>OZ038493.1:51087231-51164731 GCA_964036315.1 Acanthosepion esculentum
CAGCGAATATTTAAATTTGAAACAATAGAAATGTTACATCTAACTCAACGCTGTCTCTCTACCTCCCTACACTGCCCCCACTTCGTGAGTTTCCTTATTGTTGCCCGTCATAAATGTGTAAATATATTTTCATTTTTTCATTTCAACTTTGGAAATAAATCTGATGATCCACTGTCCTTTGGAAGGGCTGTGGTGAAATAATTTATTATATGGAACCTTAAAGTGATCTGTTTTTATTTAAATATATATATATATATATATATATATATAAAAAGAATGAAAAGAATAAAATTTCAACATTTAAAACAGGGCTCAATACACAAGTAAAGCAATAAATATTTATTATGCACTGTTACATTAGAACATGTAAATATATTTATTAATCATAATTCTGATTAAAATTGTTTAGAGTCTATTTCTCCTGACTTCCTTTTCGTCTTTTCTATTGGTAATATGGTTAATTTCTTACGTTTTTTTCCTGACCTTCTTTTCTTTTTCTTTCCCTTTCCTTTCTATTAAATTCTTATCTTCTTTCCTTTCTCTTTATATAAATCCTTTTTACCTTTTATGGAAAATTTTCCAAAGACAGAGAGTGAAGCAGTCTTATTAATTGTAATTCTGAATAAAGTCGTTTAGTACCATCATTGTTTGCCACCTGAAGAAGCGTTAATTTAACGTTGAAACAAAATGTACAATTTTGTAGTGGATATTTACAAGTTCTAATGTAACGGTGCATAATAAATATATCTATAAAATAAAAATATAGTTTTAAGGTATACTATATTTATGGGTTAAAGTGCTCCATATCAAGGATAGAGCTTATGTAAATATAAAACAGGCCATTGAGGTCAACACCCAGTGGCACTAGTCTGTTTCATTCTTAAACACAATATTCAGGTGATGTGTGTTGGGTTTTAGATTTACTATAAATATCTATCTATAATAGTTGAACTAAAACACAACATACATGGCCTGAACATTGTGTTTAAGCATGAAACAGAATGTTACCACTGGGTGTTGACCTCGGTGTCCACTTGTATATATAAAAAGTAATGTACACTTTTCATGGTCAAAGGAAAACCTTGCTCATAAGGCTTCATCAAATTCCATTTCAAGAACCAAAAGGTTAGTGTTGTAAATTTACTAATTGCAAAATAATGGCAACGTCAATACCATTTTCTTTTTGCTAATGTATTCAGCAAAACTATAACAAAAGAGTTTATAAAATTAACAAGATTGATGACTCCTGAAAGTATTTTTTTTCATTACAAAACTGACAAGCACTACTCTCAAGGTCAGTAGCTTTTGAGTAAAAAAGTAAAAAAAAAATAAAAATAACTAATTGCATGTAATTCTGGAGAGACCTCCCAGTTGGGTTTAAGAGTTGCAAACAAAGGGATCATGTTTTGGGGAAAAGCAATTCTGTTTCTGTTTCTTTTTATTTTTTTGCCTTTCACTGGTAATAAGAAGAGGTTAATTGCAACAAATGGGCTGGGAACTAATGAAAGAAGGTTTGTTTTTTTTTAAATGTGAGAAAGAAGAAAAAATAAGTTGTTTTTTTTTCTTTTTCAACAAGCAAATCTTAGTACAAATCTATTCAACTAATAACTTTTGTAGTACAAGAACTGTGGCAGAAATTGGTGAGAGGTGGACACTAGCCTAATTAAGAAGCAGGTACTCCTAAGGGAAAGGAAATTCCAGAAAGGAAGGAAGGTCTTTGAATCAGTTTGTTTCTCCCCATCCTCTTCACCATCATCATGGTGCAATTCATTGTTCTGAAGCTTGTTGGCATGTGAATAGACATTGTGTCCGGCTCCATTCTTTTTTCACATTAGTCAAAATCTTTTTGTTGCAACTCTGAAAGGCCAAAGAAAAGAAAAATGAGGGTAATTCTTGAAAAGAAAAGAACAAGAAAATCCCCATGTGTACCTGTGATGGTCCAGTCATTTGTGAATTAAGGCCTAATTATTACCTGGTTAATGGCCTCAAATTTGTTTATTATTGGGGAATAGAAGGAAGAGTGTCTTATGATGGGTCTTGCTGATTTTCATTGGTGGCAAGGGGGGTGGTAATCTGGTCTTAACATTTAAACATGTGCTCATGAATGTGTACACACACGCACTTTCCCATGCATTGAATATACTGCCACATTTGGTCTGGTGCTTCTGATATGTATTCAGTTTCAGCCATTTTCTCACTACCACCACCACCACTACTACTACTATTACAATAATAACAATAACAGCAACAATAACAACAACAACAACAACAACAACAAATAATAATAAATATTTTCATGGTAATCATTTTGATGAAGTTTTCTCTATGGTAACTATGACCTTCAAGAAGTTAAATGCAATGTATATTATTATTTTCTGTCTTAATTCCTGTTCTTGTTCTCTCTCCTTAATAATATTTCTTTTTCTTACCTCATACTCAGTAACCCCTTGCATCTTAGTTGCTTTATTGCCTTGCTTGGGGTGAAATTATTAAATATATATATATACATATATATATATATATATATATATATATATAATGTGTACATTCATAGATATTTGTCTGTCTGAATAAATGCACAATATTTCAGATATTTAAAAAAAATTCTTGCAGTGCCAAATCCAGGAATTTACAGAAAATGATTTATGGAGAATGAGGGTGTGTGTGTGTGTGTGTGTGTGTGTGTAGGTGGGGTGGGTGTTGCTATACAATGACTTGGAATATATTCAGAAAATTTTGCTGATTGTTTCTTGGGGGATTACATATAAAATGTTGGTTCCATAAAAAAAGAAATCTTCTGCCAAAGATTATGGCATTTCTCATGGAATAAACTGTTCAAAACAGACTTTTTTAATAGTGAACAAAATCTCTTGCATTTGGATATTTTTCGATTACAGAATTTTTTTCTCAACAAATACAGACTTCAGGACTATTTCCATGGTTACTCATGGTTTTCAAGATATATTATAATAATACCATATTTGTATGTGTGCATGTAGGGGGTGTGTGTGTGTGTGTGTATATATATATATATATATATATATATATATATATAAAGCAGCTAATATCAAATTTGTTTTGTCATAAAAAAAAGAAAATTTCAGTCAATTTCATTCATTGGGTTTGTATCTAAATTATATTTTCTTATTGGTAGTGTGTTGGTGAGGTTGCATTTCATCTTATTTCTCATTCTCGAATATCTATTGTTCTCCTTAATTCTCTGTTACCTCTAAAGAGAAAACTCTTCCAAGGAATTATATCCTTTTTTAGTGAAAGGAAATTCTATGGTGTCTTATATTCAATTATAGAGTAAAGCATAAGTTTTTATTTTTTCATTTATATATATATATATATATATATATATATATATATATATATATATATATATATATATATATATATATATATATATATATATATATTTTTTTTGACATAATTTTTATTCACAGAAATTCATAGCATTATTATTCAACCCTCAAACTATTTCCATGTCTTTTTATGACTTCATACTGTTTGTAAGCTAAATTGTGTATTTTATATAGAAAGAGTTCAATCTCAAAGATTTGTTGGAATTAGATAAAGAATATCATATGAGGCAACTCAAATTTGACCAGTCTGTAGAATCTGGAAGAACGGCAGGACGATTTGCTCTATCAAATTTCACCTTGACAATGAGATTTGTCATGCAACACAATCATTGCTCAACTGCCTTTCATATGTGATTCAAACAAGTCAGTTGCTCACTATGAAGTAATAGTTTGTCCAAGATACAGTAAGTTATAATAAAGAATTTCCTTTGAATCCCACCAAATGCAGAACTTTTTCTTTAGTAGATTCCTTTTAATTTGAGTTTTAAAGGCTCTTCTGGATCTAGCCACAATGTCTTCTTTTTTTAAAAATTATTTCACCACAAGCAAGGCAATAAAGCCATTAAGACATAAGAAGTTACTGAGAGTGACGGAATCTGAGAAAACATTATTGAGGAGAAAGGGCATTAAAAGAACAGAATTTAAAGAGACAGAAGATAACGACTGATGTTGCATTTAAATTTTTGTAGCTGTAGTTTGAAGGAAAGAAGAAGACTAAAGAATTCCAAAATTGTGAAGTGTGAGAAAAGAAACTATTAGACTAGAACTTGTGGGTACATCTAGCAATCTCAACAGTAAAACGATGAGACCTAGCTGCCAATATATTACTATGCTTAAATTCATGAAGTCGGGATACCATTGAAGAAAGCTCATCAGAACAGTTGCCATGAAATATTTATAGAAAATGCTCAGTGGCAGTTTCATTTGATAAATCATAAATTCATTTTTCATTGCCAGTGATTATCTTTCCAAAAATGACATTTTTCTATACGAAAAGCAAGAATAGAAAGACATGTTTAAATGCTGACTCATGTTTCCTAATGTAATCTATTTTCCTAGCTTCAAATGTTCTCCCAACACTTACACTACTGTTGATTGATTGCACAAACAGTAAAAGAGCCAGAGTAGAATTCAAAGATACGCCTAATATTTGCCTAATATCATTGTGTAAAAGGACAACACTATGGACATTTGCATTAGCTTACATATATATATATATATATATATATATATATATATATATATATATAATATATAAATATATATTGTATATGTGTGTGTGTATAGATAATAATGACATTCTTATGACTACAATCAGTTCTTGAAATGTTTTCAATTTTGACAAAATATATGAAAGACAAGACTGGCTCAAAAATGGTTATATACACTTGCACACACACACGTGAAGAAGTGCTGAAAAGTTCTCTGACTGACCAAGAAGAGATTTAAAAAAAACTGAAACACAAATTTCAATATTTGGCCATTTGATCAGATTTGGATAAGTGGATTGAGCTGAGAACTTTTCAGCATCACACCGTGTGTGAATGTGTGTACCGTAACCCAACACTCAAACAGTTTCTTGTAAAGCATATTACAATTTTTTTAAAAATTTTTCCACATCAGTAAAATAAAGAAAAAAAGCACTTTATTATTTCTTTACAAACTGTGTATTTATCCAATGGAGATTTCTTTTGCATCGAAATTGATAAAATGAGTGCCTCACATTTTGTAATGAAATTTTTTGCTTGAAGATGTTGAGAAACTGAAATGTATGCACCTGTCTCCAATACACAGTGACAGGCCTACTTGAACATTTGCACCCAGCATAAAATCAGGGTAGCCAATTATTTATGTATTATCCTCTTGGGTGTCTTTCTCTCTCTCTCTCTCTCTCTCTCTCTCTCTCTCACTCACTCTCTCTTTGAGAACTGACGTTTGTTGTAGATCAATTGGATTTTAGACAAAAGGACGTACTCAAGAAGTTTTCTTTAAATTTGTCATTTTAACATTACATACATACAGATTCATTAACATGATTTACGTACACACGCATTAACATTTTTAACATTACATACATACAGATTCATTACATACACACACACTTAAGCATGTCTGGAAGCTTGAGGGGTTTATGTGCCCACACGGCTTATATAAAATTAACTTCATTTGATTCAGCCTGCTCTGCTTGGAAGACTGGTGCAATACAATCTTCCTGCCCTTATCTCCATCATGTATTGGAAAGCTAAACAATGCAGAGTAAGGATAAATTTTGTTAGTCTGTAAAGTGTGAATGTTTACGTTTATATGAAATTCAATTTCTAGGTGTCGAATTCTGAGTCTATGGAAATTGTGTAAAGACAAAAAAAGTGTAAAAAGTGTGTCTGATGACAATAAAGAACTCATGGCTGTTCATCGAAATGATTTGTACATACATGCACGCATGTATGTATGTATGTGTGTGTGTGTGTGTGTATGTATGTGTGTGTGCCTATATTAATTTTTAAGTCCTGAGATTGAAAAAAAAAATCCCTATTTATTCACTGTCCCATCGCTCATCTCCCCCATGGTGACGGGACTCTCCCTGCTCCCCAGGCCCTCTCCTAGCCTTAGACACATAATCAGACAAGCAGTTAACTACGACAGCAGTCACCGGTTGGGGTAAGAAGAGGAAAGAAGTGCTTGTTCCTTCACACCTCATCCCTATTCTTGGGCTTCTCCTCCTCCAGATGGCATTTCTCCTTCTTCTAGACTCTTTCTCTCACTCTCACACACACACTCACATATTGCTAGCAAGATGAAATCTAACATAAGCGGATGGAATAGGCTCCTGCTAAAACATTAGCAACACTGAACAGAGAGAGAGAGAGAGAGAGAAAAGCCAAGAATCATTTTTAACAACTGCAGCCAAGACCAAGACTACACACAGTGTAGGATGCGACATTTTTCGAAAATGTCATCTTTGTTTCTTTCCTCTGCCACCTCCTGTTAGTGATGCTCTTTGATTGTACGGGACACGGAATGCAGTATTTTGAAGAAAGAAAAAAGGTTTATTTTCCTTTTATTTGATTTCATATTTAAAACTCTGTAATTTATTTATTGAACACAAATCGATTTACCTATGATTTTTTTTTTTTTTTTTTTCATGTTTTGGTGTGTCTGTAGGTCTGTTTATGTACAATGTGTACTCTAGAAATATGCATTGTTAATAATTAGTCAGTACACACACACACACACACACTAGTAACCACATATATACACAGAATTACATAATAAAAAATGAAGAACTGGGTGGGTTGAAGTAGAATACAATCAACAAAAAAATAAAACTTAAAGTGTTTTTAAATTCTAAATGTTTGTTATATCTGAGCATTTTTTCTTTTTTTTTTACTTTTATATGTTTTCATGTTTTTCATTCTATCATTGTACATTCCAGTATGAGGATTAATAAAAAAAAAAAAATTAAAGAAAAAACTGGCCTGCTTTTCTCAAGCAGCCAGTATCTCTCCTGTTAATTTAAAATTATTCAATTTAACATACCTTACTTACAGTGTTCCAAACCCTTTCTACACCTGGTCTCCAGGTACCAGATCTTCAAACTCCCATTTTGATGGACATAAGCTTAGGCTGGGGACAGGATTATTTTAGGTTTGTTGAAAGAATTACATAATAAAAAATGAAGAATATGTTTGGTAAACAAAGAATGTGAAAATTGTGATATGTAAAATTCAATAATTTTAAATTAACATAGGTTATATTTGCTTCTAGAGTAATTTAAGATTTTACTAGAATATAATTGGAGAGCAAACAAAAAAAAAATAACCTTTAATTTAATTATCAATCTATTGTAATATATTTAATTCATTGAAATAATTAAGTTTCTCTAATCTCATTTGTTTTAAATAAAATTTTGTGTGTTTTAAATAAAATTTTGTGATAATAAATTGAGGTGTATTTATTTATTTATTTGTACTTGGTCCAAAGAAAGCTGAACGAAAAACCTTTTAGTTACTTAAATTAATTTTCTGATTTTATTATTCTTCCACATTTCATTTGTTAGCTACAAATATTCTTATGTAATTGCAGGGTTTTGAAAAATAATCTGATATATTTATAAGTATGGTACAAGGCCATGTAGGTCACCCAGAACTAATGCTTTGAGAGATTATGTTAGACATGATTGTATGGTGAACTGATCAATTTGTTCCTGAAGAGAGAATATAAATAAGGAATTAGATTTTTTGGCCCCAAATTTTGTACGGCAGATAGAATTAAATTTTCTTTGTCATATGGACTGTAAATTCTTGCAATTTCAACTTGCCATATTTGTAAGGAATTGTATGTTAGTGACAGACTATCAAGTTTATATTTTCTGAATATTCTTTCATTAAAACAAAACAAATTTTATAAAAATCAAATATTTTTCTCATTGAATTCATTGTCACCAAAAATTATGCCAAATCTGTCTACAAGCCTCAATTTAAAATTCTAAAAAAATCTTCACATTTTTATAAATACTCAGTATGCAGGAAATTTTCTTGTTGATAAAGTTCTACAATTAAATATGAAACCATTTTTCTTTTTACTCTTACAAATAATTTTCTTTATTATAATCAAGAATGATTGCATGATAATGATTCATACAATAAAAACAAAAACGACAAAATAACAGTTGTAAAGTGCTGTTATTTTGTTTTGTTTTTACAGAAGAAGGAATTAAAATTTTATTATTTTCCAGTCTGTTTTGTAGAAGTTATTTGTAGATATTTATAATTTTATAATTGTCATAAAGCAGTTTAAACATTTTGGTAGGGATCCTTTCAGACATGGTACATATTGGTCTGAAAAGAGAAGCAAAATGTTCATCGGATTAGTATCGTTAGTTTAGTTTTGCTTGTCTCTTAATTTAGTTTTAGTTTTCCAATCAGCTGTAAAAAGTTGTTAAAAATGTGTTCACTGAATTTTTTAGGTGAGATTTTGTCATTATTCAAAGTAGAATCCTCTTCCTCCTCCTCCTCCTCTTTTTTCTTTTACTGAACACCACATCGCCAGCAGACACTCCAACCTTCCAAATGTGTATTGTGCATCTGACAAGCTTCTTTTTTTTTTTTTTTTTATTATTTCAAGTGACAAACATTTGTTTAGTGTTGGAATCATTTTTCCTTACTGCATGTGAACCTACACTTGGGGAAGGCTTGTGAAGTCTGCTGGCAGAAACTTAGTGATCAAAACAATAAAGGTGATGATACTAGTCTGAATCATTATCAAGACAGAAGTTTGAAAAAACAAAACAAAAAAAAACATTGAAATTTACTGCAACACCAAGAGAAGGTTGTAGCACTTACTGGTTAAGTTTAGTAACAGAGACAAGAAAAGTTCTCATCTAAATAGTTTGTCATGTATGTTGGGAGAGCAGCTTTTTAATGAGAATTAAAACTGTGTGGGCATATATATATGTAAATATTTGAATGTGTGTGTGTATGTATAATATATATATATATATATATATATATATATATATATATATATATAATGTGCACACATATATTTTTAGATGGTCATCTACACATGCACAAATATAAACTGTATTTTAAAATTCAATGCATTTTTAATTTAAGAATGCTAACAAATAGTTAAAATTCCTATTATCTATACTTATAATGTTAATATATTTCCAACGTTCTATAAGAAATGGGTTGAGCCAAGAACTTTTTAGCACTTACTCATAATACCTCTCTCGGTCTGTTCATATCCATCTGATTAGATTATGCTACATAATAACATCATACCTAAGTATGAACCAATTAAAAATTAAGTTGATCTCAACAATAGACACATTGCCTTTTTATGTAACATATTTGAAAGTAGATATTTGAAAGTCGATATGTCTCTTTATGAATTCCATTGATTTATCTTGCCTCTGAAGAGCCAACTTATTGCTGAGAAACTGTTGGGAGGTAAATCTTCAAACTTTCTATTCATTTATATACTATCTTAGTGGCCTCTGATCAAATGACCAGATATCTGATGTTTGGCCATTTGGTTAGATTTTGGGGAAATGGATTGTAGAACTTTTCAACACCCCTCTACACACACATTCACACACACACTAGAGCAACATCTATAATAAATTTTGAGTGAAAAATTCTCTAAA
Source organism: Acanthosepion esculentum (assembly GCA_964036315.1). NCBI lineage: Eukaryota > Metazoa > Mollusca > Cephalopoda > Sepiida > Sepiidae > Acanthosepion > Acanthosepion esculentum. The sequence continues at coordinate 51,096,751 of OZ038493.1, forward strand.
ATTCAATAAAACATTAGATTATGGAGAATATTTTCTTAAATTTTTAACATTATCGAGTACTTAAAAGATGTTCACATTATATTCCTCAATTTTTTTTTAAGGTTAAAGCTCCCTTTAGAAGAACATTACATAACAATTTATCTGTCATTGGATGTCATGGATATGGAGGTGTTAAAAACCTGTCAACATAAATAAACAAGTTAACCTCAAGTTGAAAAATGCATTTATCTGATATTTTAAACTTTAAAAACATAACAGTTATTTCAAATCAGATAATATTCCTCAAATAAAGTTTCAGAAAAGTATATTTTATTTTTGGAAGATTTTAATGAAGAGATTTACATTTTTATAACACTTTGCTAAAAATGTCACCAAAATCAAAAATTTTAGAAATTTCAAAAAAACAATTTCTTCCAATCAGTTTAAATTAGTTTTAAAATATGGCATACTATTTTGATTCTTGGAAATATTAAATTTAATTTCTCAGCTTGAAATTAACACTAAAATAAAAGCTTAAAGAAAGATTTTTCATTATTAAAAATTCATTTAAAACACTAGGTAATGCATTTTCATGGAGGTCCTTAATATTATATATATAATAAGTTTGTTTTGTTTTTGCAGATGTTGTTCCTGAAGGAAAATTGTTTATGGTCAGAGCTGAGCAGATATCCAAGCCAAAGGACCTTTCACCCATTTTTCTGCCCATTCTATAAAACTCTGACCACCAGACACTAATCACATCCTATTGAGAACAATCCCGCAGATAAGTGAACGGGGTCGGGTTAGAGTTCCTATGGGTTCTCTGAGTCGACCCCTTGGACCCTCTTCCCCAGGGTGCCGCCTCACACGAAGGGCACAGTGTTACATATTTGGCCTCTTCATCAATCTTTTTCTCTTTTGCAATGTCTTTCTGCTCCAATCCTGGCCACGCTGGAAGGATGCTACCCTGGAGTACCCAAATGGGCAGTCTCATTTGGTCAGCAGGAGTTCCGACACGGAAATGACTCAGGATGATGAATATCGGATACTGGTTAGTCGATTCAGGAAATTGATGGAAAACTCTGTGGAATCTACTAATTTTCCATCTGACAGGAATGAGGATTCTCTTGCTATTATCAGTGGTGATCGTAACACAAGTTTGCATTTTAAGAGCAGACGCAGAGAACGGGTTATCGTAGACTGTGCGGAAATTCAGAACATTACCGAAAAACATTATATTGCATCAGGATGGACAAAGGCTGTGTATCGAGGTTTCATTGGTTCAAAAGAAGTTGCAATGAAGACTGTTGACATTGGGGGTCAGGATGTGTCAAATTGTGTTAAGTGGGGGCAGACTCTGGCTGAGTGCTATTATCGAGCAGCCCAAAAAATTATCAAAGAAATTGTTCTCCTGCAGGAATTAGAAAATGAAAACTTAGTTAAGGTAAGTTTACAAGAATTGATTTTTACTTTTTTCTAAGGTAATTAAATACATGGATTTTAACAATGGGCTTTTATGGCAGATTTGTGTCTTTGATTAAATAACTACAAAAAAAAGAAACAAAAAATACTTGATGATTTGAAAACCAGATTGTAATATGGCTTTAATTATTTCTGTGAAACGTCTCTGGGTACCTTTTCAAGAACATATGGTATTCTTTAAAATTCTAAGTTTTTATCACTAACCTTGAATTGTTCAGACTATCACTACATTTCTCTTGATGCATTTTTTGGCTTTCTTATGCATTAGAGAAAATGTAGTAATAAAACCAACAAGGATTAAAATAAAATACCATTAGCTTAAACAACTCAAGGAATAAAATGCTATTCTATCTAAAAATAGATATTTCTTTATATGACAGCATAATTTTTTAAAATCTTCATCATCATTATCAAGATCATTCCCATGACCAGGTGTGGTTGTAGGGTTGCAGCTGAGCACCTGACTGTCTCTTTCCATATGTCTCACTTGTGTGCCAATGTCAGAATCTCAGTGAATGATCTAGCATTCTGTCAGCCCAATTTTCTCCTCTGCCACTTTTTTCATTTTCCTAAAGGGGAACCTTGTTGGATGGCAGTGGAGAAATTGTTGGCTCTTATGATATGGCCGTACCATTTCAACTTTCTCTTTTTGATGATGGTTATAAAGTCTTTGTCATTTCTATGTAGGAGATGCCAAGGATGGTTTTGTCACATCTCATTTCTAATACTTAGATTCTTTGCTGTAATTCTGCTCTTAATGTCCAAAATTCCCCGGCATATAGAAAAATCAAGAAGGCCGATGCAAGCAACATTCTGATCTTTGGTCAGATATTCACATCTTTCCAGATGGTTCTTATTTTTGCAATAGCTGACATTGTTTGTGCTGCTCTTTAAATTATTTCTAATCTGGATCTGTCTTTGCTGCATAATCAAACCAAAATATTTGAATATTCTCACTACTTTAACATCCTGACCACTGGCTTTTATCTTGTTTTGCTTTATGGAATTAATCTCTATAACCATATCTAGACAATGTTTCATCCAGATTCTTCACCAGACTGACCGGTTCCTATTCTTTGTCAACTAGACCATCAATGTTGACTGTAATGCAAAGGTTTATGATGTTGTGATACACAATGATGACTGTGTCCTGGTATCTGTCAAGGGCATCATTCATGATGCATCAAGGAAGATGTTAAAGCATGTAAGAAAAGAAGATAGCGTTGGTGAACACTGATTTTTAAAAGATTTTTACAAAATTACATAATTCTTTGAGATTTTCCACAAAATTTCTCAGGAGATTAAAAAATAGGCCATTGAAAAGAAATTTTAAAAATCTATTTGAAGAAAGAGACTAAAATGAATAAACATCAAAATTTTAATCAAAGTGAATTATCCTGAGTATGAACTAACATTATCAAACTACATTCAACAGCAAGGTCTCTGATCAGGATATTGGAGGTTTTGAGTAGAGTGGAACAACTTCTTAATTGCTGCTGTTCCACAGTCTACCCTGACCTGTGGTGGTAGTACCTGTTAGGATCCCAGTCATGGACAAATAATGAACCACCAAGCAAAAATCAACAGTCCATTTTTATAGTAAAATTACCAGCAATACATTATTTTTATAAAAGAAATTACCAACACTAGATTTTTAGTCAAATTACCAGAAATAGATTTTATGATCTACAAATTAAAATATTTAAAAAATATACCTTTTTACCCTGAAAGTATAAAATTATGTACAAAATATTCAGATTTGGGCATAAAATAACCCATGGAGGTTGATGCCACTAAACAAAATCAACAACTAATTAAATTTACTTAAATATTGATGACCTCCAATTAAATTATATGGAGTGAGTAGCTATGGTCAAATGCAAAAATAAATAACAGAACAGTCCAACAAACAGAATTGACAAAGTTTGCAATAAAAAGAAAAAAGAACAGGGCAAAAAATAATATCAAGCAAGCAAACAATATATGCAAGGCAAAGAAACTGTAATAAAGCAAAATGTTCACAAACTAAGAAATGGTGTCAACACACAAAAACCAAATTCGGACAAGTGAACATAGTGTTCTGAATTTTAGACAAGATAGGACTGTGTCATATGAAACTGCAAACCAGTCTATTTTATTGGCTAAGAAAAAAATCCCATCATGCATTTGTGCACTTCTGCCTTCAAGTGTTTTGCAGTCATTCTAAACAAGATTGAAATCAATCTTCATTTCAATTTTATTTGAAAAGTAATAAGGGTATCTGGAATTGTAAGACTCCTTCCTTTCCTTCATTTTGTCATGCAGTTATATATTTGTATGACAGATTTACATATGCCATAAAATCATCCTAATTAAAACCTTTTGATAGTTGTTCTTATACAGCATGTATGCATCATGGTCCAATCACCACAGCATTGTAATCAAATGATTCACAAACTGACCTTAATTTTAGATTAACATTTATAAATTTGTTTTTTTTTATATTTACCTTCTTACTTATGCAATGCCCCCATCCATTCCTCTAAAATGAATTCTACTACAGCAAATTACTTCCTTCTTATGTGTCATGTCTCTTCAGGGCTTCCTATTCTCCATAGCTCTAAGTATTGTTTTTCTTCTTACTGTCCCTCCCAGTCCTTCTTCAGCAATATATTTACAAAAGCTTCTTAGGTAGGTTATTTGATGGTTCCCTCCTCTCCTCTTCCTTCCAGTAGGTCCTGTGAGTATCAAATTTGCCAAACCTTTCCTCGTTATGCATTCTAGAAATTTCAACTGTCTCTTTCTGATACTAAGTATATTTTTATTTCCGTCTTTCTTAAGACTTCTTTGTTCCATCCACAGTATTCGCAGCTTCCTTCTCTATTGCTTCTACTTCATTTTTTAGGATATTGTCCAGCATTCACTGCCATACAGAAGGATCGATATTGCATAGCATTCTTTTCTTTGTTTCTAATGAAATCTTCCTGTTTCTTAGTATTTTGTTTAGCATTTGGATGGCATCTTTTACTTCAGCTTTCTGGAGACACTGGGAGCATTTCAGCTTTCTGAAGATCTTCAAAATTATGGATAATGGCATTTGTTTTTATAAAGACTATATAAAATGAACCTTTTTTCTATTTTATTAAGGCTATTAAATATTTGCTTCACTCTAAAAGTAGACTTTTCAATCTCTGTTTTCATAATGATCTTTGTAATGCTAAACATTTTTCTTTCTTTAGCCTTAGTCTTTAAATAGATTATCTGCAACAAATGTTGAACAATACAGTGTCAGATTTTATGATGCAAGTCAACGTTTTCACAATAGAATTGGTGTTATCCAACCAGTTTTGGCAACATTTTTAGGATATATTTATATATTAAATATACTTACTATGTGAATTTTACCTGATAATAGAAGTTTACAATAATGTATTTGTGTGAGATTTTATTATGCAACTAGAGAGTTCATCATCATATTGTAAGTAAATATCTATGGAAATATAATAATTGATATTTAATTTTAAATTTCAGATGTATAAACATTGTTATCAATTATAAGAAAGATATGACAAAAAAGATGATATTGTGAATTTCATGAGTAAAACTGTTCAACAGATCAAACAATAATCAATAAAGAAAGATGCAGGTTTAAGAAATTTAAGAGTAATAAGAAAGAAACGTGGATTAGCCAACAAGTAAATATTTGAACAAATGCAACAGAATCTTAAGCACACTGGCTAAAGACATAAAATCAACAAAACTACTACCTTTTAAGTGAGCATCACAAAGAGAAATATGTTACTTAGAACAAGATTTTAGTGATGAATGTTGAGCTACACTGGATGAACCTAATAGCTGGGTTAATGTTTGGATCCTTTATTTAAACAATTAAACAACATGACTAAGAAGACAATAGGGAGGAAATGAAATAACATTTGGGGCTTGTATTGTAGGTAGTAAAGTTATAGATTCTTTTAGAGTTGATGATGATATCAAGATAATGCAGACTTACTGTATGTCCTTGGACAAGATGTTTCTTGAATGGTACCATTCACAACTGAGAAGCTTTAAGCTAAAGAGTCTATTCTATGCAAGACGATGTTCCTTCATATTCTGCAAATTGCCCACTTTGCTAAAAAGTTTTTTTTTTTAAATACTAGATTAATAGAATTGTTCCTAGCCTCTCCAGATATTAACCCAATAGAAAATTTGTGGTCCATCATTAAAAGTGATATTTATGAGAAAGGAAAACAAGCAAAAAGAATCTCTAGGAAGCAATAAAAACTGCTGCAAATAATGTTAAAATCAAAACAGTGGGAAAATTAAAATTAATAGTTAAAGAACTGATGTTGGTTATAGAATACCAAAGAACCTATATTCATAAGTAAAATAATAAAGTAATTTATTCAAGTGTATACAGGATATTGTCCTAATCAAATCTGTTTTCTATGGCAAATAACTTTTGGTAAATAAAACTTTATATTGTACCGGTTTTGTTTAATAAAACCTGAGGCTCACCAAACTATCCTTATTTTTTAATAAGGCTAAATCTGAGCCGTAGCTCAGATGATATATTGTTTATATAAATATGCCCTGAATTTTTTTACCTACCTTGTTTGGTTAATACCCATTTTATTGTGAAATCATTGACATACATAAGAAAATCTGACCTCTTTCATATTGACCTCTTTAACTACATAGGCTTAAACATTCTTTTCGTTTATCATTGATAACACTCTTTACTTCTTAAAAATTTCAATAATTGATTCATCTTTAAAAGTTCATTATCTATCCTAAGTTTGTAGGCTTTTCCGTGCTATTTTCTGAATTTAAATGCCGACTTTGCTGTCATTCATGGCTTGGAATTAAACAAAAATGAGGAAAAGGAAAAGTACTTTATTGATACTTGTTTACATTATTTTTAAAAAATGGCTACGAAGCTAGCCTCTTCAGCCGCTACAACTCAAGTAAGTTTTAGCTTTGCTAGTCTCTCCATCATTTATGCCCTTTTGATAGACTAAACTGAACTTAATAAATAGACATGTCCAAAAATTATGATTGAATTCAATCCCTACTGGATTCTCCTCTCTTGTAACCTTGTATCAGATTTAGTTAAGCTTAGCTAGGGGTTCCTTACTATAGAACAATGGTTAGCTTTTTTTATTATTACTGTAGTGAATTGGATCTTCAGTGAGTGCTTTACACATTTGATTTTAATAATAAATACCTGATTAAAATAAAACTAAACACAATATTTGAAAGTTGTAAAAAATCATTTTGAATTGGGTAGTAACCTTGGCTTCCATCACTCTTGTTATTTGGAACAAACAAACTTTGTGTTTTCATCTGTCATTTATTGGAAAGGATGTTGAAAGCAATAGAATTCTTGGAAAATCAGAAGCTGTGGAAGAAAGGTTGAAATCACCTAATCTTAGTGGTAAGAATTTCTTGGAGAATCTAATGGTACCAAGTTTATGCCATCTGCCATAAAGTATAGAATCCTCCCACTTCCTGGGTTGGCACCCTCCCTACCAAGAACTACTTAAGATGTCAACTCAACAGGGAACAAGGTTTTGATTTGAACCCTAAATTTTTGTTTTCTCTCTCCTCCCCAAAACTGGCTTGGGTTCTTCTTCTCACCACCCATCTACAGATGTTGCTCTCCCATCGCTGTGAGCAACAAGCCCTTAAGCACTTAGCAAGAAAAAGGGTGGGGCAGTTGAGGAGTGAGGTTGGCTTTCATCTAAAAGTTTTTTTTCTCACCCTTCTTTTTTTCTTTTCTCTTTTCATTTCTTTTTACTGTAATTTGATTTTTGCAATCTGTAATCTCCATCTTACTCTGTTTTACTTATGTTTATTACTTACTTGGATACCTACATGTCAGGGGAGGGGTTCTTATTCTGCCCCTGTTTTTCTCACCCCAGCCAACTCATTTCTTATCAACATCTAAAATATTTATTTCTGATGAGGTTTTTTTAATGAAATTAGTGAAGACGGACATAATTCATGACTGGTTATAAAACTTCCAGAATTTATACAATTGGTTACTGCAGATTTTACAAATGCACAAATGTACTCCTGTATAATGATGAAGCCTTTTATTAAAAAGAAACCTAAATTAATTGATTTTTTTTCATAGCTAAATTAATCCAATCAGATTCACAAGAGCCAGCAATAGAGAGAGAGAGTGGGCAAGTTATTTTGTCAACCCATTGCTTTGTTGGAGAATGCATAAGATTAGGTACCTAAGTTTTAAAATGCATTTTAAAAATGAAAAATCTTTCTTGAAGCTTTTATTTTAGTTTTAATTCCAAGCTAATAGATTAAATTTAATATTTCCAATAAGCAAAATACTATACTGCGTTTCAAACTGTATTTAAATTAATTGGAATAATTTTTTTTTTAAATTGCTAAAATCAGCCATATTGACAAATCTGTCAACATAATTCTCTATTAAAAAAAAATTTTCAAAAATAAAATATATTTTTCTGAAACTTTGAGGAAGATTAATTGATTTAAAGTTTAACTAATCTGAATTATTTATTTTTAGTTTAAAATATCACAAAAAACATTTTTATAAATTTACTTAAGTTTGCATTTAAAACAATTTCATTATTTTACAGAACTGATACTCGTACTCATTAAGCTATAGATGCACTATTCTTGCCAGATGAAAATTTGCACCCTTTCAAATCTGTGTCTGGGGGCTATTGCCTCCACCTTTTCTAAACATCTGATAAGAGTGACAAGATTTGTTTATGATTGAATTAAGTAATAATGGTAAATGAAAGACTTGCTTAAGACTATAAGCCTGCTTGTTGGGTGCAGAGATTTTAGTATAGGATAAAAAAAATAATCTCGTAAAATTTTTTTCATGTGAATTAGAATGATTCAAATGCTATTTGTTGTTCTTCTATGTGCTGTGTTCCTTCACAATGTGGGTGATCAAGGCTCTCCACAACTTTCTCTCCTTAGTAGATCTTAGGTTTATCTCTCTTAGTCTCTGTTCTGCCATCCATTTACACAAGTTAATTAAGTAGCTTACTTGCTGCTTTCCTCTATCCCTCATACCTTCAATATGTCCTGTGTGTGTCAGATTCTCTGGGCCCTCTTTCTTCATAATATGTCCTAGAAATTCCAATTGCCTCTTTCTCTTTCAAAGTATAAGCATCCTTTTTTCTTTCCCTTTTTCATAAATCTTTGTTACTCACATGTTTGGTCCATGGGATTCTCGGCATTCTTCTAATGCTGTAAGCCTCCTCTTCACCCATGAGAAGATTTTGTCCAACATTCACTGCTGTAATACTCTCTGTTTCTAATGAAATTTTCCTGTTTCTTGATACTTTGCCTTGCTTTTGAAGGGATATTTCTCTATTCCAATGCACCTTAAGATTTCCATGTCACGTTTTCTATCCTCTGTTAAAATATTTCTGAGGTATTTAAATTTTTGTACTTGCTTGATTTTGACATCTCCAATTTGTAGTTTGCATCTTGAGCTGTTCCTATTTTCTGGCATCCAAACATTCTCTCTTTTTACAATTGATTAGTCTTTTCCTTCTGTATTTTTAATACCTTCTGTACAAGTTGTTGTAGTTTCCGTTCTGTGTTTGCAATCAACACTCTATCATCAGCATATTTTATGTTGCTAAGGTTGTGTTCGTCAATAATAAATCCTTATTGGCAAGAATATCTTAGACAAATTTATTCAACAGGCTGAAAACATCAATGTTAGAAAACTACTTTTTGTTGACATATTATTCTTTCAATTTAAATGACTGATTATCTTGAAGTTTACAGAAGCAAATAAACCCTTGGGATCACGTACAGACCACTAAATTTTAGAAAACATTTTTGTCTATTGAAGGATTTTGAAAGATTATCTTTTCTTTTAAGTGGCTTAAAAGTCCCCTCAACTTACAAATAGATAAAAAAAATTCAGGTGATTTGTTAAATCTGAAGTCCTGCAATTTCATTTCTTCTTATATTTGTGAAAAACCTAAGCTTGTTACACCAAGAAGAAAAAAATTTTATAAAACATTTAGAACAACCCGTATGTAAAATGTTTTCAATTTATAATGAACAATTGATAGACGAATAACACAATTCAAAGACTAGTTAGTTAATTGACTTTTCAATTTATCTAATAAAGAAGTTATTAAAATGTTCACATTATTTGAATCTGTAGTTAGTCTTTTCTTTTTCTCCAGGACATTTGATTGATATATTCAGATATGAGAAACCTTTATTTCACAATAGGGATTCTAAGAGCAATAATAAATATCAAGTTTTAATATCGCTGGTTTTAATATTTCTTCAAAAGTAATTGAGTTTAAATAACAACAATAAGTAAACATTATCAAAGTGTTGTAAAAAGGATTTTGTGAGCATTTGATTTATTTTTCTGTTGGATTGAAGTGATGGGGAATTGTTTTTTCTATTTCAGGTACTCGGTTATTGCGTCCCTCAAGAGCAATACAATGGAGATGATGTCACGTTGGTCTCTTTGATAACCGAACTTGGTGAAACTATTGACCTCATCAGATTACTGCCAATGTCCTGGGAAGACAGATTAAGGGTAAGTGACCGTAGCCAATGTTCACCAATTAATGAATACTTAACAAACGTTTTGGCTTTAATCGATTGTACCCAACTCTCTGCTGTTCAGCCAAACACTAAAACTTTTTCTTTTTACTTTACAAAGAATAAAACGAATTAAAAATTATAGTATGTTCGTTATGTTCACCTTATTATTATTGCCAAAAATATTCTGGATTGGTGGGGGTTATAAGCAAATAAACAACAAATTATCAACATAATTCTTGTTTATTAATTTTGTGTGTATATATATATATATATATATATATATATATAAAATTTATTAATGGTGCATTTCACTGAACAGCATAAACTCTCCAGCAAAATGTGTCATGTTCCACTTTGTCTCATCATCATTACTTTTGTTTCAGATACTATTATACATTCTACACACACATGTATGTATTGGAAGAAGTCTTTGTGACATGTTTCATCCATTAAGATTTCATCAGATGAAACATATCACAAAACCTTCTTCCAATTGGTCATACATCTTGTCTTTCAAAACTGTTCTTTATAAATCGTTATCCTATACATACCACTTTAAATGTTACTTTTAGTGTATAAAAATGATTGAATAAGGGACAAGTAGAAAAACCTTTGTAAATTTTGCTGGTTATTTAGCATCAGAAATATTTTGGTGTTGAAGGAAATGAAAAGATGTTTTGATATTTTGAATTCAATATTCTTTGTTTTCATTGCTTGGGTAAATGTCACGTGTACATTTTTTTTGTGACTTTAGACACACATACATACTAACACCACAAAAAATGTATACCCAACCAATAAAAAGAAACAATATTGAATTCAAAATATTACAACACCTCTACATATCCCACATTCCTCCAAAAATTCTGATGAAGCTAAATTAGAATAGTGAAACATTTAAAATCTATAAAGGTTTTGCATACTTGTTCCTTTTATTTATTTATTTATATATATATATATATAGTGAACATTGAAGTCAAGACCCTGAAGTGACTGTTTGTTTCATGCTAAATGCAATTGTCAAACCATATGCCTGACAATTGCATTTAGCATGAAACAGACTGTCGCTTTTGAGTGCTTACTTCAGTGTCCACTTTTATATTTACATATACCCTATTCCTGATATTGAGCACTTTAACCCCTAAATATAGCATACATTAAATCTATATTTTATCATATAGTGTATTTGGGCATCAATCCTTCTTTTATACAAGTTTCATTAAAGATGACTGACAAGGAACTGCAATTAAGGTTTTTATTGAATTATTCTTTTGTTCATATAAGTGTTTTCTTTTCTTGACATAAAGTGTGTAAAAATTGTCCAAATGTTGCTTTCAGCTATTCTTCTAGCCATTATCAAGGATGGTTTTTATTTTTATTTTTAAATGAATGCATGGATTTTTTTATATATGTATCTAGAGTTATTGATACTTTTTTTCCAAAAATGGTTAGCACATTGTGGCTGTGTTCATAGTTGATTTTATTGAGTGTTGGATTTTTCTTTATTATTAATGTTTCCATTATTTTTAGCCCCTTTTTTTTACATGTGGATCAGGCTATTATACTTGTATTATCAACAAGTATGTTGCAGGTGGAGTTTAGTAAGTTTCTGTGTATGTTTAAATGAATCTTAATTGAACTATGGTCAGAGAGGTTTAACATGAATGAGCCTTTTTGCTAGGCATGTAGAGGTTTGTCCAATATTATTATTCAAAAATTTGGTTTGACCAGGAATGCAGAGGCATGTGAATTAATAAATAATATTGTTTTCTGGAATTTAGATCTTGCAGTGTTGTTATTGTTGATGATAAATTTAGCTGTTTTAAATTTTTTTATAGTAGATTATTTAATTTTCTTCTGGGATTATGTATTTCTTTATAATGTCTTTAAGAGAAAATTCATCTTGCTTAATCTGTATTTGGCTTTTATAGAAAATGTTAATGTTACTGTTTTTATCTGTATGTTTAGTATTGTTATTACTTACTTTAGAAAGAAACAGTTGGGTTTTCACTGAGGTAGTTTGAAAAAACTGTTGTTAATTAGAATCTGTTTCACATTATTGAATTCTTTAAGGAAAAGTGGATGAGAGGATTAATTTTCATGCTCTCTTGATATATGTGAGAGAGAGAGACGCAATATACACTGTTTAAAAAAACAGAGCATTTATTCGAATATGGGCATTAATAAAATAATGTTTAAAGTAATAAAAATGTCATTAAAAATAAATCCATTAATAATTTACAAATTGCTTTGTTTACCTTTTGCATACAAAATCAAGCAGATAAGGGCTTTCGAGATAATCTGAACAAGGAAATGTGCATTAAAAGAGAAAATAGAACCTTGATGGGATGTGACGTTCTCCGTGGCGGAGCAGTCTAAAGTACACCAGATCAAATGGTGGTTTCTCGACAAATGATGATGCAGGTTCAAATATTGTTTCAGAGTACATTTTTAAATTTATTGTGAAGGTCAGTAGATGTAATATACACTGTTTAAAAATCAGGGCATCTATTCATATGCAAGCATCCAATAAAAATAGTGTTTTAAGTAATAAAAAGAAACATGTGTAATGACTTACAATTATGGTCTTCAGAATCACTTTCGTACTTGATGAACAGTATTTAAACAGTACATCCCAGACAAGTAATAAAATTCACATATATAAACTTCTCCAAAACATTTTCAGAATAATTTTAAAATGTTTTTTTTAATTTTTTTTTTAACTGGTCAAACAATTGTGTGTACTGTGATCACTAAGTAAAGCTCCATTTTTCTGATAACAAATTTAGCAAGAAGCCAGTTGCCAGTTGTTTCTGATTTCAAGGCTTTTGTTGTCCTTATCTGCTTTTAAAACAATTCTCAATCCAAGTTAAAGCACTTTTCACTGCTTTCCTACCAAAAAAACCTTTTAATGCCCAGAAATTGTACTTAGGTGGTATACCAAGGGTGGGTAGGAATTTAGCTTTTATTGTAAGAAGGCAAAAAAAAAAGGAGGTTTTCCTTTTAGAAAAGAAAGTTTGAATGTCAGGCTCTGTAGAAGCGAAACAAAATCTGTTTTGATAGTCAGGAAATTTGAATGTCTGATAATGGCTTAGAAACTCATAAACATGAATTCCCAATCTCCTCCCCTGGTTTTTCTGGGGTGGGGCACAGAGTTGTAGGAATGGAAGAGTGGTGAAAGTGGAGGAATGCAAGAGATGTATCTGGCTAAGAAGAGGAAGAGCAAGGAGATTCCAGCTGTTTCTCCAGACACTAGTTTGGCTCCTCAAATATGTTCACTGTTTTGGAATTCAAATGCTTTTATATAATATATATATATATATATATATATACATACACACTCAAATGTGACAGACCAAAATTTACTAATTAAAGTAATAAATATATAAATATGCTTGTAAGTGTGCATCTCTCTCTCTCTTTCTATATATATATATATATATATATATATATATATATATATATTCATTCTGATATGCCGAAAGTCATGGGATAGGTTCCTAGTGTTGTCAAACACCTCCTAGCCCAGCAAAGTGCAACACCTTGACATAGCATCAATTCCTCAAGTGGTCAGAAGATGTAGGACAAAAAAAAAGAACAAAACCATCTCAACATCTGTCTCCACATCTCCCTGACATTTGTAGCTAGATTATAGCTATTTTCTCCTCCAGACAAAGTTTACAGCTTTTTGAATTTATTGTATATTTTTATATTTGAATACACTCTATCCTTGGTATTGAGCACTTTAACTAATAAATATAGCATACCTTAAAACTATATTTTTACATATATATATATATATATATATATATATATATATACACACACACACACACACAAAGAGGGTGCTGAAAAAAATTATGGAATATTTGCAATTTAATGATTTCAAGAATGAAAACTAAGCAAATGAGAATAAAAGACAAAAAGTGAATGAACATCTGACCTTTTAATATTCATTTAAAAAGAAAGAATAAAAATTCTCTAACCGACAGATAAATATCTACAAGTGACTATCAAGTGCAAATTTTTATCTTGGGCAACAAAATGACAGAAGTGGGGAGTTGAGGTCTGATGTGGAGATAGATGACATGTTGTACCCCTTTTGGTGTAATCTGCTTTGTGTCTGTTCACATATGTGGAGATTTAAATGTCAAGGTAGGTATGGAATGAGTCCTTTGGTTGATGTGAACATCTGATCCCTAAATAGATTTATTTATTTGGAGCTCAAGTCTGGCATAAGGTTACATTTTGGGTAATCCAAGTATAGCCTATTAAGTCAGCATAGATAGATTCATGTATCATCTGGTTCACACTCCTCCAAGGTTTTTTGAAGAGGAGTAGAGGTTTTTCCCTTGTTTCCTGTTTAGGATTAGGTTTCTGGTTCCTTCTAAAGTCTACTTCCACACTATACTTCTAATGTCTCCAACTGAACTCTGAAATATTATTCACTAATTAAATCTTGACCTCTTCAAGTCGAGAATTAGCTGTTATCTTTCCTGCTTAGCTCCAAGAACTTCACTAGTCACCCTTTCTTACACTCATACAACACCACACAATAATCCTCTACTATGAATGGCTCTTGGGCCTTGCATTGTGTGAAAAAAAAAATACTTTTCAAGCATGAAAAATGGTTGCTCTCATATTAAGTATTTGTATTAGAACATTTTATAAAACCCATTTTGACTCTCCAACCAATCCTGATTCAGGTGTCTCTGGTAGTTGATCAGATTTAACCACTTTCAAATATTGATGTCTTCAGAAATTTTCTTGTATGTCATAGCATCTCTCCTGATTATATGGTTTATAAGTCCAGCTGTCAACCCATCAATAATGAATTCAGACTCAATTGGATGTGCCATACAAAATGTAACTTGAATTAAATTCCCATAAGTGTAATATAATCCATTGCTTGGTTAGCTACCATATATAATAATATAAACAGATTGTCCAATGGTCAGTGATTTTATTTTTTTTACTTTATTTTTTTGCAATTCTAGTCATATGATTTAAAGCCATTGTTTTATTCAGATGTTGTCTATGTTACAGTAACTGCCTCCCTAAGTTTTACATCAAAGTATTAGTCTCGAAAATAGAGAAGGGTCCCATGCAAAAATGCTGTTTTAAATCATTTATCATATGTTCTAGCATCAAATCCACATATTCTAAAATATATGTACATTATACTTTCTCACTTGAGAACCTGCTTGAACAATAAAACTTAAGTGAATTTTACCATGATTTGAACCTCTGACCTCAACAGAGGTAAATAAATTACATATTTGATGGGCTAGCTTGAATGTAGACTGAATTTAATTTCAAAATACAATTCTTTTAATAGTTATGATTATTTTAATTAATCACGGTAATAAAAAATTTAAGAAAATTTTCAATTTATTTCTTTGTTTTAAATGAGTTTAATGTATCAATATTAAAATCTAAATACATTTCAAATGATTATAGCCTTATAAAAGAACTTTAGTATTTCTTAGATAATTTCATTATATATTCAAGCAGTTGTGTGATGGCCTAATTGATATGTTATTTGCCTTTTTATCCAAGTCAGAAGTTTAAATACCATGAAATTTCCACAAATCCAATTAATACAACATAATTTTTATTACACAGGTTAACTTTCTTCTTTATATGCTTCATATCATGAAATTAACAAGTATAATGTTGATATTAACAGATGTAATAAACTTCCATTAACAGACACATTGCAAACTGTCAGTCTGTGTTGTCTTTCCCTAACATAAATAAAAAAATAAAATAAAAATTCCATCATTTGAATTTTTCTGTTATTTTGACTTTGTCTTTTTCATTTTCTCCTCAAAACAATTTTTTTTTACTGCATGGTTAGAAGCTTAAGGCTAAATAAATGCAAAGTAAAAAAAAAAAAAAAAGATTGTGTTGCACCAATCTTTCAAGTGGGGTTGGCCTGTTTGTTAACTTAAAAGAATCAGTATTGATGTGGAGAGATTTAACTCTGTCTCAAACAATCTGCAGACAGAATCAATCAGCTGCATTGACTTATTGTCTTTGGGAAAGGCATGAACTTATTTTCTCTTCTGTCTGTCCCATTACAAAAATCTTGTCAAAAGATATCATGTTACTAGCATAACACAATAGTTGAGAGAGAAAAGAGTCGGTGAGTATGTGGCCAAAATAGTCTCTCATATATACCTTACCACCCAAGCAGTAATACCAGTAACCAGGTGTTACACACATTGTGAACCTTGACAGGAGGTCAGTCACCACTTGCAAATGTATCTAAAAATCAAATTGTACCGTAAAATTGTGTCTGTGTGTCCCACTGGCAGAGTGCTCACAAGAAATATTTAAGGATTTTATTACTTTTTCACTAGTATTTCTTTTATCTTAATTTCAGTTGCTTTTTATTATGACTATTCAGACCGTTACTCTATAGATGCTAAGGTAAAAAAATTGCAATAAAAAGTGCAATTAAGATAAGTCAAAAATTAATAATAGCAAATTCAGACAATTATTCATCAAAAATAAAATTCAAAAACAATTCCAGGATTGTTTTAAGTGAATTAGACATCAAATCAAATAACTTAAAACTAAATTATAACAACTTATTTATTAAATAAATTGTCTTTCTTTTTTTTTTTAAATTTTCTGAAGGAGTGCTGAAAAGTTCTCGTCCTGACTTCTTTTCCCAAAACTGACCAAATGACCAAGCATCAGAAATATGTTTTGTTGTTGTTGTTTCTATAATCCCTTCTTGGTCAGGCCAAGAAGTTTTCAACCTTAAGACAACAAACATTTTTAAACAGATTAAATATAAATGCATATTGTATTTTATGTGTATTTGTGTCACTAAATGTGTATTGTGACATGCAACTATTTATTTACTGCTAGGAAAGGGAGTTGATAGTAGAAGAGAAAAGAAAAAATATGATGATTCTAAATAAAAGATGGTGAGTGTAAGAAGAGGAAGAAGATAATGTAGAGGGAAGGGAGAAATAAAATGAGTGATTTACAAGGAAAGGAAGAAAAAGAAAAAAATTATATGGTTTTTGATATGTGTCACTGATAATCGCACCTGTGTATGGAGAAACCAACAGCACCCCCCCCCCCCCCCCGCGCCCGTGCGGGATTGGTGTTTGATTGCCCCTGGGGCGCATAAGAGAGAGAAGGCCGATGTAAAATAGTTCTCTCTTTCAATCTCATTTTTTTTTCTTTTTTTCTTTTTTATTCTACTGTGAACATCCTGTTAATTTTCAACATCTCTTTCTCTCTTGCTAGCAAATCTGCATTGTTGTGGGTCATAGAATATAAGTCAGAATAACTGGGGTTTTTTTTTGTCGACATATTAATCCTGCTGGAGGTGTCAAATGTATAAAACCACACTTTGTAGATGAACAGGCGTGTAAGTTTTTTTTAAAAAAATGAGGAAATAAATTGAAAAGAACAGTAATGTGAATGAGAGAAAGGGAAAAAAATAAAAAAATAATCAATGTAAAATCATTTCTCTTTAGTATAACCTACTTTAAGCAAAAAATAAAAATAAAAGTTTAACATACATTAAGTTTTAATTTTTTTTTTTTTTTAATCCATATTGCCCCATGCAAGACAGTAAAGTCACTAAGACGCAAGGGGTTACAGGGTGTGGAAGAATTACAAAGAAAGACATTAATAATGCGTGGGAAGAGGAAAGAGTAATCAGGAAGACAGTAGATAGTGATTGACATTGCATTTAAATTTTACAGACTAAAAAAGGGAGTTCCACAAGTAGGAAGTGCAGGAAAAGAAACTGTTTACATAGAACATATGGTTACATCTAGCTACTGACTCAACTGTAAATTGATGAGATCACAATGCCAGTCTAGTACTGCACTTAAATTCAAGAAGTCTAGGTACCATAGCGAAAAGCTCTTCCGAACAATTACCATGAAAGTATTTATAGAAAGGACACAGAGAGGCGACCTTAATTTCAGAAATTTTAGGCTTTTTACCTGATCTAATGGCAACAGCAAAATGACAGCCTCTCAGTAGTGCAATCTTCATAATGGTGAAAAAAAAACTACAATGTTGCAAATTCAATCGATCAATCAGCTTGATGAAACGCATTACACTGAAACAAGAAATGCAATTTTCATGACTAGAATATTGTTAGAACAAGGAATACAAGTGAAGAAATACCTGTGTTTCCTAGATTACACACAGACATTTCATAAACAGGTGAACATGAATAACAAAGCAAAATGTTAAGAAAACCTGATCGACACAGAAAAGATATACAAATAATTTGTAACATGTTTTGGAAAGAAAATAGAGAAAGAGTTAAGTGAATACTGGCCTGTTTTTAAAATTTGTTGCATTTCACCAATGTAAAATTGATCACATTTGAAACATAAAACAGTTACAAACTCAAAAAAGCTATAAAAATTATGGATACATTAAATTCTTTTCTCTCTCATATGCAAAATACAAATGATTCTTTCAATTTTAAAAATACCAAAATGGTTAAATTTATTTGCTTATCATGAATCATCTAGAAGAATTATTGAATCAACTATGATATCAAAATTCACTTCACTTAATCAAAAAGTAGGTTTTCATAACATATCACCTCTTAAAACTGATATTAAAACAGATACTGCTTAAACATCTTAAATAATAGTAAATTAAATTCTTATCTTAGTACCTAAATAAGATATAATCATAAATTATATTTTTAATTATAAGTATTCACTATTTTCTTTGGATATCACTCAATTATGTGCCATATGTGATACACGCTTAGGCAATCATGTATCTTTTGATACATGAATGACAAGGCAGATTTCTTCCTGCAGTAGGTTGCCATTTCTTTCTGTGGTAGACCAGTTGCCATCCAAGGCTATAGAACCTGATCTGTCCTGCTATTTACTCATAGCTGGGGGGGAGAAGAAGAGGATTCATACCTTTCCCAAGGGTATTGACATTATTCACCTAAGTGAATGTAATTCGACTGGAATTCAAACTCAGCTCTCCAACATGCTTTATTTTCCAAAGCCAAGCTTTTGTTCATTCATTTTTCTCTTTTCTTATATCTCATCTGCATATTTACATTTTATTTTAACATAATTTTCATTGATTTGTTCATGGATATATTTTTAAATTTTCTATTAACTTTTAGAATATTTCAAGTTGAATGTAACTTTTTGTATAACTGGGTAATGACTTTTCCTTAGTGTCTTCAGTTGTGTTTTGAAAATGCTCATGTAAAGTAACAAAATGTTAAAATTCAATTTTTAAAAGTGGTGGTGACAATAGAAAACTTATGTTGCTGACTTATGACCGTAAAGACAGCTTACAGGCTACCGTGCATAAATAAATGTTTTAAGCAAAAAGTATTATTTTTACAAAATTCAGTTAATCCTTATATTTGCTAATCTACTTTTAAACAAATCTCTTAATCTCTTTTTAAATTTGTTATTTTTATTTTTCCTTAGTAATGGTGGTTGATGAGTGACCATTCCAATGTTTTAAAAAATAAAAATTTTATTTAATTATGTAAAATGATCTTTTCTTTTTTATAGATTAGCAGCTTTAGTAAATTATCTTTCAAATAAAAAACCCAAAATTTAACTTGTTTAAAATTTGTTCTTTTAATTAATTTATTTTTTTAGCAAATCTGCTGATGAATTATTTTTATAATTATTAATTAATATAAATGATTAAATTCTTAATCTGCTAATGTATTCAATAGATTTATTTTACCCTGAGGAGTGGGAAGAAGAATCTTTTGAACTTCTCTCTCATTTACAAATGTATCGTGGCTAAGCAAACATCTTGTACAAAAAGGATTTTAATTGTGGAAGAATAGTAACAGCATAAAGAAGCCTTGTAAGGAAAGCATGAGTGGGTTGGAATAGCAATTCACTGGAAATTGTGCAAATATAAATTATACACCTTTCTTTCTCCCAAGAAAAAAAAAAACTGATCTGATGGCAAAGCCCAGGAAAGACTGAAGGACAAAGAGGAAAATAGAAATAGATGATGTCAGCAGGGTAGGGTGGTGCTGGCGATATGCATTTATCACCACTACTACTGTCCCTGCCCAACACATATACCTTTTCACTTGCCTCTCCACCCCTCTTCTGCCTCTTCACCACACCCTCTATCCGCCTTTCCTTCCTGCCCCAACCCTTTCATGGCAGGCTTGCCACCAACAAAAAATGAGTGGCAAGTTGAATTGCTTATCAGATATAAGCTTACTTGACTGGAGATGTTAAATTACTCAGGCAGGAAGATGGGATGGTGTTGGGAGTGGGTTCATGTTGTGGCATGTGTATGTTCACTCAAGTGGGGTGACTCAGGTCAAGATGGAAAAGCTTCTTTTTTTTCTTTCAAATCGAAGATGATGAAGATAATTCCAACCAATGAAGCAAACAAGACTGACTCCCCCCACTGCACAACCCCTGCCCAAATCTCAGAGACTGGTATCATCTGAGGAAATAAGCCATCCCGTATTTTTAAAATCAGCTTCTGTACAAAAACTGAACTTCATTTTTGTCTCACTGCCCCCTCCCAAAATATAATTTTTTTTTTGTTTTCAAAAGTCTATTTCTCTTTGATTTAAATACTGTTTATTAACAATTTGTTCTTAAGTTGTCTGTTCTGTCATTGTTTTTAAGTTCTTGGATCTGACTTTAAGAAGATGATGACGCATCCTGTTAAAGGCTAACAATAGAAGTAACAGTTTTTTGCTTTTATTCCCTGGGCAAATTATGGGAGAGTGACATGCTCCCTTGCTCATTTCCAACTTGTCAAGATATATGGTAATAGGACTGGATTCAGGGAGAAGAGGAGTCATGCCTTTTCTGAGGGCATTATGGTGAGATGAACGTCAACAATTTCAGCCAAAATTAAAAATTTAAACTCCAGTTGTTAATGTGTGTGTGTTAAACAATTTCATCAACCCGGTAGTTTTCTATAGTGATTGATAAATCTTTTCTATTTTTTTTTTCCTAGAAAATTATTTCATTGATTGTTATATTGACTGTCATATTTATTCTTGATGTTTTTCTCCAGATTTCCTATGATTTGACCAAACTGATCCATTTTATGTCACATTCTCCTCATGGTTCCATTGTAATGAATGACTTTCGACACCAACAATTTGTGCTGGTAAAGGGTCAACTGAAATTGAGTGACATTGATGACATAGGCATTGGTGAACCACAATGCAACTCCTTAAATGATTGTGCTGTTCATTCAACCTCAGTTTCACTACAATTTACTGCCAAGTAAGTTAATTTGCTTTCCTACAAGTAAAGAGGTAATTCTTTTTACAGGTTTTCCAAAAACAATAGCCGTCAGTGTCAGGAAAATGTATCTGAAGTAAAATCGATTTACAAAACTCAAATACAGAAAAACTAGCTTATAAATAAAAAAAATTGCCCTTATATATATATATATATGTGTGTGTGTAAAACCTGGCCTATGTAACTTACCAGAGATACATGAAAATGCTGGAGTAATTTTGCCCACAATGACTCTGCCATATATTGGGTACCCAACAGCAAATTTATGTGAGTGATGTTGATATTCTTGAATACAGTCTCCCAGTCTGGAGCCTCTGGTACTTCATTCAGCACCAGTTTGGAGGGCAGGCATGTGGTAAGGATGAAGGATGATAGGATCCCTAAGAACTTTCTGTAAGGTGGGTTGGTTGAAGGAAAAAAACAGGGCACAAGATGAAATTGAAGTATAACGATTGCAGCAAGAACACACTACCAATGTTCAACCTCATGCAAAATGACCTGGGAAAACCTATTTCTAGAATGTTCATCCTGGAGGAAAGTAGTGCACAATGGTAACAGTCACTTTGAACAGAATCATGTTGTTCATGAAAAACTCAAGATGAATGTTCATAAAGATCTTTGTGTTAATTTCCTTGAGGATGTTGTCACAGAATTTGATCTAACACACAATAAATACATGTCTGTCTACATAGGGCAGACATCAAAAATCATCAAAGATGCCACGCATTGAAAGTTCACCAAAATATTAATGTAACAATGACTGCAAGTGGCACCCAATGTTTCCACATATGTGCAAGAGAATGTAAGACCCTAGCAGGACTAAAAAGTCACATCTTTGCAGTCTATATTTGAGAATAAATCAAGTAGTGGCATGGCTAAAAATCAAGTTGCAGCCATCATACATAAAACGTGTTTTCATGCAAAGAAAGATGGCAACCTCTTGAATTTGTATTTAGAACTTAGCATATTTTATCTATTCTATATTTGTAAGTGTTCTTTATTTTGAAGTAAGTCACTTTATGTTGATATCCATCAATCCAAATGTGTACATATGTACACATCCATCCACATACACACAATGACATTGATTTTGTTAATGTTTCAGTGTTTATTCAAGCCATCTTCAAGACAATGTGAATGATAGTGACTTGATGTTTTGACATTTGAATAGAATTTAAAAAAAAAAAAAAAAAGGTAAAACTTTACCATTCCACTACCCATAAATTCCAGAAAAGCGAAATTTGAGATAGATTTATGGCTAATCGAATGGTAAAGTTCTTTCTTTTTCTTTTTTTTTTTTTTTTTAAATTCTATTCAAATGTCAAAACATCAAGTCACTATCATTCACATTGTCTTGAAGATGGCTTGAATAAACACTGAAACATTAACAAAATCAATGTCATAAATTCCAGGAAAGTGAAACTTGAAATAGATTTTTGGGAGATAAAAAAAAGAAAAGAAAAAAAAGGTCTTAAAAATTCTTTGGTAATTTTTTATCCTTGTTTCTATTTTTTCTCTTCCTCATCTTCCTTCATTGCACTTAAAAGCTTTTCACCTTTTTTTCTTCATCTTGAAGGATTCCATGTCAAAATGGTCGCTGTGTTGGCTTAAATGAGAAAAAGAACATTTTTAATGCTGGTCGACATTTCATCATGTTCCGCTTGCCGCACGGTGCACCTGACTTACTCCGTCCGATTCTTACTGATGTTGTCATTGGATTCACCAACCTGACAATGAACTCTGACACTTTGTTAGCAAACATGGAAAAAGCCGTGAACCTGTACAAAAGTGGGGCTTATCTCAATCGAACTTCACCTGTGAATACCAGTAAGCATAAAAAATAACTCTTCAAGAGAAATCTACATAAAACATTTCTAAAAAGTATTTCTCCATATTTAAATTGCTTTCAAGAAATATGATTTTCATATCTTTTTCAATCAAGATGCATGCATTAAAAAACCTATTCAGTTGGTGTTAAAATACCTTGAGAAAAGTCACATCTATGTCACTTATTTTTTATATACTTGCAAGGAGTGTGGGTTATATTAAGATTTATTAGCAGGGTGTTAGTAGCAAGCAGACAAAAGACTTTTATATTCAAATAGAACACTATTGTTTAGACATATTAATAGGAAAGTCTTGGAGGCTTTTAACGAAATACCAATCATTTTGTATTTCAGTTCTTCTTCATTTTAGAACAAAACTTTTTTATTGATATTGCATCAGTTTCAAATTCTTTTACATTCCCATTCATGAATATGATTTTCATTATTACAACCTGAACACTAATTCATTCTATTTATCCTTGAGATACTTTTTACTTTATTTATTCTGATTTTGTTTTCTACCACTGGTTAAAAATCAATAATTACTATTTTAAAATGTGGATCAGTCTGATCTGAAATAATTTATCAAATGAAAAATAAGGGAGATAAACCGGTTTTTACATTTTCAATAATTTTAATTGCAATTCAAAAATATTTATTACTCTAAAGATTAACAATTTTGACAATCTCAGATTCAGTTATTTAATTAATATCTTTTTTCTTTTTCAGCCTACAAAGAACTGAAAGGATATGATTTGCCTGGTATTCATGATTACCGGTGCTGGGCATCATTATCTGGGACTGGTTGTGCCTTGTCTGTATTTGACAGAAAGGAGGCTGAAGACATGTGTGATACAGACCCTGAATGCCACGGCTTTGTGATGACAGAGGAAACCACATGGACAGGTATCACACCCTGCTTTCTGTTTCATTTTGTTCAACTGCCTCTTTTCAAGCTTTAAAAAATTCTCACAGTAGCAAATTCCTGCGGAATCGTTTCAGGACTTTATAGCTCAGAATTTGTTGATGCTTTTTGTTTTAAGTAATGATAAAAACTTTTTAAATTTTTGTGGGAGGAAACTTGGGCAACATTTGCTTAGTTATTGTTTCCTATTTAAATCCTGTGATGTCTTCAAATAGAAGGAGGCATTGTTAGTTTCAAGAGACTATATAATTTATAAGGGTGGCTATATTGGCTGACACTTTCTCAGGTACATTTGTGATTTTTAACACCTACAGAGCCAATTATGCTGAGCAGAGCTTAGTTAGAGTTTCTGGGAGGCAGTGTATAATGTCATAACCAGTGGTTGAACAAGGCCAGAAATACTCAGTCACAATGACTTGTGACTTCATGCTAGCACAACCATCAATGACGTTCAAACAGTTTTATCTTCCCAATTTCAGAGATAAGCTTTTCAGACATTTCCCAATAGTGCTGCATGCTGGCATCATTTCTGCAAGCAGATATTGTCAAGAAATTACCTCCCTGAGAAACTGACCCGTTGAAATTCAAATCTGGGTTTCATGGTCAAAACACTAACATTCTAACCAGTCGGTCACATACCCACTATCTTGAAGCTGCTTTACCAATTATTCTGCTGACAAACTTTGAACCAACTCCTAGCCCAGCCAGCAAGCCCATCTAATATAAATACACAGTCATTACTAAAAATTACTATTGAGAAATTAGTCCTGGGTATGATGATAAACTACATCCAGCAGCAATGCCTCTGATCGAGAGATTGGAGGTTTTATGGAGAGTGGAACCAACTTTTAATTGCTGTTATTCCTAGGTCCATCCTAACCTGGGGTGGTAGCACCTGTTAGGGTCCCAGCTATGGGCAAATAGTGAACTCCCAAACAAAAACAAAGCACTATGAAAGTATAAAAATAGATTTTTATATAAAAAAAATTACCAGCAATACATATTTATAGTAAAATGACAAACAATATAATTTTAAAGCAAAATGGCCAGCAATACATTTTATGGTAGAATTACCAACAATGCATTTTATCTGTAGTTGAAGGTATACAATTGCGTTCAAAATATATTTCGTTGAAGCCATGAAATTGTGTTCAAAATATATTTCGTTGAAGCCATGAAATTGTGTTCAAAATATTTAGATTTTGGCATTAAATAACCCATAGAGGTGTTGATATGCTGCTAAACAAAATCAACCAACTAACCATTGAGAAATCAGTTTTCATGTACTTCTTCACTCATACATATCACTTTGTGATGCTTACTTAAAGGTGATAATTTGCTTGCTTTCCTTTCAAACATTTTGAATGATAAGAAAAATTGATAATGTCAAAAGGGAACAAAGATATTTTACAATACCTTTGTTTTCTCTTGATGTTATATCTTTCATATGAATCATGGCAGTTTTTATATACTTGAAATTAAAAAATGAATTTCAATAATTATACTGTCATAGATATTTATTTACAATATGATGTTGAACCCACAAGTGGTATAATCTTGGAAGACCAAATAAATTAGAGGAAATATTTTTAATAAATTCAGAATTAGCAGTTCACATTGTTTATTCATCACATAAATAAATATATTCTGAAGATTTACTCACAACAATTGATTAATAACAATTTTATTGTTAAGACATTGACTTGTGTAATAAAATCTGTCAGTTTATTTTGTTACTATAAATATCTTCAAGTACAATTATCATTATCAGTCCCATGAATGCTTCAAACATTAAGGGGGACTTAAGGGCAGAAGAGACAAATAACCTCCTCCAGAATGATTTGTAGGTGGTGGCTCTCAGGAGTTCTGTCCGTCCACATGTACAATAAAAAGGATTAAAAAAGAATTAATAATTTTTTTGCATCACTATTGATTTCATTTTCATGAAAACATGAATGCAATTTTACTTTGATCAGGGTCAGTTACATATCATCTTTTGCATTGTTTAGTTACACTTGACCAGCTTAGATCTGATATTATGCCCCCCCCCCATCAGGAAAATTTAAATATTCTTGTAACCTTTATTTTGTATTTGATTTTGTCAAAGCATTTATATAAATTGATGTAATTATATATATATTTTTATTTTTATTTTTCTATCAGGTCGAAAAATTGTACATTTCAAGAACAATGTTAGCATCCCGGTGCGGAATCCTGTCACAAATTTATATGTGCGTCCTCCTTGAAGATCTGTCATCTTTTGCGCCAACCCATTCTTCATTTTCCATAAAAGAACATGTTGTCTGCATCTGATTGCTTTGTCTGTGATTTCATTGGCCTTTTGGTTGCCATGGCAACTGTCAGTCACTGCAGCTGTTTTCCATTCCAACATTCATGACTGAAACAAAAAGAATGAATGAAAGAAAGAATGAAAGAAAAGATGAATGAAAAAGAAGAAAATCCCTAGAATGTTCTTCAATCTAGTCTCTTTTCTCAAGAGTCTAACTTGAGAGAGAGGAAAAGTGTTGCCATTGTGAGTGTTTGATGCCATTTATCAAAGTCATTCTAAAATTTTCTTTCATCACCCTGTGAAGGTCAGAGATTTGTGTGACTGAAATGTTGTCAACTTTAGGAAGAATCTGTGCAATTATTCTTTCCCTCCCTCCCACCTAACAAAGTGTCCCCCACTCTTCCTACAAAGTTCATAACATTTCCACTGCTGAAGTTCCTGTCTCCTCTTAACATATCAGTTGATGTCTACAATCAAAAGAAGAAAAAGAATTCCATTTTTGCCTCCAGCTTACACTTTGTTCTTTTATAAATAAAAAATGTTTATCATTTTATTTGGCTTGTATGCATCAACGGTGAATGCTGGACTTAAAGTTTGGCTGGATAAAAGAGTTTGAAATATAAGGTGAGAATATAATTAATGTTTGTTCTTTTACACAGAATTTGGCAATTACTCATACCCAATCTGGAGTATATTAAATAGGATGCATGTTTTTTGACTGAGTTAGTTGGATATTTCCTATCAAAGCCAGAAGTTGAATGTTTAAGTGCAGGCAAAAAAAAAAAATTTGAATGCACATTTTCATGGCAGGCCCTTCTCACCTGGAAAACATGATGCAACACAATTTTCCTCACTCATTTCCTCTCTACTATTTCCTCTTGTCCCTCCATAATAAGCTAAGCATTGTAAATCAGAAGATATTTTGTTAGAAGCAGTTTTCTCTTTAAAATGATTCTCCTTCATTATTACATATGTGGTATAAATTGGAGAAACAGTGGGGCCATGTCATAATTTTCTTTTATCTTTTTGGGGTCACTTCATCCCCTAGAGACAACAGATGCTAATTAGTTTTGTTGTCTTTTTGTTAATTAACATGTTAATGCTTAACATTAGGATTAAAGTACAGACTAAATTTTGTTTTGATTAAGTTTACAGTCAACCCTTCTCAGATTTCTTAAATATTGAAGCTGCGAAGAAGAAAATTCCTAATTGTTGTTAGTGTTAGACTTGTATCTTGGAGAAATACAAATGCATTAAGAATTAACAAAAGAAAAATGGAATTTATTTTGGTAAAAATCCTTTAATAGTTAAAGGTTTAAGAAAGATGTATTCAGCTTCTAAAGTTTAAAAAATACACTTAGAATGTTAAAAATTAATTTCTGTGTCTAAGTAAAAAATATGGTCCAGTTGATCTTGCATAAAAACCAAATCAGCTTGGATAGTAACCACAAACAAACTGCTGTATCCTTTATAGATAACATACCTATCTTTCATTATGTAGCTTTCTCTCTGAATTATCTTTGTCAATTGGTTTCTTAATTGAGCATCTTTCATTGGATTTAGATATCTTTCCGTGTTTTTTTCTCTTCTACATTTCAGCTCTTCGGCGATTGGTTAAATAAATTTCCTGTTTTTTTATAGATGCAAAATATTTTTTGACTTCTCTCTAAATCAATCTGATTCACAAAGATCACTGAAAGGCATGCCCCTATTTATTCAGCTCATTTTTGAACAGCTGAAATCAAATTCTAAGTGTACTGAAATCTTATTTTGACTAATATCTTTACTTTTATTGTTTTGATCACTAGTCAAATGAAAATCTTTGCCTGGAACTGTAAATCTTTGTTGCTTGAATCTTGGATGTGATGGACAAGGAAAGAAAAATCTTGAAAATTTCTGGATATGAAAAACACTTGCAGAAGTGCCAGACAACTCAAAATGGTAATCATTAAAACAACAAAGATGAGGATATTTGTCTTAATGACTGTGCTTCACCTTTGACCTTCAGACAATAAAATATACAGTTTTTAAATTTATATTTTACAGTTTTTCTTATAAAGTTTAATTTATAATTTATTTTCTAATTAAGATATTTACATAATTTACAGGTGCAGTTTCTAAAAGGAATATTGTAAAGAAATCTGTCAAAATTGTTTTTAGTTATATTGAAAAGTCATATATATAATGCTTTTCATGAATAATCTATTTCTCATGATGAAGAAAAAATTGTTAAAATCATGATTAGGTTTGCTTGTCAGGGGGTGGGGAGTTTCTGTTGTATCCACAGGTTTCAGTATTTATTCTACAAGAAATAATGCAAAAGATTCCTTAGCAAAATCCTTGTCCAGCAAATATTTAATTAGGAATAAGGTCTTTAAATTGTATTTATGTTCTTGATTTAACGTGTCACAATGTCCCAAATATCATTGTCTTCTGTCAGAATTATTTCTTAGTCACCTGAAAATGCTGTCAAAAATTGGACAGGAGTGTAAAGATGATTTAGTGACTAAAAAGTTTGTTTTTCTTCTTCAAAAGCTTCAAGAATTTCTCACTTGTGTCTTCCATTGTTGTTTTTTGTTCATTATTTCTTTCTCCTCCTTTGCATATTCAAAAGCTATTTTTCTGGCCTTCACTTCAACCCTTTGACCTTGGAAATACTTCAAAATACTAACTGCATTAATCCTTGGTACAAGTGATCCAACATTTTTAAACTTTTCCGATTCACATCAGCATTTTGCTTATCAATTTATTTTCAATAAGCTTGGAATCTTGTAACTCTATAATTATCTTTATTTGTCATGATATCTTGAGTACAGTGGGTTAATTTGCCAAAATCTCTCTCTGTTCTGCTTGTATTGTCTTGTGTGTGTGGCTGTATGCATACTTGACCCTCACCCCACCCAAAATGCAATTCTCACCTGTTGCTGGAAAATGAGGCTTGATAACTATGTTTTCAATGAGCATCACTGTCCCAGCATTTAAACTCTTTGGTAATTTCCTCATTAACTGCAGAATCATTTTGAGAAATGAAAAAAAGAAACCTGAAAATGGAGATAATGCCAAAATCTGCTCAGTTGGAAATATTTTGCTTCGTTCCTTTTATTGAGTCACTTGAATAAAAATTAGGCTTAGTCAGGCATGAGGCCATCAACTTTAGAACACTTTGAGTATCAGACTAATTATCATTTTTGGATCAACATGCTAAATGTATAGAAATAACTGCCTAAAAAATGATCCATAATGTGGATTGAAACTCTGTCTTCTGTATTTTAAATCTAATTTACATTTAATTTTTTTTTTTCTAATTTATTTAATTTCATCAATCAGGTTATTTGCTTTGATTGACTTTAAAAGCACAAAAGATTAATTTTTCTCTACCTTTTCTTCTGAATTCTTTTCTTATCTTTCATTACTACTACTACTACTTGTTCTATTATTTAATAGTATCCAGTAATTAAACACTAAAGTGACCCAGAGATCCAACTATTACTACTACTACTACAGCTTTCATTCCATTGTCGTCTGACCTGAACAGAATCCATCCTGCTGTTTGGCAATTATTCTTCACAATATCTTCAAAGACTGCTGAAAATCTTTGTTGCTGCTTTTTATTTATTTCTGCTTCCAGAGAATTTCACAAGACAGTCACTTGTGTTCTTGCCTCGATTCCTATTTTGGCAATCCTCTTGTATCTTCATATTTTGTGAAGAGGATGGCATTTGCTTTCTTTGGAATATAGAAATGGACAGTTACAGATTTTTTTTTTTTCAAAGAAATTTTTCTGTTTTTTTTTTTTCTCACATTAAATATTATTTTACCTTCTTTTGTGTTTATTGTTGTTTTCTTTCTTAAGAACTAATTTTGACAGTGAACTGTGTGTGTGTGTGTGTGTGTGTGAGTGTGAGTGTGAGTGTGTGAGTGTGTGAGTGAGTGAGTGAGTGAGTGAGAGAGAGAGAGAGCTTGGTTTCAAAAACAAGATTTCAGAAGGCACACTTCCCATCTATTGATGACTGATAAAGCCAGTAGTGAAGAGTCAAGTTCTGCCACGGTGGCCACAAGAGAAAGTCTGGCAATTTGGTGTAACTCCAGTTTTACAGAGTTGCGTCTTTCCATCAGCTCTCTTTTTCTGCAATTTTTTTTCAGAAAGGTAAATCACCTGAAAAACTTTAAGTCACTCTGTTTGCTTGTTAGCCATTTCAGTTTACTCAATGCCACAAGAGATGAGCTTCTTCATTGAAGAGTCTTTGTTTCTCTTCCATTTCAACACTTGTTTTGTCTGTCAGTTGACAGTTCATCAGTGATATCTTTGTTATATGATGACCTCCCACCCTTGACTTATACCTCAAGGGTGGGAAGTCGTAGCAAAGTTTACCCATTATAAATGAACCTTTTGCAATTTGTCAGCTTGAGAACTGTTTGTTGTAAAGTCAATCCTGTGTCCATTAAAAACGATACCAAACCAATAGTGATAAAACATGTTTGAAGAGACATAAAGCATTTCAGTGCCATGAAAGGAGGGTAGTCAGCATATGGCTATGGAATTTGGGTCAAGTTCTACAATAGGCACTGCAACTAAAAATAATCATTTTTGCATAATCTTTTCTCATATTACTATAGATTAAGCACTCTAGACAGCATGCATCAAAAAATATTATGAAAGTTAATGGGAGGGTGTTGCAGTTTGCTATGTAAGTCCATTGTAAATTGATCCCCCATACAGAAGTTCATACGTGATCTCTTAAAATTTTAAAAATGAAACATCTTTGAAATTTGTAATCTGAAGGGCTTTTATCTATTTGTTACTATTTATTAAGTACTCTGGATTACAATATTTAAAAAGAAAATGTTTTTTTTTAAATTTAAAGAAATCATATACTATGTGCATATTGTTTTCAGTAATACAGGGGGATAAATTTACAATGAATTTACATGGCAAATTGGACCCTCTCTATTAGCTTTTAGGATATTTAATACACTTTATTTTTAGGGTTTGGAGTGGTTAATCTATGGCAAAGTAACATGAGAAAAATAAATGCTTATTTCAGGTCACAGTGTCTATTATACAATTCTACAACGTTTTTTTTGTTTGTTTTTCTTAGTCTGTATTGAGAGTCTTCTCTCCAGACAAGCAAGCATTTTGTTAGCCTTAACCAAACTGTATTGGCATCAGAATATGACACATCTCGGGTAAGTAAAGTCCTGCATTCTTTCTAGATCCATCAAATTGATGGAGACGGAATACAGGAAACCATATTGTTGCAGGTTGAAGAATGATTACAGTCTCAAAGCAAAGATAACAGGAACTGGGTGTCCATATATGTTAAAGAAAGTAAAATAGAGGTCCAAGGAAGGTAAATATTGGTTTCAGTTAAAATTCTAATGCTGTTGGCCATAATATAAAATGAATTATACTTTGAAGCAC
This sequence comes from Acanthosepion esculentum, assembly GCA_964036315.1. Classification (NCBI taxonomy): domain Eukaryota; kingdom Metazoa; phylum Mollusca; class Cephalopoda; order Sepiida; family Sepiidae; genus Acanthosepion; species Acanthosepion esculentum. The sequence continues at coordinate 51,128,513 of OZ038493.1, forward strand.
CTTCCAGGTATGATTCTTTCTTTTATTACCATTGAATTGGAAAAGCTATAAAAGTTTAAACATTTTCCATCTCTTTTAACATTATTCAAAATCTAACATCTTTTTTTAAAGACTTCTTGGTTGGGATGAGAACTTTTCAGAATGGCATTTTCAAGAATATTTTTCACAGTTCAAATAAGGACACTGGGATATATGTAAAAGACTGAGATTTATTCAAAATGACAAAACTGTATGTTGTCGGGGGTGGTGGGGGTAGGAAAAAGTTCAACCACAGGCCTTTCATATATATTCCATCTTTTATTCACCTTTTATAGACCTCCAGATAAGACTGCCATCCACTTGGGTAACAATGAACAGATAGGAATTTGGGTTACAGCAGCAGTTTCCAAACTGTTATTGCTCCAATTGCATTTTGTACTCAAATTCAAAATTGTATTCCAAAAGGGTATCTTTCTATTTTATTTTATGAAAAACAATAATTTAAACTCCAGAATATTATGAGTTATGTTTATATTTGCTAAATTAAAGATAATTATCAATGAAAAATATTGGTTCAATGTTTCTTACTGATGTTTTTCTATGTCACATGCATGAGAGCTTTGCATTTCTTCTCCAGTGCACAAGAACCTTTTTCTTGTTTTGCATTTAATATAATTAAGACAAGAAACTCCCAATTCATATAAAGTGAAGAACTGGATGCAAATAAATTTATGGAAGTATGCTCTTGTCTAACAGAAAACAAACTGTATTAAGAAGGGAATCCTTCACACTTGATATTAAATCCAGTTAGTGGACATGGAAACAAATTCTTCTTCACATCATTTCAGAGATCAGATAAAACAGTTTAGGAAAGGGGATGTAAACCCCTTTGTAATCTGTACTTGATAATGAAAAATTTGTCAAAGGTTTTACTATAACGTGAATCATTTCTGCTGGTTTTGTGTATTAAGAGATAAAATTTCAAAGATACCATCTTTAGCTGTTTTCCTCCAAAATGCAACTTCTTTTTCTGTCAAAATATTTTCATTTTTGCCTTTTATACATGTGTTGATGCTATTATGTAAAATCTCTGTTAAATATTCCAGTCTAGACATCTAAAAAGGCATCATTTGCAGGTTTTTGCATCATGCTGGTGTCAGCTTGCATTTCCAGTGCACTTATGATAGAAATTGATGAAAGTCATAGAAAAAGATCTGTTGCAAATGAACAAAAAAAAAATTAGTCACATGTGTTTTCTGATTAATTATATACCATTTTTAGTGTTAATTAATGAGGAATTTACTAAAAAATCTGTGGCAATTAACAACGTCATTAACCGTTCTAATTCTTCCCATCAACAGAAATCCCAGCCAAAATGGTAAGGCATTGGGGGTTAAGATATATTGCTAAACATTTGGAGCAGGAATGATAGCCATGTTTAACTCTCCATTTACTTAAGAGAATACAAAAAAGAATTATTAAATATAATGTTTTCATGAATAAAGATTATTTTTGAACTTCAAAAAAACCTCCAAATTAAAGAGTTTATGAAATAATTCAACAATAGCATTTATTAATTAAGGTGAGATATTTTTTTTACAAAAGAAAATACAACTCAAGTGTTTAAAAAATTCTTTAAAATACAGATATTTGAATATATTTCAATAAACTTTACTTGACAGAAAATTGATTGTAGTTCAGTCAAATTATGACCAAATGTCTTTAAAGTCATTAATGCACATAGTTCCTGTTATGAGTACTGTTGTAGCAGACCTACAGCCGATAATGGGTATGTCCCTATTCACATATTTACAGTAGTAAATACTGTATGTTGGTCTGCAGTTGGAGATTCGTCTCCAGCTGTGCTGGTCAAACATAATAAAAGATTCCAACACAACACAAATGGGCTTGTCATAAAAATTTGTTTTAAAAACAGTATTTCAGTTTTCTGGAAAATGTTTCTTGTGTTGAAATCTTTAAACATTTTTATTTATTTTTTTATCATTTTCTCGGTTTATCTTTCTAGAAATGTAAAAAATAGGGACTAGAAATTTTATTTTAATTACTAACCGTAGACTTCTGGTTAGCATTACTATTAGGTAAAAAAAAAAAAAACAGAGATTCTCCTTAGTGGATGATCTCTGAATAAAAAATGATTTTACTGAGATATATTACCCTCTTAATTGATTTAAAAATAACTGTTTAGAAAGAAAATTACAATTTTTTAAAAAATAAACGCTACTAAAATTAGCACTTCTGCACCCCCCCCCCCTCCAGTAAAATGATTGTGATGATGACACTGTGCTAATGTTGAAAGTACTCGGAATAAATGAATATGTATCAACAGGGTAATTTTCTTCCATCCTTTAATAAGGATGCTAAGAAGTTTGTTCATGAATAAGAAAGGGTCATATTGAAAATAAGTAGTTTAAACGTGTCTGAATTATTCAATGAGACACGTCTTTAATATATATATATATATACGCACAAATCATATAAATAAACGCACACATATATATATATATATATATACAAAGCATATAAATAAATATATATATATACACACAAAGCATATAAATAAATATAAATATATATATATATATATATATACACACAAAGCATATAAATAAATATATATATATTCAAAGCATAGATAGATAGCTGGGGGGGGGAGAAGAAGAGAATTCATACCTTTCCCAAGGGTATTAGCACGTAAGTGAATGTAATGGTTTTGACTGGAATTCGAACTCGGCTCTCCGTTTCCTCAATCCGAGCCGCTATCCATTACTCCACCATTTAGCAGTCTTTTAACCATTACTGTACAGTAGGCACCGCCCTGTGGTATGTGTGTACAATCTTGTACGCGTGCTTTAAAATAGATTTCCACGTATGATATCCAGCCATTTCGAATACCGGTTAATATAATTGGGCAAGCAATCAAAAGGGAACCTTATGCGCCTATGTGACCAGGCTCTCTTCCGTTAAGTAACTCTGTTGTTAACAAGTGACTGTTGAATAATCCTGTGTAGCAATGAATGGCGATCTCTTTTTAACGTTGATATGTTGAACGTAAGGGACCAATTTAATTACAACATCACGGCCTAGATAATTATATACGTACCTGCAGGTTGACTGGGATAGTTCCATATTTCCAACCGTCGCCACTGGTCGGCATCAGATCCAATGTTTCTATTTAGAAGATTGGTGCAACACGGTCTTCCTTGGTCTTGTGCTGGACTCAGCTAAATACTCGCGGGAAGCATTAGGAAAGAGAATAAACGTGATGAGAAAGGGAGTGTAGGAAGGGGAGGAAACCATCCACAGTTTTTCGTTTGCTCGCCTCCACTTGTATTCTATTAATTTCTATCCCCCTACCATCCGTTCCAACTACCACCCGTTTGAAGAGTACCTCTTGTGATATGAGATTTACATTTAATTATTGTTTGACATTTCTGTAAGGCAGGCGGCGCAGCGAAAAACGAACAGAACTTGGGGGAGACACATAGTCCGAGTGGGCGGATGGATATGTCATACCCCCAACTATACCCAATTATACACCCGTTCTGTATCCGTTGTGCGACACCTTCTTGATTATCTTGAGATCATCGCCCATCAGGCCCAGGCAAAGAAAGAAAATGAATGGATTTTATGGATAAAAAGCAGAAATAAAAAAAAAAAGGACGTTTAAATGAGAATGAAATTTTATCTGGAATCGTTCACAATTTTCAGTCGCCACTGCTGTTGGTGGAATTCAAAACAGCGAAGTTACTTGAAACAGATGACGAATTTGAAGATTGTGCAAAGCATATTTTTGTTGTTGTGAAGGCCGAAAATATATCGGCTGAAGATATGGCAAAAATATCGAAATACTCGTAAGTGGAAAATATTATAAAAATATTTTATTTCAGAACTTTGGATGTAGTGCGTACGAAATAAAAATAACTCCACTTATACACACATTTCAAAATCGGGTGAGCTGAGGAAAAAAAAACGGAAAGGCATTCGAGAGCCTATGTGAAATTTTCTTTGGTCCAATGAAAACCTTGTTTTCACAGAAATTGACCAGCGAGATGAGAAGAAGACAAAAATACATTCGTGGGCTTGTGTGAGATTGTTTTTGGATCAATGAAAACCTTGTCGTCCCAGAAATCAACCGTTGAGCCAAGAAGAAGAAAAAAAAAGAAAATATCGAGCCTATGCGAAATTCTTTTTGATATAAAATGAGGAGAAAACTTAAATTAAGGAGAGAAATATATCTGAAGTCATGTGAAATGTTTCGGTTATGTTCACTAATAATAAAACGTGACCCTCGAAATCGCCATGGTACCTATATTAAAGATGTGTTCGCGTGTGGCAGAGACTCCAAGAACGAGGACCCGAGTTTCTCGTTTATGTGCTTTCGCGTGACCCTCGTTCAAAATATGACTTTCATTTTCACTATCATGATGGAATTGTAATGTTTGACAAAATAGCTGAAAAGATTGATGATATCCTCTCTGATCATCCCTTAACTGGCATTGATATTTATGGCGACTTCAACATTCACCACAAAGCGTGATTGGTCTAGTCAGAATCGACGAAGAAAACAGATGCTGTCAGGACTTCTCTATTGCTTATGATCTGACCAAGATAGTTAATAAACCCACACATGTTCCCGAGACAACGGGACACATTTCACAGACCTCTTTCTCACATCCTGTCATGTAGATGCTCCACTGAAGTGTTACCTCCCTCGAGATATTCTGACCATTCGCTGCTTAGTGTTAAATTAAAGCCAAAGCGATAGCATCCCCTGATGTATCATTTCATTGGATGATCTCTCGGTACGCCAAAGCCGACTGGGACGGCTTCAGATCTTACATCGCGGAAGTCCCCCTTTCAATTTGCTTCAAAAATAGAGCTTCCATAACTGCCTACCTCATCACTGAATGGGCCTTCTCAGACGTGGATAATTTTATCTTAAAGAAAACCAACGGACGCCAAATAACCAGCCTTGTTTCACACCAGAATGTGTTACAGCCATAGGCCACTCTAACAACAACTAATCACTGAAGGAGAGTTCTAGAAAACGCAATAGACAGCTACGCACTGTCAGTCCAAGCTAAACTTGAAACCAAAAAACTGTCTTCCTGTGATTTCTGGAAAATCTCGAATCACTAGAGTCAGTGTCAACTATTATAAATGGAACTGTAGTTATTACGTCCTCATATGACGAAGCGTATTCAAATGACTACTAAAGAAAGGGGGTGGGGGTTAAGTGATTCTCTATGCGAGTTGTACCCGGTGACACTAATAATGGTCTGTGTAACGAGCTTGCTGACCACTACTCCTACGGCAAATACCTTCTTTTTACCCAGTTTGTTGACTAACACGAGTAAATTACTGGATAAACGGTCGTTTTTTTTTTAATGCTATGACCTCTTCGAGGCTCTCCACAGATTCCTTTCTTTTATTAGCTGTGAATTGCCATAACTTCTTTGGGAGGATAATTGAGTGATCCCGTCGTTTTCTCCACGGCTTTGAATTCAGAGTTTTCCTTCTTCTCGACTGGTCGTCGTCTAAAACTAGAGAGTCCATTCTACTCTGATATTTTAACCCATAGACGCCTACACAGACAAAAATAATCATGTTGGCAGACTCGCCCTTTAACAGTGGTTAGCAAGAAGCAGGGTTAGCTTTAAGATAAATGGTCATAATGTTCCCAATTGCACCTCCTGCCAACCCCAGCCGAAAGGGGCCACGCGACAGAGTAGTCTGTGGTGAATAGTATGTTTTTTTTGTAAGTCGGTGGTCACCAAATGATGTGGGTTCACTCACATTATACCAGCAGGCAGAGCCCCGTGTTCACATAGGGTAAAAATAACATACACAAGAATAACACTAAAAGCATGTTAAATTGTAACTTTGTCAGAGTTAGCTCCTCCTCATTTCCTTAATCCTTCAACAGGGGTCTCTCTCCCACGAGTATAAATACTGGCTGACCTTTCGCCTCTTTCTCTTTTCCGACTTAGGCCTCGGGCGGCCATCTCGCGTGGAGATAAGGTAAAATCTCTTTTTCGACTCAGGCCTTGGGCCGCTACCTCGTGCGGAGGCGAGGTATAAAACTTTCCCTTTTTCACTTACACCAATATGTGACCTCTCACACAAACAGCGATTCCCATATTCTGGGAACACGCTAAGAACAATACGCGTACGTACGGACACTCAACACAAAACACACACATAACTTCTCCATACAAACACTATGTAACTTTTCATGTCATTGTAATTTGTTATTAATATATATTTGTTTGCATATATGTATCGGTCTTGTTTGTTTTCTTTATCTTCTTTGGACTTCATTAAATGTAGCTGGACCGACTAGCAGGAAATCTTAACCCAGAGATATCTCTTCACATCTTAACCCCCACGGTCCTCTACAACTTAAAATCATACAATTTATTTATCTGTTTTTGTGAACTGGCGTGTGTGTATCTTTTGGTAACAAGCGTTTTTAAGGTTGCATATTATAAATAAAAGGAAGTAGTCACTTCGTATTATGACAAGCAATATCCTACGGGGAGGAGCTGGGCGTTTTAACTTTCCAATGGTCGTTAGCGAAGAGAGTGAATTCAGCGTCTTTTGGCGCGAAGTCCATTTTCAGGTAGGAAATGTTTCTGTTGTATTCTGGGAGAATATTTATTTTTCTTTTTTATTTAATTTATTTTAAACAATGTTTTAACGTTATTTGTTTTATTTTATTTTATTTATGATATTCACTATTATTATTTTTTTTTTAAATTATTAATTATAATAATGTCCCTACAAATCTACACATTAGATTTATTTGTCAAATACATTTATAATATTAATAAGAACATTACAACATAATAGACGTAATATCACCTTGCATGTTTTACAGAGAACAGTGTAGAGGACTGTGCGGGGTGTGAATGTGTGAAGATGTGAGGAGAGGAGATATCTCTGGGTTAAGATTTCCTGCTGGCCGGTCCAGCTACATAGGAATGTTGGACTATAATTAAGTCCAAAGAAGGCAAAAGAAAACAAACAAGACCGATATACATGTATGCAACAAATATATATTAACAAATTACAATGACATGAAGACATGAAAGGTTACAGAGTGTTTTGTATGGAGAAGTCATGTGTGTGTGTTGAGTGTCCGTACGTACACGTATTGTCCTTAGCGTGTTCCCAGAATATGGGAAACGCTGTATCTGTGAGATGTCACATATTGGCCTAAGTGGAAAAAGAACGATTTTACCTCGTCTCCGTGCGAGATAGCGGCCCAAGGCCTGAGTCGAAAAAGAGAGATAGAGAGAAGGGTCAGCCAGTATTTATAGTCAGGGGAGAGAGACCCCTGTTGAAGGATTAAGGAAACTGAGGAGGAGCTAACTGCGACAACAGCAATGATTTTAATTTCTTTTTGAATTCTTAAAAAGTCGTTAGTAGTTTTGTACGGCTTATATTTTGAATGTTTAATTAAATATGTTAATTAGTTATCGATCAGCTCAAAAATGTGTATCATCAGTGATTACTGATGAGTTACACCCCTTGTTTTTGTTGTTATTGTTTTGAGTCCCCGAGAGAGGGAGAGTCGCTCGGGGCAGGGTTTTTTTGTTTTTTTTAATAAAAAATGATTGAAATGACTACTCCGGTTTTCGTGTTGCTCTTTCTTTTCGTTACTAAATTAATTGCAACGTTCGTGTATGAAACAAAATGCGTTTCTCTGAAAAGTCACCAAAAATGTCTCAAAATGTATGTCTAACAGCTTCTATTAACTTCTCTTGACTTGGGACATCCTAAAAACAGTTTCCAATTGGGCATCCACAGCATCTATGCTCTGTTTCACTATATATTCACGACTGGGTTCGAACCACACCTTTGCTAGACTAAATTAAGCTTCGTGAATAGAAAAGACATGCAGTGGAGTTAATATCGGTGCATGCTTATTACAATCATACTCTAGACTGCCTTGTGGGTGAGGTAGTTGTAGTGCCAGGGATAGGCGTCTGAATCTAAGTAAAGAAAAAAAAATTAGAAATTCGGAAGTTGATTTTCAAAAGAGAAATGCAGGCTTTGCTGCTTGGGAAATTGACGCAACATATTCTTTCTAGCCCAGACGCCCATTTGACCTTTGTACTGAGTAGATATCCAGAAAGCGTTCATACATATATACGGACACACTCGTTACTAATGTCGTCTACGCCCACAAATCTGTCGTTTTTATTTTCCCCCTGAAGGTTAAACTCAACCAATTTCCTCCCCCGTTCGTCCAGCATGTCTTTATGTCGTCTAGGTACGACTCACCATATGTCACCCCGTCACATCACTGTTGTTCACTCGACAGCTGGACGAGAGCATTTGATGATTAGGTCTTATCTTATTAGTTTCTATTTAAATGCTCGGAAATTTGAGTAAAAATAAGAAAACAAAAGTTTCATGAAAGGGAAACGTAGACCGTTCGTTACTACTGCAGTCAGCTTCATCCCCGCGTAGTGCCACACATTTGTTGAAATTAAATTTGTTGAACATTTTCTTATAGGAAAATCAAGTGTCACAATTCTTCCCTTCAGAATAACAAACTGCATCTTTGTATTGTCTTCAGCGTTGATTGTAATCTCTCTCTCTCTCTCTCTCTCTAAAGTTGTAAAGGGCAGGGCTGGTGGGACAAAGGAATGTTGCTCGTTAGAACACATGACATGGAAATATCAATAGGGTAGATCAAGGCTCGAAATGGTTCGTATATGGGAATGGGATTGTAGGATAAAAAATAATTTATCGCTTGCATGGCCTCGTAGACGCTTTTGAACACTATCAAGACAGGAAAGTGTAGACTGAGCAGCTCCACCAGCATCGTGGCTCAACACAAGTGCAACAACAGCCACTCAGATATAACATTCACATCAGTATCCACTCCTGCAATGTCAGCCACTGGCACTGTTCCTTCAGATATATAACCCACATCTAAAACCATTCCTGCTACCAATCATCCAGTTTCAGCAGACATACCATCATTTCCCGTTGTTGCTGCTGCTGCTGGTGACATTTTACAAAAGGAAATACCCAAATCTGTAATAATAAAGGAGTTTGCAATCCAAGAGACAGATCCGGGGTGATGGAACATTAATGATACTAACAGAATAGATTACTGGATTCGTAGTGGGCCCTCATCATGTCAGAATCATGATAGCAACCTTTCAAGCTCAGAGTGTATAAAACAGCAAGAGTAGAGAATCTAAAGACAAGCTATTTATCAATGTGTTCAAACGTGAACTTTGGAATGGCGAGTGTGTAAAACGTGAATGGCTATTCTATTCCACTCCAGATATTGCGCACACAGATCAACTGGTATTTACAGTCCGATACATTAAAGGTTGTGAGCCTGTGGAACGTTTCTTGATGTTCATCTCCATCTTTTCTCGTGGAGTAAAGGATCTAACACATTGTTGTCGGTTTTCTTAATGAGAAAAAGTCTTTAGAATTCCGCAACTACTTTTTCTTCAATGTCGATTTTCGTGCAAAAAGTGGATCACAGCTTCATACATTTTTTCTGAAAACCTTAGCTTCTCATTGGACAATAAATATTAAAATTATCTCTCTTATCTTCACGTACATTTGTTCTCAATGAGCGAAACAAAACATATCAGGCTCCAGACTGAGTTTTGTAAAGCGCTCCCTGAGTGGTTAACAAATATTAAAAAAAAACAATTTACCTGCTCACCACTACGTCCGAATAGCATTAACCTAGTTTTTGACCTGACGAAAAAAAACAATGCTTTCAGGAGCCTACCACGTGATAAAAAACATATAAATTGAATGTACGAGCGAACCCAGGCAGTGAGAATTTACGACGACTAGCATTTGCTTAACTAGTTCACGACGCTTCTAACTTTACTGCAGCGAAGTACAAAGTTAGAATCTCAAATTCTTTAACATGAAATAACTTCACTGTAATTCAAGCTAAATATTCAACTCACTCACCAACTTCTGCAACTTACAAAAAACTATTCAATCACGCTATTGAATCTTACGAGACTAAATTACAAACATTTACGAACAATACATTCAACTACTACGAGCAACGAAAACAAATTGAACATTTACGGAAAATTCACTTCTCCGACTTCTTTAAAGCTAAAAGTTTATCAACATAATTTCAGCTTTACAGGAATTTCTAAACTTTCTTTCACCGAACATTTTGAGCGATAAGTTAATTCAACTTTTTGTGAGCTCAGGTAAAAAAATATTCAGTAGTAAAAATCTTTAACCAGTTAAAGGGAAGCAACTCATGTTAATAATTCATGTAAAAAACTGTTGACATTATATAAATTTTGTACCTATTATGAAATGTTATTTTCTTGTGTTTTTTCTCTTGTTTGCTTTTTGTTTGCTTGAACATTCGTAAAGTAAAAAATTGTGCGGGTTGATTTACGCTGCCAATACCGCTACAAGTCCACTATCAAACTGCCGTGGTCAGTCATATGATAATGCCTCAAATGTCTGGACGTTATACTGGATTACATGCACGGATTCATCAACTCCCTGAGTTTGCCATCTATGTCCTCTTTGCTGGATACAACCTGAACTTGGTGGGTGTAAAAACAGCAGAGTGTTGTCTACAGACTGTAAAATACTTTATCTTTGTCCAGCATCTGTATTCATTTTTTGCTGGTTCTACTCGTCATCTCTAAGAAAAGATTTTGTGGTCGGCACATTTTGATGCTGTTCATGCTCTGTATGGGGGTTCGAGAGATTTAAACATGCACTGGATTCTCTATTGGCTGATCATGGACAGCAAGCGAATACAAGGCGAGAGGCAGAAGAGTTAAGCAAAAAAATGGAAAACCTGTAAACAATCTTTCTCACAATTCTTTAGAATGACATGCAAGAAAGAATGAACAAAACAAGGGCCTGCAATCAAATGATGTGAACATCCCTGTTGCTACGAATCTTCTTGAGTCTATGAAAACCTATCTTCAGGAAACTAGAGACAAATTTAGTGAATATGAATTCAAAGCCTGGAGTATGTGTCCAGATACAGATTACAGTGATTGGGAAAAAACGGAAACAAAAACGAAGTGTGCGTCTTAATAGATACACTCCTGATCAAAAATTTAAGACCACTTGACAAAATATTATAAGAGACTGTTTGTCATGGAGACATTATAAACTTTTTCTTACTTAAGGTTACTAATTCTATAATCTAAAAGGTTATGTTGACAAAAGGTTATAATCCAATCAATTTATTCAGAAATAGACATTTTTATAAAATGAGGTGTTTTACACTTGATCAAAATTATAAGACCAGGGGGTATAAATTGTTAGATCTAGGGTAATTGCAATGTTTTTAGTTCAGTTAGAGATTAGCAATCACTGCGTAAAGGTGTCATCATGCCTAAAGCAAGCAAACTTACCGAAGTTGAGTGTGCTCGAATTCTAGATTTCCATAATCAAGGTTTGTCACAGCGGGCGATCGCAGCTAAGGTAAATCACAGTAAAACTGTGATTTGCAACTTTCTAAAGGACAGTGCGAATTATGGAAACGCAAAGTCTACTGGTAGGCCCCCAAACATTTCTCCGGCATTGAGTAGGAGAATAAGACGGATTGTTGTGAAAGCCAGTGGACTTTCTTCTAGTCAAATTAAGGCAGCCACAGATGCTGATTGCAGTCCAGTAACCATCAGACAACACTTAGGACAAAAAGGCAGGGTAAATAAAAAGCGCAAACAAATTCCTCGGCTGCTTCCACGTCACAAAGTGAACGGTTTATGGTTTGGTCGTGAATACCAAACATGGGGCATTGAGAAGTGGAAGAAAGTCCTGTTTTCTGATAAGAAAAATTCAATCTAGATGGTTCTGATGGCTTCCAAGGATATTGGCATAACAAAAACATGCCTCCTGAAACTTTCTCCACACATCATAGTGTTGGAGGGTCCCTAAAGGTATGGGGTGCCTTTTCTTACAGAGGGGCGATGGAGCTCCAGGTGGTGCAGGGTCGTCAGACAGCGGCTGGTTATGTTAGCATGCTACAAAAAGCATCGTTGGTGACGGAGGGCCATCGTTTGTGTGGGGATGGATGGTTATTCCAACAGGATAATGCTGCAATCCACGCGGCATACCGGACCTTGACCTTTCTACAAAAAATGTGGTCCATCTCTTGAGACACCCTACATGCTCACCGGACTTGAACCCAATTGAAAATGTTTGGGGATGGATGGCAAGAGATGTTTATCAAAATGGCAAACAATATTCAACAAAAAATGAACTTTGGGAAGTTATCTTCAGAAGCTGGAGCAATATTCTCGCAGCTTAATGGAAACACTAATTTCTAACATGCCCCAAAGAATTTTTGAAGTCATCAAAACCAGTGGAGGTAGAACTCATTATTAAATTTGGTTGTTGAATGTTTGCGTACACTTTTCGTAGAATTTTTGTCTCTGGTCTTATAATTTTGATCAAGTGTAAAACGCCTCATTTTATAAAAATGTCAATTTCTCAATAAAATGTTCAGATTATAATTTTTTGTCTATATAACCTTTTAGATTATAAAATTAGTAACCTTAAGTAAGAAATGTTTTAAATTTTTCCATGAAAAACAGTCTTTTTAAAAAATTTTTCAAGTGGTCTTAAATTTTTGATCAGGAGTGTATGATGGATCAAGCAGAAAAGGTACTCCTCAGTAAAATCGAAAATCCAAGTGAAAACTTTCCTCCCTATTCTGGAGATTCTAATGTTTGAACTGACAAAACGTGCTGAGGCTTATTCACACATTGGAAATCTGTTTTCTTTTTTCAATGAATTGAAAACCATTGCTTCTGATCACTAAAGGTAAAGTGTGAACAACTGGCTAATATGTATCGGTAGGGACATTATTATTATTATTAATAAATAAAAATTAAAATATAAAATAATAATAATAATAATGAATATCATAAATAAAATAAATTAAATAAACCAAAAAAAAAAAAACTAAAAAAGTTCTCCCAGAATGCAACAAAATCTTTTCCTGTCGGACTTTGAAAAGACGCTGAATTCAGTCTCTTCGCTAACGACCATTGGAAAGTCAAGACGTCCAGCTCCTCTCCTCGGGACATTACTTGTTATAATACGAAGTAACTTCTTTCTTTTATCACTTACAACCTTAAAACACTTGTAACTAAAATACACACATCACTACACAAAATAAATAAATTGTATGATTTTAATTTACGGTTTAACATGCTTTTAGTGTTATTTCTGTGTATGTCTATTATTCCTGTGACCACGAGGCTATTTCTGCTAGTATGATGTGACTGACCCACATATCACGAATTATGATGATCTTTTAAATGAATGTGAGCATCTCAAGCACTACATGGCTGGTGACCAACTGTACAGCAGAACCTTTGTTTTCAAGACTGAAACTTATAAAAAATCTGTTTCGTAGCACAATGGAGAAGCATCGTTTGAACTGGCTTTCATTGATGTGCATGGAAAATGACATCTTATTCCTGAAGACCACTAACTTCAAGTCAATATTAAAGCAATTCTCTGAAAAGAAATGCCGCAAATGCTTGTTATAATAAGTTCGTAGTAATTTCATACTGGGTCATCTAATCTGTGTGGCTTTGAGTTTTTCAAGCCTTGTGTATTGTTCAAGTGTTTATCATGTTGATTAGTTGCTGCTGTACAGTATATTTTTAATGTTTTAACACCAGTATGGTTGAAGTACCAATAAAATAGATATCGACTATTTATATTTTATTTCTGTGAATGGTTGTCGTAGGGGCTCCATCACACTGGTTTGCCCATAATGCTGTTAAGACGGCTCTGACAAGGCCAGAGAGACGATCGAAGTACAGGGTTACAGAGTATGAGGCACAGTTTAGGTAGATATGTAGGAACGATAACGGTCAACCGTAGACTTAAACAGGTTAAGATTGTAGTGATTGGGAGTAGGTTCCACAGAGCAGTGTTTCGCGGGAAGAAGCTTCACGAGTGGAACTTACTTATTAGCAATAGAGTACCAAGGTAATGAGGGTGGTTCGCTACAATGTGCATAGCATGTCGGGTCTTAGCCGTGGGGGGGGGGGTAGAGCTGGTAGAACAAATGAATGTACTTTCAATGGCAATAGCGATAGAGCAGTGAGAGGCAGCTCATGTCCAAATATGGCAGCAGTACTCCACTTTTAGGCCTGATTTAGCTCTTGAAAAGGTAGAGGATAACACGGGGAGTCGGGATTTTACTGGGGTGATACAGGGAACCGACCATTTTCCCAGCATCTTTCGGCATTAGATCGTATGTATGAATTCAACTTGATGTCTGGGTTGAGTTTAAAGCCCAATACTCGTTTAAAGCACAGGGCCCCCCCCCCCTGATTCCTTTGGTTATTACAGTGATATCATTTCTTTTCTGAAAATATTTTTCCATTTTCTTATTGTTATACCGTACCTATGGGCTATAACGGGTATGTCCCAATCCGTAAAAATGCAGTAGAATGTATATGTGGTAGTCATTTGGATTCACTTCCAAGTGTGCTCGTCAAACTCTCTGCCTCGGGGCAGAGAGGATCCCCAAACGAGGCTATATCGAAGGGCAGAGTCTCGTCTGGGAAGACAGTTAACTGACCCCGTTTTTTACGGGGTCTACGGGGAACTTTTGGCTGAGCCTAGGGGCTCGCATACCCTACAATAAAACTCGGCCTTGTCTCACATCCCACCGTGTGAGACGGTTAGTGAATATCGTAATTTGGGTTCACTGTGGGATTTTACTTGCAATTCACCTTGATTCACTTCTCGCTCACCACCAACAGTTGATTACTTAACACACGCCGCTGGCGAATCTTGTATGTTGTTCCTGTTATAAATATTATCGTTTATTTCCAACCTTCATTTTGGTTATTCTTATTCAGTAACCTTTTCCTAGGCTACAACACTTATCGAAACTTCGGAATATTGTGAATATTTAATTAGAGCTACAATTACAAATATATTGACACATCATATTGATATATCATGATTGTATTTTTTGGCGACTGCATATAATTTCGGCTTTTCTCATCACTGACTACAGACTTTACGACTAAGCAATCACTAACTCAATTGTAGTCATTTTCTACAATAAAATCATATTTTTAGTGGTAGTGAAAAAATAACGAATAAACATAGAATTCTGCAATCTTGAGAAGATTTTATCGCTTTTTCCAACGAAGGTGTCTTCTCGTCAACGTTACCAGAGAAAGAAAGAAAACAGAAAAGTAAAACAACAAACAAAGGAGATGAAAGAAGAAAGGCCTATATAGACAATTCAACTTTATTAGAGAGAAACAAGAAGTATAAAAAAAAAGATGAGAAAAAAAAAGGGAAGTTCACAACTGCAGTGCTAAAAAAGTCCTCTTAGCTCATAAGAATTCAATCTTATGTAGGTAACAAAGAAAGAGTTAGAGAGAAAATAGAGAAAGAAAGAAGAGTCAAGATTCCACTTACGATATTGTGTCACAAAGTCGTTTTAAAACTCTTTCTCGATCCGTTTCTTTTTTGTCGAGTAAAGGGGAAAAGAAAGGGAAAGGGTTAACTCCCTTACATTCGAATATTGTAGATAACAGTCCTTTGGCTAGGGACAAAAATGGTCTATTTCCCTTCTTTTGGTAGTTCGAGTAGCTCCTCACAAAACACTTCAAAATGGCTGCCTCCTTCCCACGTGTAGCAATATTCAGAGGTTAGATGAACCAAATGTCCTTTTTCTTTAGCCGCAGATAAATTCTACCTGGTTGGTTTATTCTACCGCGCCAAGGTATCTACCAATCCTTTTAATTATTGAGAGTGTCCTCAAAATTCCATTTATCCAGTACTTAGGATAAATAAACAGTCCTGGGAGAATCCTGCGCTACATCTGTCTTCACACGGAGACGATAACTAAACACGCCTAGCTTTTTAGGCGAATTTTTTCTCTCCTCGCAACTTGAATACTTGCGACTAATTCTGTCTTTGTCTTAGTCGACTTGCTGGACAACTTTAACGTCTTATTTCGACGGAGGAGAAGATAGCTCGTCCTTTCACTGTCGTCGCGAATCTCCCACTAACTTTCCACTTTTAATTTCTTCTGTCCAGGCGGGAACTGTCATCAGGACCAATCACGAGACAATATTCGAACACGTGACATATTCATTGAAAGGGAGAGGAACAACATATAGAGAGAAGGAGAGAGAGAGAGAGAAAGAAAGGGAGAAGAAAGAGACAGGAATATAACGAAGTGTGCCAAAATAAAATTTCAACAATCTTTCACCAAAATTTTGATTTGACACATTGTATGTTGTATATTGTAAACAAAGTAAAATGGTTGTTGGTAGTCAGGAATTAAGACAAGCTTTTCTGGCAGATAAAATAGATTTATTTTATAGAAATGGCTGTAAGAGATAAATTTATACAACCATATCAATATAAACATTAACATACTGGCGATATGGTTAAACTTTGTTCGTCAGTGAAAACAAGGACATGTATAACTGTTTGAGAGAAAACACTTTATATATTTACAAAATGTGAATACGATAGCAGTTTGATCAGGCAGAAAAACAGATACACAGCAGATATGGACACGAGTAATTGATTTTGGTTTTACTTGATAGTTGACTTATTCGTGTATTACATAAATGAATTTGGCCCCAACTGGCCAGGCGACATAATTTTCGCGCCTCTAGCCAGACTTGGGAAGCTATTTCTTACCCTTTTGACATGTGCATTTGAGGCAATGAATCCTTGTTTTGTAACATTACGATTATTATAGACAGGTGCAATGTAAATTATTTTATTATAAAAATATATTGAAAATCGGAAAGAATGTGATTAAAACAATATTTACTGGCATATTGCATTGATATAGTTTTACTTTCTGCTTTATCTAAAAATGGAAAAATTGTGTCAAAAGTTATCTTTGCAGTTAACTTTCTGAAAATTAATGTTGATTGGACTTCCCCATCTGATTCGGTATAAAATAGAAAGCTATGTATTTCTGTTGTGGGTTTTCAACTTCGCATTCTTAAAGTTATTCTTATTTGGTCTCTAAGGCTTCGGAAATTCATTAAATCTTGGCTGCACATCAAAACTTTCTTGGCTGACGACTTGAAATTCTTCTCCGCTCTGATAACTGGAATCACAAGCAACTAATATATTTTGCTTGTGGGCTCAATGTTCTTGGCAATACACGCAGTCCCATAAAAGGAATCAGCCAGAGGCTTTTGGGAATGACGGTGATGAAGAATGGATAGGGGAACGGGTTGGGTCATAAACTAAATTAATTGTATTTTGCCTACAGGGATTCCACATAAGTTCCAAAGATTTATGCCAAGATGTTTACATTAAGAAAGAAACACAATTTTTTTTTTCAAGTCGTTAGTTGAAACCTTTCTGTCACACATCATTTACAAAGTCTGTGCAGCTAAACGTGGCATTAAAAGTTTTTAAAGCCTCTTTGCAAGAATTGTTGTTAAAACGAGACAAAAATGATTTTAAAATTTTGTTCTAAGTTTTTCATTTTATACATATTTTTTAATATTTAATAAATACAATGTTTATTTTTGACAGCAGATTGCATTTGGAGAGTCGGCCTTAGTCACTATAGTTTGTCAACCACGGATCTATAACACGTTCTTCATTTTAGGAATTTGCGGGAATGTGTCGACTTCATTAGAATACCGTAGAGCTCTTAGCTGTGATCGAGCTCATTTTCAGTAGCCTTCGAGACAAGCGTTCTGACCACAACAATATGAATGTCCTCCATCCCCACAGATTCAATATATACAAAATGTAATAATAAGCAGTCATTCGAAATTGACTATTTTACACTTCATTTTTAAGCATTCTATTATTATTATTTAGTTGGATTATAGTGAAAGAGCATAAGCTTCAGTTTCTTCCTTTAAGACATTCTCTTAGCATGTTCATTGTCAAGATGACTGGCAATAGAAATGAGTGTAAGAAGGTATGGATTAGTGATTTTTTTTGAGAGAGTTAATAAGATACTATCAGCAGTTGTAGTAAGAATTTGAATAGATTTATTGATTCCAATAGCTGTCTCTGTTATGTGCCAACTAGGATACATGATGACTTATTAAACACTAGAGGCTATTATAACTCGTATGTTCCCTTCTAATCATTGTACTAGAGATTACTGGAAACATCATTTCTAAACAGAGATTACACTAATCATCTTCAGGAGTTCTGTAAACAAATATGGAACTAAAATATAAAAATGTTATTTTTTTAGGGGGATTCATCTAAGATTTTTAATTTTTGTGTGACAATTGTCGTAAATTGACGAATTAACTAACGGTTGGTGGTATTAAACAACCGCTGGTAAGGTTATTACACTTCCCGCCAAATATTAAGAAAGAATAATATGATGGCAGGCGTTAAAGAAACCAATAAGTTTATAGAAAGGCTAAAATCAAAATTCAATTCCTTGTTAACCAAGAAAATCAACACCTCCCTCCCCCCAAAATAAAATAAAATAAATATTAAATATGTTGCGGGATTTTATGATGTTCGGGTAAAAATAAGTCACCACTTTGTAGTGGAATTCAACACTTTTGATACGAGTGTGTTGACGTTTTATAGTCAATACTTATGTTCCTGGAACATTTGTCCCGCAAAAATATTGGCGGACTCATATGAGTCCGGGTAAAAAAAGGAAAAGGAATTTAAATCAAACGGCAATGTATGTATTAACAAAAGTATCTGAAATACAGAATGATCTCATTCCATTTCAAAAATAAAGCCTGTAAAAAGAAATATGTTAAATTAATATAAGACCAAAAATAAAATGCTTTTGACAAAAAATCTTAATGATTTCACTACAATTTCACTATAATTATGTAACAATTCAATGTAATGATATTCCGCAGACAAATGTACGGTTTATGTTACTTTGTCTCAATGCATGGTTACGAACTATAAACCTAAACTGAGCTTGAAATATTGTGTAATCGACTCTAATTTTTTGTAAATTATGCCCCTCCTCCGCCGAACGCGTCATATATACAATGGGTTGGTAGAATAAAAGAACAAATAGGAAACGTATATCAATATAACATGTTTCACTTTTATTAAAACTTCGTCAGAGATTGAGAGAAAACGGACAAAAAGACAGAAAACACTGATATTTTCAATTATGTTTGGGTCAGTTCTCATCGGTCAGGGACGTGTCACATGTATTAAAACCGTGGATAATTCTATATGTATGTAGGTTTGTGAAGATTCTTCTATGTTTAAGTGGACAACGAATGGTAATGTCTATTTGCAATTGTGTGTGTTTGTCAGTCGAGCAGGGATTTTTATCTTACTCTTTGCGCGACCAACGAGAAGTCGCAAGGTTCTGATTTTATGGCTCGCCTCTTTAGGAATGTATTCTTTGTATTAAATAGACATAAGCTAAACTTTTTTAAGAATGGATTTAAAAAAAGACGGCAATGTAATGTTTTAAGCGTGTGTTTATAGTTGATAATAATTTTATTATGTTTCAATGTATTTTCTCCTTAAAGTATTATGTTCTTTTATAACCAAAATGTTTATGCGGGGGAGACATCACGTGATCTAAAAGCCTGCATCTTCGGACACAAGAAAGACTTGCGTTTGGACAATCGATCTAACTCTCACGTTTTGATCGAAACGATGCTGGACATGGGCAATCTACTACTTTTTCCACTGTGGCCAGAACCGCGTATGGCACAGGACGCTTTGGTCTAAATATTGTTTTGGTGTCTGTTTTCAGTTTGAGAGTAGCTTTCATCCAATGCCGTCCTGAAAAACTTTACTCAACTTGGTTTGCAGTATGTATTACTTTTCAGTTTCTGTTTCAGATGTAATTTGAAATGAAATAAACACAGAGTTTAGGGGAACATTGAAGAGGTTCTGTATTTCAATAATATCCAATCCAATGATGTTTAGGTTGGTTGAATTGGTAATATAACACAAACTGTTTGTATTTGAAGGAGATTCAACTCAACAGCCAGTTGGATCATGTTACAGGTTGCACTACGAGCAACATGATGGGTTTTCCCAATGATTCCCATGTCGAATGCGATATGAGTGTGATATCAGACGCAGTATTCAACTGGAATCTTACAGGACAGTTAATGGAAACAGTTATGCATTTCCTGCCAGATTCGAAATCTACCTTAAACGTTGCAAAAACTGAATTCGCGTTAGACCTCCGACTATAATCTGTTTTTTTTTTGTTTATGGTTGTCTCTTGAATTTGAGGAATTCTTTTTTTCTTGTTACAGTTTTGTCTCTCTGGGGGCCGCAAAAACCGTTCCTGTGTCCGCGGTACGAGCAGAATTGGCATATATATTTTTTGAATGGACAATAACGTGCGTAATGCTATTCGCCGCACGACCAACAAAGAGTGGGTGTTTAGTGTCCTACTTCAATTTAATAATATTTTATTTGTGATCTAACTAATTCCATTCGTTAAAAAAAGATTCCAAGACATTTCTTACGTAACAGTACTGCAATCGACAGAATCTATTAAAAAAGTGGATCACAGAGCCTTGATATTACTCTGACTCCTGATTGGTCAATTAATACTGATATCATGCTTTTGTCTACGTCCGCACAGTTAAAATTAATTTACCGCCAAAAAATTGAAACAGCTCCTGGAGCCTACCACGTGACTTGAAAGTAAATAAATACGAGAATGCCACACTAATATTCCGTGAGCTCCGCGGCATCAAACAGTTTGCTAAACAAATTCACGCTGTTCAAATCTTTGAAGTTTGTAAGTTGGATTTCCTAACATAATCCCAAACTTCGAATTCACTCACTCACCAACAAACTACACTTCAAATCTAACATCAACAAGAATTCTACTCAAAGAACATACAGTTTGCCAAAGAAACATTTTATTCAGAAAGCAACTTTGAACATAACCTAACGCAAACTTACTTCGAGTCAACTATCTTACAGCTAAAAGATTCTGAATGTTTAATGCACAATTTACTCAAAAATTATAAGCCTAAAAGTTTATCTTTTAAACACAAAATTCAACTTTTGATATCAACCAACATTTCATTCACCAATTTCGATTACAACAAACTTTCCTGGAAGAACACAACTTACTTTCTTCAAAGGACTTTACTCATTTGTTGAATCAACTTAATTCACGTAATATTTAAACTTCTAACCATTTTATGTTTCATTAACAAAAAATATATGTTCAATATTCAACAGGTAAAGGGAGACAACTCTTACCTTAATCTCCAATATCAAACTTTAACAGAAACTTACGATATAAAATATTAATTAATTCGAACTGATTAATTTTTGCAAGCCCTTTTACTGACAGGAACATTGAACAAACTCTCTATTTGACCTAAACACCGTTCTCATTCTCATGTTGTGTAAATTTGTTAAATGCTTTATTCTTGTTTTTCTAAAAAGGAATATTGTTTGTTTTGTCTTTTGTCACTGATGAGCTTATACCCAAAGTTAAATGTATGTGGAGATTATATTCACGCAGCTAATACAGATAATACCTTCTGATATATATATATATATATATATATATATATATATATATATATATATATATATAAATTCCTAATAACATACACCTCCGGAACAAGTGTTTTTTTTTTGTTTTTTTTTTTAATTTGGAGTCGTAAATTTTCTTCCCGCTCGAACATTGCCGGTAACAGATAGGTTAGCTGACTGTTGCACCATGAGCGTGTCCTGCTTGAGGTTGATCAAGCGTTGACATTCAATCGTCAGCACTTTCATGACGTCATTGTCTTGTTCGAGTGTAAACAACAGCTGTGTCCGAATGTCAGTATCGTTTGGGGATTGTAACCCAGCAATAAACTGTAAACATGAGACACGTAAAACTGGTCCTCCGTGAGCGATTTCAGTTGCAATTTCTCGCATTCACGGTTAACAATACCTGCGAAGGTGACACAGTCGTCCACATACCGCTTATTCAATTCCAGACAATTAACAATATTAAACAAGAAAAGTGACTCACCGAATATGTTTAGTGATATTCGCGAAAGTAAAACCTTTTAATATAAAATTGGTGAAACGTTCGTGTCCGTTTGTACTGAGTGTAATAGTATTTAATGAAAAAAGGAGACCTTTTTTTTATTTTAGGGCTTGTTCAGCCATCTCTTTATTCTGTTCACACTGAACCCTAATGCAAGAGGCATAACTCTTGAGGGATTATCATGACACCGAGCTTTCTCATCAATGGACAGGATTTCCAAGCTTCATCTTTGCTTGGGAATTCGTGTTGGAAAGTATCCTTCCAACGTCTGAACCGTGCGTCAAACGTGTTTCCCGATATTGGGTCGAAGTGGAAATTTGAAATACTTGGGAACACCCTCATTCGGAAACCGTCTGAGCAGACTGGCTTACCTGACTTGAAGGTATTTCTAATTGGGTCCCACCGGCAATGAATTATTCCAACATCTGTCAATATTAAATAATTATTAACAAGGTATTAGACTGTCTTATTGGGAATTGTTGTAGACACTGCTCCTAGCTGGGTTAAAAGCAGCGGCAACACAAGTTTGCCCATATAAATGACGGGTGTAAGGAAATGGAAGACAATTTCAACAAGTCGATATATTATATATTTTTGGTGTTTTATATACAACTGATTGAAAAGAGAAAAAATACACTAGTATATATGCAAAAATATATGTTAGGAATTATGTCGGTGACACACGTGTGTGTGTGTGTGTGTAAGTTTAGTTACTGCTCGGAAACAAGGTCCTGTGGATGTTGTTTCTACAGCATGATGGGTGGAAATAAGAGATAAGAATATGACGACTGGAAATATCCCATTTTTATAGGTGTTTGGCAGCGCCACCTAATGACTTCGTGGAAAAACTGGCAAAGTTATATGGGGATAACACACGTGAGCAATGAACTATGACATGAAATTCGATCAAAGGCAGCTGTTGCACCGCAGAATTTGAACCTGTAAAAATATTTATATTTACAGAAAAAAATTATTATATATTTGACATATGTGTATCTGAATCTCTCTCATGTATGTGTATTATATAACTGTGGGCTCGTTCATAGCCCAGTTTTACCTTCTTCGTATTATGCACTATTCCATTATATCAACTTTCATACAAGCAATGTAAGCGAGCTACTATAGGTTATTCTCCGCAAATCTAGCTCACTGATTGGTCCTTTTCGACCAATCAAGTCACCCGCACAAGCAAATTTTGGCGCAATTCGTTCCTGAGCCACCCCACGTGACTACGACCTTATATAAACCCAAAAACACGTGTGACCGAGAGCAGAGATCGACATCAGAGTCCGACATCCGCGAGAGACAACAACAACAACAACAACAACAGCAGCAGCTCACTCCAACCTTCAAAATGTGACAATTACGAACACCCGTCTCGACGAATCGAGACGTTAAACTTTTCGGTAATACTGATGTCAACGAACCTTTTAGTCAGCGGATCGAACACAGAGAAATGCCAAACAAAACCACGCAACTCAAAATAATAACTTTCCCGTGCAAAAGAACATCACTGACTCAACGACAACTTGGCTCGAATAATCCTCTGTGGCCAAAAAAAGAACTTCGAACTTCAAACAACTTTACTTAACTAAAGTGAACAATTATATTCACTACTATTCAAGTAAAATTACGATCGAACTAAAACCTTGAACTACAGTTAAGGGTACGCAACTTCGAACGACTTAACCAAAAAACAGTACATAAATAATTACATACACATTCACGTTGAATAGTAAATGAACATTTAATTTACCAAAAAACTCATTTGACTATAACTTTGCAATAGTTCACGAATATATCGAAACACTCAAACAAACCTGATATTTTAATACAAATACAAACACACCAACATTTGATATCTCAAAAAACATTATTGTAAATATTTTCTTAATTGTTTATAAATGTGCGTATTGTTTGAATTGATTTTTTTGCCTCGTTATGTTTCATATTGTAAAATATTTTATTGTTGAGGATGAATGATTAGGACACACCAGCCTAACCCAAAAATCCTTCTGATTAATTACAACATTCTAGTTAAAAAAAACTTAATACATTTCACTCGTCCCCAACATAACCCTCAGAATCCAATATATTCCAAAAAGAAAATTAAGACCAAACTTTTTACTTTGGTGCCTGGCAATGGTTA
Source organism: Acanthosepion esculentum (assembly GCA_964036315.1). NCBI lineage: Eukaryota > Metazoa > Mollusca > Cephalopoda > Sepiida > Sepiidae > Acanthosepion > Acanthosepion esculentum. Next base: position 51,152,659 of record OZ038493.1, read on the forward strand.
GCAAGCAATTCTCGCAGACAATTACTACTGTCGTAAGTTCGATCCTCAATAGCTTCCTCACACTTGTGGCCTTGCACTGTACTTAGCTAAATTAAATACCAATAAACATCTCTAGAAAACGAGATAGTTGTTGTGTTACTCATTGGTGCCAAATGTCGGTGTTTGAAGCTAGGTAAAACCAGAGTTGGGATCCGTCTACACAAGTTTCTGTTGTTATTTAACTTAAATTAAGTGTCGGGATCCAATAATTAAGTGTTTTCTTGGTGTGAAATATGTGGACAGACTTTATGACGGTCAGTAATGTGTTTGTGAGTTCGCAGACAAAGTCTTAGTCGGAGGATGCTGGTTGTCATTTCTTCGTTATGGGTGTATGTGTGTGTATGTGTACGCACGTGTAGATCAAACTGACCTCCGAAATATTTTTGAGCTCCGAGATGCAGTATTCTTCTATTTTTATATCAGTAAGGGAGACCCAAAATCTAATTTCACATAGAGGTGGGAACTTTTTGAATACAAGGTTGTCATTAGTTAGAAAATAATTTCACACTGGCACGCTAAAATCTTTTTCTTGAATTTACGGGAGTGATGAAGGGAATTATTATTATTTTCTAACCGGTTCAAAATGAACACGTGGTAGGTCTACGTCCGCAAGTATTTTGGCGTCCTGGTAATGATTGTTTATCCAACAAATGTTCTGATGGGATTTTATTGAATGAAAAATATATATAGAATTTAACCTCTATACCAGCATTTCGGATGTTAATGTTCAAATTGTGAGGTACAATCTTTAGTCTCACTGTATTTCTTCAATTATTCGGTCACATGTACTAAGTGTCGTTTACTTAACTCAACCAGCCAGAACGTCATCGAGATTTAAAATAATGGATCTGTCTTGTGCTACATTCCGTTCAAGTGGGCGTCTTCTTCTATGTGCTATGTCCCTTGACGTGGGCGATCATGGTTCTCCACAATTTCTTGTAACTTTTTTCCTTAGTAAGGTTTGTCTTGTTGCTATTCCTTTACTCCCATTTCTGACAACCATTTACATATCCTCTTTAGGCAGGTTATTCGTTTTTTCCTCTGTCCCCATTGCCTTCAGTATACCTTGTGAGTGTCAAATTCTTCAGACCTTCTTCCCTTATGTGACTTAGAAATGTCAACTGTCTCTTTCTGATTCTAAGTATAAGCGTCCTTTTTGTTTCCATTTTTCTTAAAACTTCATCGTTACTCACATGTTCAGTAGATGGTATTCTCAGCATCCATCTGTAGAACTTACATTTCTGTTGCTTCATGTCTCTTCTTCATCAGTGAGGAGATTTACCACCATTTACTGCCCTATATGGAGGACTTATATTACACTTAAAACACTTCCTACATATTTAAATTTTTGTATCTGCTTGATGTTGGTGTTTTCAATTTGTATTTTGATGTTTCTTTGGCAAATTCTGTCTTCTTACAAACCTTACCGAGCATTTCAAATAGTTCTTTATGTCGTATTTTCTCATAAATGTTTTGCTTTACTTCTGCATGCGTGTTGCTCTTATGAAGTCGGTACATTTTTAGAGCAGGACAATAAAATTGCTATCACCGTTATCAACATTTGAATTTCCTGACACTAAAGAGTGCTCTACTTTCTTTTTACTTTTTTTTTTTTTTTCGTGTTGAGAAATCAGGAAGGGTGAAAAAAAAAGATATATTCACTCTATTACAAATAATAAATACAAAAATGCCAATCGATCATATATGGATCTTCCCTCCAGCTAACAAACCTTCCAAAATATGGAACATTTCCACCAAAATAATATTGTCTCTTGTCGGAGCTTCCAGCAAATTATGGACAGGTAGAGCAAAAACACGTTTTCGCCTTTTCCTGCTCAACCTTCATTTCTTTCACCTTTGATTGTTTTGACTGTTTTTTGTGTCCCCCCCCCCTCTTTGTTTTTGTCTGATCAGTGATAACATTTCTCATCTTAAGTAACTTTCTAGTTTTCGTCATTTCTTTTAACTTTAAAAAAAAAAGTTGTTAGTTTACGGAACGTCGAACGAATTGGCAAATAATCATTCGATTCTACTTTTTTTCAAACCACGCGACGTGAAAAGAAAAAAAATCAAGCTGGATGATTTTTTAAAAAAATTTGCTGTAGTCTTATAATTTATTTATTTACATTAATTATTATTTCTTTTCAAAATCTTTCATCCGATATTTTAAACATGTATTTTTATTTTAAAAATAAATTTTAATAAATAAAAAAAATTATAAACTTGGATTGTAAAAGTGTAAAAAAATATGTACCGAATTATTTTTTTCATACAAGACAATGAATATCAATCACAACATTCGGAAAAGTGAAAATGTTGAGTACATAGAAAGTACTGAATAAAAACAAAACAAACTATAGAGAATGAAAACCTGAAACAAATTTTGTTGGCGCAAGTTTTATAAAATGAAGCAGAATGATCTTCCTTTTATTTAAAAAAAAAAAAAGTTTTTTTGTTAGCCATAAAATAAATGATTTTTTTTCTAGTTATTTTTATGTTTTCACTTTATTTTTCTGTCCTTTAAAAAAATTCATTAAAATATGATTATTGTTTTAAAGAAAAATAATTAACAAAGGAATAGGCTTGTTTCAGTGCTTAGATTTTTTTTTACAATAAAGTTCACTCTGTACAAGTCCCAAGAGCCACTCTAGGTAGAGGGTTACAGAGTAAGAGGTGGTTAACCCTAGACTTCACTTGAACAAGTTAAGATTACAGTGATCAGAAAGGTATCCTCTTGTGAGTCAGTTGCACACAATGGCACATATAATTTTTTTTTTTACTGTTGGTACAGCGTTTTCTTTTGGGGGGGGGTCCATTTTGGAAAGAAAAAGAACATCAAATGATGAAAATGCATTTCATTTTCTCCTTTTGATATAAATCATTATTGCCAATTTACACACAAATCATAGAAAGAGGTGTTTTAAAATGTCATCTTTCAGAATAATCATAGGTTTCAGTCATATGTGAAACAAAATTATGTGTTCTAATGTTTCCTATTGAAAAATTGCTACGAACTTTTGTACCTTTCCAATATTTGAATTGCTACAAAAACTTGATTTATTTGGGAAAGATATTAAATCTGAAACATTTACTGAGAACAAAGGAGAAATAAATTGAGGATTGTCACAAAAATAGAAATGAGCGTAATACAAGGATTTCAATGGATTTATTTTAGGATGTAACCCGGATATAAGATAAACCCGGATATAAGAGAGATTTTCTCTGGTCCCAAATTAGAGCCTGTGTTAATAAAACAAATTAGACCAAACCCGGATATAAGAGAAACCCGGATATAAGAGAAACTCGAATATAAGAGACTTCTTCTCTGGTCCCGACAACTCTCTTATATCCGGGTTACACTGTAGTGAAAGATACAGTCCAAAAGGTAAACAATGTTAAGAAACAATAACTTTGTTAGAAATAAAGAAAAAAAAATGAATGGGTAAATTTTTTTTTTAAATAGAGAAATTCAGTGATGTAATTTCACATTAGTCACCATTTCTGCTAGACTGACACTCAGCTAATAAACACTCCCTGCCAAAGAAAAGTTTATGGGTTATTGTTGGTGGTATTTCAGTAGCAATACCACCAAAATCTTCATCCAATACTTTTGTATATTAATACAGTGTAACCAGGATATAAGAGAGCTGTCGGGACCGGAGAAGAAGTCTCCTATATCCGGGTTTGGTTTATTTTGTTTAGGTAAGTATGGCTCTAATTTGGGACCAGAGAAAATCTCTCTTATATCCGAGTTTCTCTTATATACGGGTTACACTGTATTTATGTCATTTCTTTCACAATGGTTATGGAATTCTGTATAGCAGTGGTACTCCTTCTCTCACATCCATATATTGATTGTACAAAAAAAAAAATCAAATTGTAAAAGATTTCATAATTAAAAAATAAACTAAAGAGGACCTCCTCCAATCAAGGAACTTGGGTTGTGAATTCTATAATTGTGATTCATTCAGCCTAAGAAATATTTTACTTTCACATTACTGTTCCTGCAACATAACACAAAAATATTAAACATTGAAAATTTGAATGACATTACCATCCAATATGACAATTTTCTGGTCTGGAAAATGGCTGGTTAACCAGTGGGAACACAACTGCCTTCACTAATGAGTGAACACTGTAAAGAGAATAAAAAAAACAAAGATTATTCAATTAAACAGTGAATAAAATCCTTGTCATTTTCAGTGAAATCTGAATAAAATATTTAGTGATTTATTAAGCATAGATTACAAATGATATAAAGCCAAAACTATGGAGCACCACTAAATAAAATATGTATATTCTCTTTTTCTTTCCTTTTCTGGAAATTCTTTTCTCGATCAAGGACAAAGTTTTTGACATTTGAATGACAAAAAACATTTGTGGAAAATCTGGCCTGTCATGTAGAAAACGTTTTTTGTTTTTTTTTCTAATTATTTTCTTTTGTCAAATTCAGATTGGCTGAACACGTTCAACCTCATCAATGGAGATATTTTATACAAAACAATCGAGGATCGACCATCCAACCAAGGTCTGGTTACCGTCAGTAATCATTACAGTTGTATCGATGAACCTCTTCTTTGGGGTGAGTACCAGTTTTATCTCCAACCTCATCCCTCCCTTTGCTTTTGTTTTCCATTATAAAAATGTTATTTAACTTTTTTGTGCCAAGAAGATAGAGAGACTAACACAAGGGATATAATTCTTGTTGTAAGATTGTCAATAAAATTACAGTGCCTCCAGTTGTACAGAGTGCGGCAGAAATATCACCCCCATAAAAATAAGCCATTACTGACAATGCTGTCTTCATCCAGCTAATCCATCTTACTATTATGTGGGTAGTATTTCTGCTGCACCCTGTATGTATGCCTTGGGACATTTCAAGAATGCTTTCATCTTTTTATGATTAATACAATAGTCAAACTGCTATTCTATTCTCTGTGCTACATAAAGTTAATATGGACTGGTACAGTATAAAAAATAAAAGGGAGGATTGTTTGCATTTCTCTGAAATGGCTGAATTGTTTGGATAGTGACATACTCAAAATGGACTTGCCCTATTTTGCATAGAATCGAGCAATTACTAATAAGTCAGTTGGCACTGAGTAGGATCTGTAACACCATTTGAATAGCCAGAATTTGTGGAAATATGGATTCATTATTTTACTGCACAGGCCAAGAAGTTAAAAGACCACAAAGTTGTAAGATAAGAGAATAAGATTACAGATCTCTTTTTAGCATTGGCAGGATATGCGGCTATCAGAAAGATTTCTGTCATAGCATATCCCAGAGAATTAGAAGATTTGACCTTTTCACAAATTTCAGACATTATAAAGAGAAATTTGCAGCTGAAGAAGAAGTCTGTTATTGCTGAGAGGACAAAGTTTGTCATGAGCAAACAAGATGAATGGAACAATAATACAGTATGTACACAAGCTACGAGAGGCTTCCAGATTTTGTGAATTTGAAAAACTTGGCACTAGAGAAATGACCATCAAAGATGAGTTGATACAGTTAAGATTAATTGAAGGTTATTTGTGATGCTTTGAATAAACACAAAATATTAGAATGGTTACAACTGACTAAAATGTCCTTAGATGCATCTATAGAGTTTCTGCAACAGTTAAAGTTAATTGAAAAATTCAATACATCCAAGAGTAATGCCAAAGCATACAGCATATCAAATTACCTTGTGTGATGCAAATACTGTGATAAAAAGCATGAACGGGACAAGAAAAAATGTCCAGCTTTAGGACAAGCATGCTGGAATTGCGAAAAGAAAAAACATTTTCCAGTTTGTGTGCAAGTATAAAAAGAAAATAGAAAAGGTAGAAAATTTAAACCTTTTTCAGGAAAATAAAACTGTATTTGCAATACAAAGACAAAGAGAAAAGTGCCAGAAGAAAAATTAAATTGAATGGTATAACTCTTCCTATGCAAGTAGATACTGAGAGTGATGTTACCCTAATCCCAATAAATTTCTGAGAATGTATTGACAAGCTCAAATTAAAGAAAAGTTGGCTTAAACTAAGATGGGTCAATGGCTCTTTCATCATAACTTTAGGTTTTGAAGGAACTTTTGAGACCAACAGATGTGTTATCCCCATCATGGTAGAGAAATGTGAAAAAAGTCATGCACTTGTGGAAATAGATGTCTTGAAAGTGAATACAATCAAATTAATTAACAGTGTAAAGTTGAAAAGTAATTGTCTTGTTTAACTGTAATAAAATTTTTAAAAAATGAAGTAATGACTGTCCTGTTAAAATAAATATTTTAAGAAAGTTTATATGGTAGAAAAAAAATCAATTCTGTAATAGGCTTTAAAAACTTTTCAATATTCATTGTGAGGAAGTAGTAGTTCAGTCAGTTATGTGCCATGCATGATACACACTGAGGTGATCATGTATCTTTCAATACATGACTGTCAAGGCAGATTTTTTCCCGCAGTAGGTTGTTATTTCTTCTGTGGTAGACCAGTTTGCCACCCAAGGCTATAGAACCCAGTCTGTCCTGCTATTTACCTATATCTGGGAGGAGAAGAGGAGGATTCATACGTAAGTGACTGTAATGGATTCAACTGGAATTTAAACTTAAAGCAATGATAGATTATGAAGTGACGGCCACCTTGTTGAAATAAAAATTAAAGAATGTTAAACTTAGATTTTTTTTTGTTGCTTTAAAATGTTTAACAGATCAATATTATTTGAAGGAAAAAGAAAGAAATTGATATAAATGACTTATTGAAATAATTGCAAATGTTTAAAAACTTAAAATAAAATCAGTTATATTTCAAACTTAATTTTACCTAAATATTTCAACAGTGGTATGTTGACATATTGGGGTTTTGCTTGCCTGTTTACTTTTGGGTAGGAGGTTCAAATAAAGGTGAGGTTCAGTTTTATGTTTTATCATACAAAGCAAACAAATTACATTGGCTTTTATACAAGAGTTTCTTCTTTTTCTATGAAGTTTTAGTTTTGCATTTTTTATAAACATTTTTTTTCTATATTAAGATTTCAACTTGTACTTGATATTGTGCATTAATTCAATATTTGAACACAAATACTGGTAGAGAATAATGTTCGAAACCTTTAGAAAACAAGATTTAATGACTGACTTTATTATTTTTTCTATTTTGTCTCTCATTGTTTTGCAGGAATTTTAAAATGGAGATATCTGATTGGTGCAAGAAACATCCGCTGGACACTTGGTGCTGACAATATATGTTTCACCAAATACTGGCATACTGTTTTCTTCAGTCTTGGTCGAGTGGTCCCCGTGTGTCGCGGTGAAGGAGTCTACCAGCGAAGCATGGATTTTGTCCTTGAACAGCTTAATTGTGGACAATGGCTGCATATGTTTCCAGAAGGTTCTAAAGTTTTACAGTTTATTTATTTCAAATGTTCTGAAAATTTTTCTACTTTTTGAACATGTAAATTTAATAGGCAACAGAGTTCCTGTCTTTGAACAAAATTTTTATAAAGGAAAAGTTCTCGACCTAACCAATTATTGTCCCAAAATCTAATCAAATGACCAAACATCAGATTTTAAAAAAAATTCCTTCTTGGTTGGGCTGGGAACTTTGCAAAGCAACCTTGTATTTAAAAACAAAAACAGCCTCTGCTAACATTTGTCAAAGCTATAATTGATTCTATGTAAAGATAGAACCACTGTCAACCCATAAAAAACTTTATCTGTTGAAACATTTTTTACAAGATTTTACTGGCAAATATGTAGGTATTTATTTTATTTAGAGGAACAGGAAAAAGTTGCTAACAATCAAATCTTATTTCAATTTTTAGGGTATTGTGCATTTTAGTAAAACATTTTACTATTTTCTAAAACTGATTCTTATCACAACTTATTGTAAACAGGTGACATGACAATTTTTCTATAACCAGAATGGAATTAATTTGAAACTGATTTTATTTCTGCATATTCAGATCTTTCTCTTAATAAAATGATTTCTTCTTTTGAAATTAGACTTTAAAAAAACAAAACTTTAAATATTCTTTTTTATTCCAGGGAAAGTAAATTTAACAAAAGAATGTTTACGTTTAAAATGGGGTAAGTAAAAATGAAAATTCATTTACTTTGTTGATGCTGTGTCATACAAAATCAACCATGAATGTTAGACAAAGAAGTAAAACATTGAAAGGGAAAAAAATATATATTTGAAGAGATTTAGTGAATATAATTGCACAAAGTACATAAAATTACTAATTGAATATTCTAATCATAAATCAGTTTCAATATTTGCAGCATCTGCTGCAATGATTGGAACAGCTCATTTTGCTGGGAATAAATCAATACTTTCCATTAAGATTTCATTTTGTATTAGTAAAAAGTAATTATTCATGTTACAGCTTAGTGTGTTGAACCTCACTAATCCCGTACCAAGAATAATATTTTGCATTATGGTCATTTTACATTGTTACTAAATTAAACCAAGTCTACAATCTATTACCAACACTATGTCAGCAGAAGATTTGACCAGTTTTCCCATTTGGGTAGTGAAAAGATTGGTAAGATTTGTTGATTCTCTCATGCAAAGTTTCGAGTTTGAAGGCCAAACAAACATTTTGATTTACCTGATAATTTGTAAATCAGCATAATTTTTCATTAGATCTCTATGAATACAAGGAAAAGCAATTTAGATTCTAATATTTGTATCACTTCTGTGGAAAAAGTGTTTTACTAAAACAAATTTGATGAGCTTTACTGATATTTGCTTTAATGGAATAATTGTTTTTGCCTTTTCAGGTGTTGGCCGTCTGATAGCTGATTGCAACAATAATTCCTTAGTCTTGCCAATGTGGCATATTGGTGAGTGATATGTTGATTGAACTTTTCTGGAATTAATTGAATTTTTATTTTCTTCAATGCCTGGATGTTTTAAGAATATGGAAACGTAAATCTGCTGGAGTCATAACCCAAACCTCTGATCTTAAAAATCTCATACACAAAATGATGAAGCCATCATCTTTGGAATAAACTTCTAATAGTCGGCATGAAGCTGCCAAAAAGTAAGAAAATACAGAAATCAACAAAATTTTGCTATGTTTAGGCCTCTACAGGTTATTAATGCTTTTTCACAGACCGCATTATATAAGCAGAACTAATAACAGATCAAAGTAAATGTTGTCCAGGAAAAATATCAAGGACAACCATATTAATAAAGCATATGAAAAGCTTACATAATTCTGTCATCTGTTAACTTATTTGATTTTTGTTTTTAAGAAATAATTACTAAGAATGGAAGATTGTGCTTGAAGATTCTCAAATTTATGTTGAGAAAAAAATTCTTTGTTACCTTGAAACCAATTCACCTGTAAAAGATTCTTGTTAATTTTTCCATATTAAATAAACAGTAGTAGTAGTAGTAGTAGTAGTAGTAGTAAAAAAAAAATATGAGTTGTGAAAATAAGGTTGAGATTTGAATTAATAACTGATGTTAAAATCATGAACTTTTCAATTATGGAATTAATAAAATGAATTTGTTTATAATTTAATGTTAATGTAGTAAAGAAAAAGGCCAAGATTAATTTTTCAGGGTTTTTTTATCTGTAGAAAAATGTCCCACTCATAGTGTCTGATGAAAAAAATGGAACTGATTCTATCAGATGGTAAGCTTCTCATCTTCATGGAGTAACATGTTACTAACAAATTCTTCAGAGATATATTTTTAAACTAGCTTAAAAGACACCCTATCAGAGGGATCTTGATTGGGCCTTAAATCAAAATAGGTAGGGAGGAGTAGATGTGATAGTCAACAGTAAACTACAGAAGAACTCAAAATTGATCACTGCATTTAAGTATTGCATTAATATCGAAGCTTACCTTTTAAAAGTTCAACGATAATTCTTCTGCCGCCGCTTAATTTAAAGACAATTTGATGTATGTAGGTCCTTACTTTCCATACAAACAATCATTTTTATTTCATGGTTGACTTTTGCAATTAATTTCGATTATTCCCAAATTTATTTTGAAGTTATAAAAATTACTATACAAAAAAATTCAATGCAAAAAAAAAAAACATTGCCAAAACAATTGCAGTAAGGAAAATTTGGGAATCCCAAAAAATCAGGATTGCAGTTCCAGATCTGGCCCGGAATGTTGTTAATTTACTCATGGAGTTGGTCTGATTCCAAAATGGTATGATATGTTGGGCTACAAACTCTAGGAGTAAAGTTGAAAAAGTGTGAGACAGTGACACACTGACATTCGCATTTATTATATAGATGTAAACACTTTTTGTTTTCATTTGATATTTATAGAAATCCCATAAAATAAAATAAAAAAGAAACTGTTCTATGACAAGATACTGTTTTCTGAAGTGACTTGACTCCAAAAATGTGACTTTGAAGCTGAAATCCAAAGTATTCAAAAATTTTTCTTTTGGTTAAATAGCAGGCCAGATCGGGCATTGGATGGCAGCTAATCTAGTTGGAAAACTGAATTCAAAGCCTCAATGCCAAATTTGTAGGTATTTTCAGGAAAGAGTTAAACCCTGTTCCAAACCCAGAGTGGAGTTCCTAAAATGGTTGGGTGTTACACTGCATCACCTTCCAGTAATTCCTGCTGCTGCACTGGTACTGAACAGTATTGTTATACCGTTTCCCAGTAATACTGAGTGGGGCATCTTGATGTATGAGAAGCCCATGATCTCTAAATTTTGCCCAGAGTCCATATACCATCGTCTTCCGAGATTCCATGTATTTTTCTAATGGATTATTTTCCTTGGATTTTGCTCCGCCTATTTCTAAGAAAAGGAATTTTATCAATAATTGACAAATTAATGAAGAAACGCAATATTTTGTACTTAACATTCGGATTAACCAAAGTGATTTTTTTCATTTTCAGGAATGGATTCCATTTTGCCCAATAAAAAGCCTTATATTCCAAGAATAGGACAAGTGAGTTCATAGAATTTTTATCTTGTGCATATGTCCAAATTTTGTGTTTGGTTTTAATGATCACTTTCAATTCTTTTTCATTATTTCTTTCCTTTTTTCTTTTGTAGACTGTTACGATATTGGTTGGGGAACCATTGCAATTTAAATCTGATGTTGACAGTTTAAGACAAGCTGGGAAAAGTGCCGTATGTGTTGTTTTAATGTTACCCTTTCCTTATTCTTTTATGGTCTTTATACACTTGATGAAATAATGGCTCTTTTCATGAATTCAGCTGAAATTTGCTATGTAAAGAAAGAACAAACTTTTTCATGTGTGTGTTTGTGTGTATGTGTGTAACATTTGTTGCATTTATCAAAAACACTGATTCTAATAACTTTTTTACTTAATAGTCTATGGGTCCAATTTCTATCTATGTTAGAACTTTTGTGTGCTTTTAAAACACATTAACCTTACTATCACACAGATTGCAAAATGTACTTGCGATAACCATTATTTAGCCACTGATACCTTATTGCTTACAGTCACAAAAATTCAAGTTGGATAGAGAAGATATGCAAAGGAAAATTTAAAAGTTCTCAAAAATGTTTTTATTGGATAAGTCACTATTTAAGATTGTTAATAATGGTTAGTATTAGAAGACTATCTGAAAGATTTAGTGTCCTTTTTTTTTAAATTGTACATGTGGAATTTTTATAGGTTCTAATTGTCTTATTCAAATTTTGTTCTTTGTCAAATGTTTGTTGGGTTGGAACGTATTTTGATTGTGTCTTATTGTAGAGAAACGAAATGAAGTTTTAGAACAAAGCTACAACTTAGATCCTGTGATATTTTATTCATATCTCTTTGAATGGAAATCAAGCATCCATTCAAAAGGCTTAGAATTTTAAATTTTAGCAAAATATCACTGACAGTTTAAGGAATGGTTTCTCATTAAAGACAGAGGAACTAATAGGAAATGTGTTTGTTAATGCAACAAACTGGAAAAGATGACTTGTTCATAAAGTATAACTTTAATAACTTTAGGCAGTTGTCAGGTTATGTTTGTTGAAGAAAATAAATTTCTCTGTATTGGTGGTAGGGTGTTTTCTTTGCATATTTAAGAAAAATAAGACATTATTG
>OZ038493.1:51169731-51262231 GCA_964036315.1 Acanthosepion esculentum
TTTTTTCTCGTGACTATGAAAACTTTGGTTCATCCAACCATTTTATTACTTTTTCAGGTAAAGACTATTTACTCCAGCATTATGTCATTACTCTATTTTGGTATTTTAGGCATAATCATTTTTTTTGTTTTTTTATTGCCTGCTACTCATATATTATACTTTGCTGAAGTGTTCCCTCTACTGGTGTTTCAAAACAATTTTGTTTAATACACTTAATCATGACATTTGTATCTTACTGTAGAGTGTAATGCAATTGTGTTTTAAAAGATTTTCTGTTATAGTCAACAATCCTCACTAAGCAGTGATTAAAGATTGAACTGATTGAACTTAGTAATTCCTATATGCAGAAATATATAAATTTTACTTAGAAAATTGGGTATAAAGGTCACATGTTTAATGACAAAGAAACATTTCAGTCTCATGTTGGACATGGGAGCAGTGTTTCATTTTTTTTTTTTTTAACACATCTATGTTAGGAAAGGCATTAGCCTCAAATGTTTGGCTTATTCTGATTATAAGTTCTGCCTTCTGTATAAATGTTTGTCACTTATCACAATGATGTGGTTCACTGACATAGCGAGGAATAGCAGGCCTCAAAGTTTAATGTTAAAACATTGGTATGCAGTTTGCTTTAAAAAAGTAATTTTATTTCCAAATCAGTATCTCTTTCAGATAGTATATTATTTATTAACATCTAAATTAATATTCTATGGTAACTTTGTTCCCAAAATAGAGGATACCTTTCCTTGATGCATTCCATTATTATTTTAAAGACTAACTTGAATTTTAAAAATTCAGCTTTTCCAAATGAGACTTTTGCTGAATATTCCAGGTTCACATCTGAACATTTAAAATAGTAATCAGATCTTGTTTTCTTCATACAGAACATCTTTTTCCCAGTTTGACTTGGAAATCAAACTGCATCTGTTCTATACTTATGTTTGGTTTCATGCAATTCAGTTTTACTTAAATGGAATGTGATCTTCAAAATATGTAAATACTGACTAAATTGAAAAAAAACGATTTCAGTTATTTAATGTTAATATTTTACATGCTTTAGAAAATTCAATGACAGAGTAGATTCTTTTATTTGTAAAAATGATCCAAAAAGTCTATTGAACTGGTATGACTATAACGGATCAGAATTGTTTTCTTAAATGGGAAAAGGTTCTCCCCCACTACCATAAAATCACACAGTTTTCATTGTGTCTCACTTTCTTAGAGGCTAGTAGCAGAGGTTAGCATCCAGGGCTCCCTAATTAAAGGGGATGAGATGGTTGATGGTCTCTAATTTTGGGGGATATGTCCTTCCCACTCAATCTCTCAAGGAATTAAAAAAATAATGGAAATAAATATTGATTCCAAAATGTGCTTTTTGTCTTGAAATTTTGAATCCAGCTTTTACTTCATAACTATTTCCGTTCCATTATAGTTTCAAATGAATGTTTTCATTTTTAAAAATGAATCTGTTTTTATCTGTTTCTGATAATAACTGCAACTATAAATGAAATTTGAGGCTTAAATATCAAATCAGATGGTTAAGAATTCTTTGATTTCAACTTTTAATTTAGCAAGTACATTAGTTAAAAGTAATTAATTTCATACCAAAAGAAATTTATTAAAAGTCTCAGTAGACATTGTTTGACTCAACAGTACATTCAAATGAAGTATTACTTTGTTTTTAGCTTTTATCATAATATTTTTAGCTTCTTTTGTTTGACTATCAAATTTATAAGGCATTAGAACAAAAAAATTAGGTTCTCAAAGCCAATCATACACACAATTGGCTTGAATTGGTGCGTTTGGGATGGCTGGAATTATTTTATCTCTAAATAGGAAACCAATAGCTTGAAACTTAAATGATTTAACATGTTGAATATTCTAAATGTTTCTGTTTACCAATTCCCTTCTCGTCAGGACCATTCATGTCTGAGTTTAGTTCATCCAGTGCTTCCACAATGCTTGCACCACATCTTGGAGAACTTTGTCAAAGGCCTTGTAAATGTCCTAAAAGTTGAAGAGTAGTTGCTGATGTTCACAAGCCTTTTCCTTGAGTTGCTTTGCACAGAAGATCATGTCAATCATTCCACATGACCACCAGAGGCTGCAATGAGATTCTGTATCAGGGGCAAGTAAGCGTTAAAAAAAACAGCTTGCATTGATAGAATTGAAAACGAGGCAGAAATACTAAAATGTAGGTCAACAAAAGAAATGGCGCTAAACCGTTCACTCGCTTTTTTTTCTTCACTGTTTCTGCGGACTTATTCTTCCCAGAACCAACAGGTCAGTAGCCAATGATAATTGCAAACTCTACATACCTTCTATAGTAGAAGAAGAGTGCTTGCTGCTGTTCACAAGCTTGTTCCTGGAGTTGCCTTGCACAGAAGATCATGTCAGTCATTCCACATGACTACCAGAATGTGCATTGAGATTCTGTGAGGACTTCTTTTGCAACATCTAGCAAATGATCCAGAAGAATTCTGTCAGAAATCTTGCTGGCAATGCAGAGCAAGGACATTCCACAGTAGTTGTTGCACACTGGCTGGTCTCCTTCCTTGAAGATGGTAATGATGTTTGCATTTTTGAAGTCATCCCAGATGATCTTGGTGTGCCACATTCACAGCATCAGGTAGAACAGATTGTATTCCCTATGTGTGAAGAATTCCAGGGGAGATGTTGTCTGAACTGGAAGCTCTTCCAGGTTTCATTCGTTTGATGGCTTTCTTGAATTCCTGGAATGATGGTGGAAGGGCCATCCACAGTTTAGCAGTTCACTGCAGTGTGTTTCTCAAAAGTTCTTCTGGGGTTTGAGAGTGGTTATTCAGGAGAAGATGGAAATGTTTTCTCCAACGATGCATGATCTCTACTATGGTGAGGGTTTGGCCATCAGAAGTTCTCAAGGCACTAGTAGAAGACGTGGTGGGGCTGAAAATCACCTTGGTCCCTGCATCAAAGTGACACATGTCTCCTTGGTCTGCATATCCCTGGAGTTTAGCAGCCTTCAGGTGTTCTGGATCTCTTTGAGGCATCTTTGGCACATCTGCGTTTTGAAGCATTTCTTATTGCTTCTCGTCTGGTGGTTTTCAGAAACAGCATGTGCTACTCTTTTCTTGTTTATCGGATATTTGATCTCTTTGCTGTTTGCAGTGAAACAGTCTTTGTTCTGGTACTTTGAATAACTGACCTTGTCTGCAGCTGATGTTATCACATCACACAGTGTTCCAATCATTTGGTGAAGAGTTCCTGTTCTGACTTTCCTTCAGATGTTGGTAAACTGCTTGGGATGTTCCTGGGTCTTTCAGCTTACAACAGTCATATCTCTGTTTATGCATTTGTGTATTGGAATGATGAAGGGGTGGACAAATAGAAAAGTAGAGACAAGATATCACAAGCCAATGATCGGTCCATCAATCAACAGTTCCTGGTGCTGATGGCCAATGGACTGCTCACCGGCTTGTGTTTTCTCAGCTAAACTTTTCTATTTGTCGACCCACTCAGCATCCCAATACACAAAAGCATTCCTTCTTGTCACAGATTGTTATCAACACGTAATCCAGAACATGCTAGTGTTTTGACTGCAGGTGTTGCCAGGTTGTTTTGTAGCAGGTTAGAAGATGGAAGAGGGTATTTGTAAATCTCAGGTCATTTTCTGCACAGAGTCCAAGGAGAAGGAGTCTGTTGGCATTGCAGTTTCCAATCCTGTGTTTGCTGAGGTTGCCCTGCCAGAGATGGTGATTGTGACTGACTCAGGTGTTGAAGTCACCAAAGATGAGCAGTTTATCGTTTTGTGGAACGACTTGGATGATAGTGTTGAAAGAGTGATAGGAGGCATTTTTAATTTCGTCATCTGAGTCTAGAGTTGAAGCATAGACTGAAATAGGTAGATCTTGATGCAAAGTGGAAATCAGATGGACATCAGACATCGACTTGTTGATGTTGGAGTCAGGATGAGTTTCTTGACCAGCTCGATTTTGATGGCAAGACTGGTGCCATAGATGCAAAGTTCATTGGCATCCTTTCCTTTCCTGTGCTTTCTTCACACCACATCCTCCAGGGAAACTGGTTTTGCTAAGAGCGGCCACATCAGTATTGAAGTGGGCGAGTACTTTGGAGACAAGCACAGTATGCCTTTCAAGTTGGTAGGTTTTTGTTTGTCAATTAGAGTTCTTACATTCCACACTCCCAAAGTCAGACAATTAGATTGGAAAGTCTGATGATGAGGCCCGATTTCAGTTTGAGATGGATATTTTCTACCACAGAGCTGGTTGCCGCCCCAGTCACAGTAAATTAGCCAGATGAAGAGAACAGTGTCTGCTGTTTGCCCCACCTTTTCTAGATGCTTCCCTGTACAAAGAGGGCTGTGATGTTCCTAAATAGTCCAGCCCTGATATGTACACAGCTGCTGAAATCCCATGTCACTGTTATTTCACAGAGAAAATGACCATCACATGGATGTCACCAATGTGTGTTCCGGCATAACAAGCTTGCACCTCCTACCATCTGTGGGGTCATCACCATTGGACTTGAAAAAGAAGTAGAGGTGGAAATCATGATGAAGGGTCCAGATGAGCTGTTTGTGTAGTGCCTGCACACTTTGTTCCTGGGCTTCTGTGACTCGTCACATAGCTGAGACATGCAGTCTTGGACAATGAAGTTACATCAGGCTGCCGAAACCCAAATCTTTTAGGGATCACCTTGATGCTAGCCCAGATGGTGATACAAGAGCTCCTTCAGTCTACCATTTTGGGGTTCTTGACAGGTTTTCACAGCTAGGATAGCAGCCTAGGGTCAATGAAGGCCTAACCATACTTCACCCTGCCAAGCAATCACCTACTTTGGTGTTTTCCAAGATCCCTGAATAGGCTGTAGGAGTCGGGTTTTTTGGATCCCAACTTACTTTTCCCTAAATTTTTCTTATAAATGAAGTTTCATATTTTTTTTTTTTTAAATCTACTTTTAATTTGACAAATTCTTCTATTTATCCAGGTCTTGGAGACTCCTGAAAACATTCTTGTAAATAATAATTATTTGATAAAGTACCAAGAATTTTGTTTACTTTTATTTTTGTCACCTTTAACAGTTGAACATATTTTTTTTTTTTTATTAATGAAGTTTGAAAAGGAAAAAAAAAATTCACAAAAGTAACAAAAACCTTTCAATTCAGATTTTTAAAAATTAAAGAAATTCAAAGATTAGTACCCATGGTTGAATTAATACTTCTTGTTCTGTATTTATTGTACCAATGGATTTCTAGAAATTTCCATTCACTACTTTAAATCATCACTGCACTTTTATTGTGTATCATAAGCGGCAAGTCTCTTAATCACTTTTTTTAATATGCTAAACATCATATATATATATATATATATATATATATATATATATATATATATATATATATATATATATATATAATTTAATCCGATGGGAGGTAATCCAAAGAGAGCTCAACTTATTTTATAAGGAGCTAATATTTAGTTTACAAAAAACTAGGTAATCCGTATGGGTAGACCCAAGGAGGATAAAGCTCTGATTTACATTGAGCTCTCTGGATTTTATCCTCCTTGAGTCTACCTATACGGATTTCCTAGTTTTTTGTAAACTATATATATATATATATATATATATATATATGTCTGGTATTTACTAGCCTTCAAACTCCCTGACTGGGAGGTGGGCAAGCCTGATTGGGAACCCTGTGCAGTGCTTTGCAATCCTAGCTATCTTAACATTTGCTTTTTTTCTAGGTACATTACAAATTAAACTAAGTATAACTGACTATTAAAGGATGAAACATTTTCAGATTTTAATGTCATTCTGTTTTTTTTTCCCCAAAATCCATGAATTTGTTTTACTCATGCTAAGTCTTGAAAAAAAACTCTATAAAATTAACTATTTTTTATCCATAATGTTGAATGTGTTAAATTATTCAACTTTTTAACAAGAAAAATCTCAAGTTGATGTTAAAAATTGCCACAAAACTTTAAAATGATCTATTATGTCTCTAATTTGTATTTAGATACATTTTATTTATTTTCAATTTTTCTAGTTGAATTGTCCACCTATATTGCAGATGATCCAGTATGCATAACTAGGTTAGAATAAAATTTGTATTTTATATGAATACTACCATATGAAAATTGAGATATAGTAGGGTGGGTAGTCCTGTATTATAGATTCGGTGGGTGAGGGACACATGATTCTTGTACAGGCATATATATATTTTCTAGTTTAGCTTTGATCTGTCTTTTGATTGGTTAATCAAAATTTGCCTACAAATGTGTTTTTTTTAAATTTTGGTTCCCACCCATCCCTGCTTCTTTTTAACTCTCAAATGAGCTACCGAATTGTTTGCTGATTTCCCAAGTAAATCATTTTCATCATAAGTTATCTAACATCACCTGATGAGGGACAATTTTAAAGTTCTGAAACCTGGAAATTTTTGTGTTGTGATGTAAACTATTATAATATATAACTTTTGGCAGTCAGAAGGTCAACAGATTTTACAGAGGAAATTGATTCAGTTACTTTTTTTTTTTTTTTTTTCTATTTTAAGGATTTTCAAGCTCAAAGAGAAAAAGGTTTAATTATCAAGTAAAAGTTATGCATTAAAATATTTTCAAATAGTGGGATTAAAAGTAAAGAAAAATGAAATTAGTTGAAATTGATCAACTCTTTAGACAAAATTTCCTTTTCTGACAATGAACCTTCTGTTGAAATAAATCCTGCTTTTGAGAAATTCAACTAATTTAATTTTTTCCTTTCCTTTTAATTCACTATTTGAAAATGTTTTACTGTATAACTTTTAGTTGATAATTACAATCATTTTTTCTCTTTTAACTTGAAAATCCTCCAAAACATGTTACTGAATAAATTTTATTTGTAAAATGTTTTTTTTATTTGCAAATATACCTTTGAATTATTTCTACTTCTGAAATTGTGGCAGTTCTCAAGATCTTTTTAAATATTTAAGTGTTTTGAAAATTCAGTATCCAAGTATGCTAAGATTTTTAAATGTTAGAGTTTTTATTTTTTTTTATTTTTACTAACTTCATGACAAATTGAATCCATGAAGTACTATGAAGAACTTTTTTCGATTCACTGAAATCATAGATCTGTTACAGCAAATGAATTTGTTAAAAAAGGCATTCAACTATGTTTTTATCCATTTTTCTTATATTGGCTTCATTGAAAACTGGGTGACATAATTGTGGTTGTTGCAAAGAGGATGATTTCTTTCCAGTTCTTGTGTAACTTCATAATTAAAAAGTGAATTCTCAAAGATTTTGTACACTTCCTCAAATTTCTTCTTTTTTTTTTCTTTTTTTTTTTGAGAAATAAAACTATAAACATCTTGCAGTATTTCTTTTTCTTTCTTGCTATCTAAGTATCTGTACAATGATGAATCAGTTGTTAAGTGGTAAAATAGATTTCCACCTATCATTCAAAAAACACTGTTTTGGACAACAAGCTTTGGATTTCTTGATTCTTTACGGGTGAAAAAGGTAGTTGCATAAAAATAAATATGTAATGTAAAATTATATAAAAATAACTAAAGGGTGAAAAAAAAAAATAATACAATAGACGAGGTTCGCTTGTTTATTACATTTTCTTTGAGGGGATGTTTATGAAAACATTTATGAAAAGAAGTTGTTAACATAATCTTAAAATAAAAAAAACTGCTAAAATGAAACCAGACATTAAGACATGGCTTGAATAAAATTTGATGTATGAAAAACTATATATGTGAGGTTCGAATTGATGTAGAAAAAATGTCAAAATGAAGTATCAAATTATTGATATAGTCAATATAGCAATATTAATATATCAAATAGTCAAAGTATCAAATTTCTGATTAAATTCAGAAGTGATTTGTGGCAATTTAAGAAGTCTGGCTTCTCAAACAGAGAAAAGGGTTTCAGCATTTACAGGGAAGGTGTCAGCTGGTTCTGAGAGTTGGACTTAGAAGGGAAAGGGTTTCAGCATTCACGGGGAAGATGTCGGCTGGTTCCAAGAGTTGGACTTAGAAGGGAAAGGGTTTCAGCATTCACGGGGAAGATGTCGGCTGGTTCCGAGAGTTGGACTTAGAAGGGAAAGGGTTTCAGCATTCACGGGGAAGATGTCGGCTGATTCCGAGAGTTGGACTTAGAAGGGAAAGGGTTTCAGCATTCACGGGGAAGATGTCGGCTGATTCCGAGAGTTGGACTTAGAAGGGAAAGGGTTTCAGCATTCACGGGGAAGATGTCGGCTGGTTCCGAGAGTTGGACTTAGAAGGGAAAGGGTTTCAGCATTCACTGGGAAGATGTCAGCTGGTTCCAAGAGTTGGACTTAGAAGGGAAAGGGTTTCAGCATTCATGGGGAAGATGTTGGCTGGTTCCGAGAGTTGGACTTAGAAGGGAAAGGGTTTCAGCATTCACTGGGAAGATGTCGGCTGGTTCCGAGAGTTGGACTTAGAAGGGAAAGGGTTTCAGCATTCACGGGGAAGATGTCGGCTGGTTCCGAGAGTTGGACTTAGAAGGGAAAGAGTTTCAGCATTCACTGGGAAGATGTCGGCTGGTTCCGAGAGTTGGACTTAGAAGGGAAAGGCTTTCAGCATTCCCAGGGGAAGATGTCAGCTGGTTCTGAGAGTTGGACTTAGAAGGGAAAGGCTTTCAGCATTCACAATGACAATGTTGATTGGTTCTGGGATCTGAGCAAAAGAAAAACTAAAAGCCACTGACAACAAAGGAAGTAACAGAAAGAAAAGAACAGGCAGAAGCAGGAAAAAAAGAAAAAGAAGTTTCTACAAATTTAGAGAGAAATGTGATTATCTTTCTATAGTTGTTTGTCACAAAATTAGAAGTATTAACCCTGATTTTGAACCTTATGGAAATAAGAGATTTATCTCATCTCAATTTGTAAAAACAAACCAGAAACACAGCGATGTATGTAAGTCTTCAACCCTAACTCCTTTCAGGAATCAAATAAATAGAATTAAGTGAACGTTTTGCTGATAATTATAATATTATATAGTTTTCATGAGCCCAACAGAATTGTAATTAGAACTTGCCTAAGTGTTAGGCATACAAAGGAAAATTTTGTGCAAGCATGTTTTGTGAATTTTGTTTTCTGTGTTATATTTTTAAATAATTTAATAAATGTGAATTGTGTTTTTTTTAATTTTTGCCATTCATGATATTTGGGATAAGAGTTTTGACATTCTCTCTTCTCCTTTTTCAAAAAATCCTTTTAGTTGAGCATAGTCAGTTGTGAATTTTTTTTTATCTTTTTGATTTACAACTCCCAGCATTTTCTGACTTCAGACTTGCAAGACTGATTGGAATTACGGACCGACGGGACTCATAGTTTTTAGATCTGAACCTCCTTATTGCTATTTCCTCCAGTATCACCAAAAAGAACATGTTGTAGGGGTACAAATGGTGATTCTCGCTCTTTGGTGGAGATAAATCACGTGGGTCACATGACAACTGCTTGTTGACATCACCCCATACAGTGATAAAAGTGGCAGTCAAATTCAGTTTGTTTTACAGCAGTGAAAACCAAAAAGTCACTTTCTTTAGCCCCCTCCTCCATGGCCTGGGCAGAGGTTAAATCCGACCACACCCCTAGTAGCTTACAAGTCCATGGTGCTGATTCCCTTTGGGTATATATCTTTTTCAGATATAGAATGAAACTCCAACGTACAGTCGTCAATTTGGGGAAAAACGCAAGACTCACTGTTTCCCATTCATGGAATATGATCTCGTCTGGGACATAGGTGAATCTGACCTGTTTGAATCTGGAGTTCTAAACATGGCTTCTCCAGATACAGGAGTATCTCCATATTATATGTAATATACTTCCTTTTTGTTTCTCCTTACACTCTGCTGTGTAGATAAATATATTATTCTCCACATGGGACACATCTATATATGTATATATAGTTTTAAGTATGCCTTAGTGATCTAAAAGTTTCTGAGATCAAAGCATGTTCATCATTCTGTCCGTGAACTACAGTGTTATTATATCATGAATATAATAATACCTGTAACAGGTAGAAATACAAATAGGAAAATAAATCTTTCTTTCTTAGCTCTTCCCGTTCTTTTTGCTCTCTTAAAATATTAATTAAATGTAAAGTACTTCACAAATTGAATTGCATATTTGATATTCACACAATTTCTGATTTTGTACCTTAAAAGTTAACTCACAATTCATTCATAGTTTAATTTTTATCTTGTCTAAATTATTAATTGCATTTATCGTGACTAAATTTGCAAAAACATAAAATCTTAGAATTCTAAGTGGTCAGTTGATTTTTCTATTAACATTAAGACAGGCTTCAACTTTTGCACTGTCTTTCAAAACATGGGTGATCGTGGTTCTCCACAACTTCCTATCATTTCTAGTCCTAAGCAATGTATGTCTCACCATACTCTCCAGTCCATGATCTGCTATCCATTTACACAAATTTGTTAGGTTTCCCTCTGCTTTCATTGTGTACTGTGGGTGTTGAATTCTCCAAGACCTCTTTCTTCATTATGTCCCAGAAATTTTAACTGTCTTTTTCCGATCATAAACACAAATGTCTTTTCATCCACATTTTCTTAAAACTTCCTCCACACATAGTATTTTAAGTATTCTTCTGTTGAACCACATCTGATGTATCAAGTCTTCTCTTCATCTGTATGGAAATTGTTCAGCATTCACTGGCATATAGGAGGACTGATATTTCATTGCAGTTTAGAACTTTTGTTTCGAATGAAATTCTTTTTTCTTAATACTTTCTTTATTATTTGAAGGCATCTTTGCAAGTTTGCATCACATACTATAACACTTCCCAGATGGCTACATTTCTGGATTTGCTTTATTTTGACATTTCCTATTCGTAGCTTGCATCTAGGCCTGTGTCCCTTTTGCTAACAACCATAGATTCTATTGTCTTACAGTTGATGGTTAGTCTTTTCTTTTTACTTTTACTAAACTTGTGTAGAAGTCATGCAGTTTCCTTTAATTCATTTTAAATGCAAATTGTTAAAAATAAGGGAAAATTTGTTATAAATTTAGTTTATAGGAATTATGATTAATTTCTGAAGTTTGAACTTCACTTGGGTTTTCAAAATAAACAGGCATGAAGTCAATTATTTTTGGTTGTTTTGGTAGAGGAGAATGGATGACTAAAATTTTATGTTTTGAAGAATCATTTTAAGAATTGGCAAGTGAGCTAATATAACATTTTGAAGATTGTCATTGGCAAAGTTAAGAATCTCAAATGCCAAAATAGAAACAGTGGTTGATAAATTGTTGTTTATTGTTGTTTAAATAATGTGAATCAGAATAAAGAACTCCATGCACTTACCAATTTCTGCTACAGAAATAAGCAAAAGGGAAAATGATATCTGGGCTGTAAGGCTCCTTTTCTCATTCACTGAATAATATTATTTTTATTTTATTTTTCATCCAACTGATTCTTCATTTTAACTCTGGCATTCCAAAACTAATGTAACAAAATGCAGGGAAAAACACCACAAAATCCTACCTCATATGAACATTTATTGCACACAATGCTCTGGTTTTTATCTATAAAAACTCTTTTCTCATTTACAATGTTTCTCTGAAGGCATCAAGGTAAGTGACATTTCTTTCTCTAATCATTTATTCAAACCACAATACAATATTCAATAATTTGAACCATTTATATCATAGAATAAATTTTTTCTTTTACTTATAAATTTGTGAGTTGTGTTTTGTTTTTGGCAAAACTATTTAAGCTGATTTGCAATAATTATAAATTTGATGTTAAAGACTAAGTCCTCATCTGACCTCAAACTTTTCCATCAGAATCACATGTAGGCTCGCTCTCTCTCTCTCTCTCTCTCTCTCTCTCTCTCTCTCTATATATATATATATATATATATATATATATATACACACACACACATATTTGCCACTGATACTATACTGTATCAGGGGCAAGTAAGCATTAAAAAAAAAAAGAAGCTCGCGTTGATAGAATCGAAAACGAGGCAGAAATACTAAAATGTAGGTCAACAGAAGAAATGGCGCTAAGCCGTTCGCTCGCTTTTTTTTCTTCACTATTTTTGTGGACTTATTCTTCCCAGAACCAACAGGTCAGTAGCCAATGGTAATTGCAAACTCTACATACCTTCTTCTATAGTTTCCATAGTCTTTGCATCCTTGTGCGCTCCTGTCAGAGCCTGTAGAGGACTTTTTTACTGAAGTGTTTGGTCTTCAAAAAGAACGTAAACAAACCCTGGATTGCCCGAACCAGATAAAAATAAAACAAACAAATATAAATAAAAACTTATTTATTTTAGGTTTCATTTATTTATTTCAGGTTGAATATTTGAGGCCGCGAATTTCGATTTCATGCTCCTTTCGAGGGGAAGGACAACCATTTTTTGTTGCTTTGTTTTGTTTTTGCTTTCTGTATCACTTGACGTTTGTTATCATTTATGATTGTTTTATTCGCTAGTCTTTGTTGTCGTTTCGAAGAAAGCAGCAACCATTTGCATGTGACGGGGCGCGTACGCTAGCTCAGTTAATAATAACATTGATGCTTTAAAAATATTTCTTATTTTTTTAATTTTTAAATTTGCCCAAGAAAGGATATCTAGACTCTACCAAAAATATCTTATAGTTTATCACTAGTATTATTTTTTTTGCTACTTAAAATCCAGAATATTGCAGCACTAAATAATTATAACTCGCTCTTTGCGTCAGTCTCTGATCACATGTCTTTGCTAATTTCAATTTCATTGTTACATGATGTTTTTTTTTTTTAAATTATCTAATTTTTTTTTGATTCTTGATTTTTATTTTTCAAAATTTATTTTATGTCCAGATAGATTTAAAAAAAAAAATAAATATTCACTTGTCACTTTTTTTTGTGTATTTAATTTAAATCAGAATAGTTTTTACTTTTTAAACTTCAATTTTTTATTTCGAAAAAAAAGAACGCATTATTTATTTGAATATTTTAAAATTTTATATTTCGTTTAATTTTCTGTTTTTGACATTTAGATTTTTTTACACGTCGTACAATGGCAACAAATACCACGAATAAAATTAAAATATAAACAAGTTTTACTTTTATCTTTCTACTGATCGCTAATGTTGTGATTGTTTTCTTAGTTATATTTGTTGAAAACTTCCGTCCAGTCCACGTGTTATCATGTAATAAGTAATTGCAGTTATTTTTGAAATCCTTTATTTCGTATGAATTAAATGTGAAATTTCCAAAAAAATTTAAAAAAAAAACGTCATCAGTTATACTTTTTGCCCCCAATTATTATTGAAACACTTGTTGTTCACCGAAACTCATTCAGTTTGCTTTTGCAACATTTCTCTATATAATGAATATATTTATCTTCTTTTTTTCGCCTGTAAATAATTATTGGTTCTTTTTCGTTATTTTATGTGCGAGAGACGGGTTGGGATGGACGATTATTTTTTATCTTTTTTTTTTATTTGTCTTTTACTTTAATTTTAAAATTTTTGGTAATGTTCCATTATATTATTTTTTTCTTTTTAGTGTTCTTATTAGGATGAAGAAAGTAAAAACAAATTATTTGTTCTAAAATTTTTCTCAGGAATCGGAACTGCAATCCATTTATTTTTTTTTAAATAATCGTCTATTACTATCATCATTTATTTTTGTGACATTTCCTTCGTATACGTCATCTCCTTAGATCACAAGGGAGGCAACTCTTCTTTTACTTTCACTTTTAAACAGCTGAGATAAAAATAGAAATTTCTTAATTTATTTTAATTATAAAGGACTTAAACAATAAAATTACGTTGCAAAAGTCCACGAAATACGTCTTTTAAAATAAGTTTTGATTATCAAAATATGTGAATTAAGCTTGAATTTATTTCTTTTTAAAGGTACCACCTAAAAAAAAATTGAATCCAAGATAGTCCTGACCTCATTTTCCAATTGTACTTATAATTAACAATGAAAATCATAATAGAAAGAATAATGTGTTATGACACGGAAAAAATATTTTTTCAGATCATTATTTATTTTTACTTACCACTTACAACATTTAGTGTTCTGTTCAAGTTGGCTTTACAAAAATTGAATTATGTAAATGTTTTTTTTTTTAGAGATTTGTATTTTCATTGTTTTCTATGCCATTCAATCTCTTACCAAATTGTTGCAATGTTGAAGAAAAGTTTCTTTACACCTTAATGCTAATTATTACCTGAAATGCGTGTCCATCTTAACAAATTGCCAACTTGTTTAATCACTTAAACAGCTTATTAATATATTACCTTATTAGGATGAAAAAATAAATTTCTGGACATTTTTCTCAAGTGAGTCAAAAAAAAAAAGAGGAAAATGCCAAATGGATAGTTTGTTTTAATGACACTAAAATAATTTCATTCTAATGATTTCACATTGCACAGTGGTTAACATTGGGGTGTTTTCTTCCTTAATTGGCTCTAAGTTGTTTCAGTCCCATAAATATTACTTTAATTTTAAAATATAGTGTGACCCAAAAAACGGGAACTTTTTAACAATCCAATAAAACCAAGAGTGATGGAAGAAAAATATTTAATTCATAGTAATTGAAACCTTAAAACATGCCATTTAAGAAACAATGATAGAATTTTCATTTTTTTTAAATTATGTCCTGTAGATGGCGTCCTCCTGTACGAATGCATTCTTGAAATCTGCTGTTGAGACTCCTATTTACCGATGCAACATCTCAGCTGGGATATTGTGAATTTCCTTCTTGTTACTAAAATGGCGAAATGTTTACTTGCTCAAGGTCACTGTCTCGCAGTGTTGCCACTTGCTCATGTCTGGCAATACGCACTTCAAAAATTCCCGTTATTTTGGGTCACCCTATATAAATATAATTTATAGTCATATAACTAGTGCCATAAAAATGACATTTATAGTAATGATGTTGATAGTAATGACCTTGTGTTAAAGTTATATATTTGAAACACCAATTCCCATATGATCATCAAATTTTACGTTGTGCTTGGTCAGTACCTAAATTGGTGACTGCTTGTGAATACCAGGTACTGTAAGTTTGGGTGGGTAGGTGGTGTATTGGATAATGGCTCGGAATTGTTAATCGGAGAGCTTAGTTCCAATTACCATTGGGTTTGTTATATTCACTTATGTGCAACTACCCTTGGGAAAGGCATGAATTCACATCTTCTCCCCACCCAGCTATGGGTTAATTAGTAAGACTGGTATCACTAAACCATTAGTATCTTGAAAAAAATTCTTATTTACATTATTTGGACTGTTATCCTATCTTCATTGCCATATTCATAACATTTTGGCCGATGTATGTTCTGGCCTTCTTCAGTTGATTGGAATTTTGAACCGAACCCTTTATTTTGTCCACCAGGTTGGATTGTTTTAGTTCCACATGCCATGCCTCTTCTGGATGTCTCAGTTATCTCCCATTAACTCAACTCTCCAAATTTTGGTTCACTACTGCTGTAGCCAGGTATTGAACTCACAACTCTTTGGGTCTAGTCACTGGATCTAACCAACGCCTTTATCCACTGGGCCATATGTGTGTGAATATGGCAGTGAAGATGACGGTAACAGTTCCAATAATGTAAGTAATCATAATACCTCATAACAGAGATATAAGCAAAAAATATTCTTACAATCTAAAAATATTTTCTTGCTTTAGATAACCTGTAACGGGTTGATAAACTGTAAAAAAAATGATTAGTTGGCTCTAATTGCTGTTGCATGTTTTTATATATATTTGATAAAAATGAGAATAATAAGATTTTCATTTTTCTTTTTTATATTTTCTGAAAAACTGTTTTATAAAATAAAAATAATTTGGCTGTTTTGTGAAAATTACATTTTTTTTATTTATTTACAGAGCTGAGTCTTCAATTCATTGTTGAATTGACTGATGGTTGACTGTCGTTGAGCATTTCAAGAGAAACATGTCGTATGTTGAGAGTGAAGCAAACAGTGAGTTGTTCACCAACT
This sequence comes from Acanthosepion esculentum, assembly GCA_964036315.1. Lineage (NCBI taxonomy): Eukaryota > Metazoa > Mollusca > Cephalopoda > Sepiida > Sepiidae > Acanthosepion > Acanthosepion esculentum. Next base: position 51,185,714 of record OZ038493.1, read on the forward strand.
GCCATGCCAAATCCATCCTCACAACAATGAACATGCTTCGTAAAACACATACATTGTGTGATGTCACTTTGCATGTTGACAGTGTGGACTTCCCTGCTCACAGAATTGTACTTGCAGCCTGCAGTGATTACTTCTGTGCCATGTTCACTAATGAGGTAATGTCGTCTTCTGCTGTGACAAGAATCATGACCACCTTTTGGTGTTTTTCAACTTCCATTGTTAAAACACACACACACACACACACAAATAGGTCGATATGTTCAAATTGTAACAGAATGTAAAATGAATTTTAAAAAATCTTTGCAATCACAAGGAATTATAGAAATATCATAATTATGAAGAAAAATATGAAAATATCACTTTTTATTGTTCTTAAATTATTTATCTTTAATTATAATTATCTTTAAATAGACTAACAGTTCATATGCTTCTAAACACAATTAGAAATCCTCATAGATTGTGTTCTAGGTTTTTATGAAGATCTATACAGATTAGCAAGAGAAAGAATCTGATGAATGTAAAACAAAAACAAAGCAAAACATGTAAAGATCTTACACAGTACGAAAATAAGTCTCAACGTTTTTTGTTTTTTTTTCTAATTCGAAATGTTGTTTGTAAACAGCTTTTCACAAGATGTCACCAGTTGTTACCAAGCCAATATTTGCAAGAAGATCTGAAGGCTTCTTGATTAAAATCATGTTTTATTTGGAAATCCTTTGCAAATTATTCCATATTCTTTTTAAAACTGGTATCTTTATATTTTGTTGAGTTGCCTGATTTATTCTTCAGCCTTCAAATTGCAGAATTTGAAGCGAATTTTAACTCATATCTTATACTGCAAGAACATGCAGTGTTACCATTTTATTTTGGAATAGTCAGACATATTGTCAGAAAAAGTAACAAAAATGTGTTGAATAATAATATTACTTCATATCAGTATCTAAGACAGCCTAAAAAAATTAAGATTTTTTTTATGTTAAAGAAAGCAAAATGTCAGAAAAATCCTGAATCTTTCTTTTAGAATTGACTTAGAAACAATTCAAATGGTAGATATTAATATAGTCATTTTGTTCAGTATATATAGTTTATTCAATGAAATATGAAAAATAAATGCATTCAATATCAAATATAGAATAATGGAATCCAAAACCTTTTGTGGTAATTAGTATTTGATTAACTCTTTTGATTTGTCTTTTGAATAAATATTCTTTATATTAATGGTTTTCAGACTTTCATTAAGCACAAATCTGTAAATCCATTGTTTGAAAACATGAAGTAAAGATAGCATAAAAATATCCAAACAGTATGTAAGAAAGAAATGCAGTTTATTTACAGAAATGAATGACTATTATTAACAGATATTTAGTTCATTATTCACGTTAGTAGCAATGTTGAAGTTGATTAAAGTTCCTTTTCTATTTTATGACTTTCCATTTTGCCTAGTAGACTCACCTTGACTGTTATACTAACCTAAATGGAAAATAATTCCTTGTCTAAAAAATTCTGATATAGATTTCCTTTTTATTGGTGTTCGTGTGTGTGTGTGTTTTTTGTTTTTTTTAAGCAAGTATCCAATTGATTTCTAATATTTACATTTTAAAATTATTTTTGCAGCAACCAAATTTTCTCTTTTTCTTTTTTTTCTGTAACATTTCTGTGATCATGAATGTCGCTCTTTGTTGCAGATGTGTGAAAAACGAGAGTCAACCATCCATATCCAGGGCATCTCAGCTGCAGTGATGCAAATCTTGCTTGATTTCATTTATACAGAAACAGTCAACGTTAATGTTGGAAATGTGCAGGAATTATTGCCGGCTGCTTGTTTGCTTCAGCTCACCGGTAAGTGCAAAGTCACAATGATGCACATCTAAGTCTATACGCTTACACATTGTTAAAAACGCACACACACAATAATGTTACATAAAAAAGGTAATACAATTCAATAATTCTTTAATTATTTTTTCTATAAACATTTAATTTTTTTCAATTTTTGTGTGTGTGTGTGTGTGTGTGTGTGTGTGTGTGTATAATATTTGAGATGTGTGTATGTACAACATTCATATGAATGTGGGTATTTGTGGATACAAGTGAGTGTACAATAATTTTAAACTATTCAGAATTAATTTTATTCTTTCATAATTTTATAGATTAAAAAATTGTGATCCAGAATGGTTTTAAAGGGGAAAGTGCTTTAAAAGCTGATTATCATATAAATATTAAAAATTTTGTTCATTCAAAAAAAAATCCTTTTCTCAGTCTTACGTGAAATGTTTAATTCAAATAATGCTAGAAAATGTGAATTTTATTATTGATAATGACAGAACTCCTCTCCAAAAACACTGAAACATGTTCTTTTAGTCCTTTTCATATTTATCGACTTCTCTACAGTACATTTTCATAGAAGGCCTGTTTTTGTTCCATGATGGTTAAACATCTCTTAATGTAATGAGTTAAGTTTTCACCTCTGTGTGGCCTTATGCCAGATTTAGTAAGCATTTGGAAATTTAAATTCTTTATATTGGCTAATTCATTTTTATATTTCGCACAAGTGAATGATCATTATTTATTTACTCATAATTTAACATTTTTAAAACTTTATTTTATATTTAACAAAAGAAAGGAAGACATAATTTTGGTTTTTGGAGCTGAGGAACTCCTAGATCTAAGTCTGATTGTCATGCCTATTTTATTATAACTGCTTAATTTTTTAAACTTTATTTCTCAGATTTATATACAACTAAACAATTAATGTTGTGACAATGATACTATTATTACTAATAATAAATAAATAAATAAATAGTCTGTGGACATATATATATATTATTTATTGATTATTTTATTCCTAGATTATAACTGGTATATTCAGATGATGATTTGTTTATTCTGACATTTATTAAAATATATATATATATATATATATATATATATATATTACTACAGATTAATATTATATATTATGTCAAATCAACCTTTCTAAAATTGAACTTCACTTTGGAATATCTTATGTTATGAAGTCTTTTCATAAAGTTAATTTATTTTTAATGAAAATAGAAATTGTCAAGGTTCTTGTAAATTTTTGGATTCCTTAATTGTCTCTTTATTTGTTTCTTTGACGTTTTTGAGTTAAACCTTTTTTTAATTTAAACTTGAATCATGTACTTGAAATTCAAGTGATATACTTTTCTGTTAAATTCCTTAGATTTCAACTTCTGGGGCAATCTTCAGAGAGGATTTAGTACTTTAGTAATTCCTCTTTGGCCTTGAAGGGGGCCAAAGTTTGGCCTTGTTTGGCAACCTTCCCAGAGATTAGATCTTGATAAAAGTGCCCGGGGCCCCTATGTTGTGAACAGATTAATAGCAATAGTTAGGGTCACCTATTACCTCGCCTGTACTCCTTCCATTTTTATCGAACAGGAATAGAGGTTTATTCCCTCTTTCCTTTTTAGGATGTGGTTTACTGGTTCCTTTTTTTACATGGCTTTTATCAAAAAGATTCTAGGATACATATGCATGGCTTTGGTGTTTACAAATTCTTCCAATGGCAAGGGAAGCATCTCTTGCATCTTCAAATCATTCTTTCATGTGCGTTCGCCTTTCTTTATTGCACTCTGTTAGCAATCTCTTTTTTTTTTTTTCCTTTTTTGCTCCCCTTTTTCTCATGACTGTAACATTAGACAAAATATCCGACAGCATAGAAATGGCTCACTTTCTCTCTCTGCATTCATCTGTGAACATCTTTGTGTTTAATGATTTTAATGCTCATTATGTCAAGTGTTTTAATCATTCTAATGTTACGGATGTTACCGGTATTCAGACTTTAAATTTTTCCATTGCTCAGTCTTTCAATCAATATGTTTCTCTACTCATTTCCCTAATAATTCTGCTCAATGTGCTTCTTTACTTGATTTGTCTCTTACTCAATTCCTCTGTTCCTCTTGTTAATCATTGCAACTCTGTTCTCTTGGCAATTCGGATCATGTAGTAGTATCTGTTAATATTTCTTTTGATTTATTAGACATGAATCTCCTCTTCCCAAAACTATTCACTATAGTGTTACCAGCCTACCGATTTAGATTCATTTCCTGATCTTCTTTGCAACATTCCTTGGAATGAAATTTTGAATCTTCCTATTGGGAATTGTGCCAACAAAGTTTTTCTTGGGTAAAAGCCAACATTAATGTTTTTGTGCCATCTCGGAAATATCAAGTGAAACCACAATCTTCTTCTTGGGTCACACCTGCCGGTTCAGCCACCATAGCCCACAGGAATCACTTTTTTGGGCTGTACGAACATAATAGTTTCAAACTCAACATATGCCTCTTTGTATCAACTCATAATAAAAATAATTGTAGGATATCAAATATATATCAAATAATAAAATGTGTCCTCAATGAAGCTGTGTCTTTATTCGCTGACAGGCACCCTATGACTACTGGCGGCTCTGTAAGAGTGTGTTAAATAAGGGTAAGTCTTCTATCCCCCCCACCTCTCTTCACTCAATTTGAGATGTTATCACTTTCTGTTCATAAAGCAGAATGTCTGCTTGTAAATTATTTTCCAATTCTACTCTTGACTCATCTGGAATATCTTTGTCTGACTTTCCAATTAGAACTGAGTCTACTGTGTGATATGCATATAACTCTATGGTGTCTGCTATCATCTCTAAACTGTTGTCCTGGGTAAGATGATAAACTACATCCAGCAGCAAGGCCTCTGATCAGGAGGTTTTGAGGAGCGTGGAACCACCTCTTAATTTCTGGTGTTCCCAGGTCCACCCTGACCCAGAGTGGTAGCACCTGTAAGGATCCTAGCTATGGGCAAATAGTTATTCCCAGCAATACTATTTTGAAAAAAATTATTACCCGCAATACAATTTTGAAGGAAAAATATTACCAGAAACAGATTTTTGACAAAACAAAATATTACCAGCAATAAAAAATGTTGTCAGCATTAAATAACCCATTGAGGTTGATACGCCGTAAAACAAAATAAACCAAACCAATCTAAACCAAAGAATACATATTCTATTCATACGAACCTATCCTAAAAATGTTCTCGGTATTAAATAACCCATTGAGGTTGATATGCCGTAAAACAAAATAAACCAAACCATCTCTAAACTAAAATGCAGGCTTCATGGTATCCTTGCAATAGTCCTAAAGAAATGTGCTTCTGAACTGGCTCCTGTTCTCTCTAAACTTTTCAATAAATAGCTTGCTGCTTCTTACTTTTCTTTTTGTTAGAAATCCTCTTCTGTATTTTAAGAACTCGGGCAAACTGTCTGATCCTTCTATCAGCCTATTAACTTTTTACCTCTAGTACTAGAGGCTCTAATCGATTCCAAACTGGTTAAACATCTCTCTACAGGATTATAATTCAGACAAGCAATATGGCTTTTACTTCTCTAGGCCAACTGTTGATGCATTAACAGTTGTTGCTGAAAGAGTATATCAAGCTTTAGACAAAAATGGTGAAGCTCATGATCTCAAAGCATTTGACAGGGTTTGGCAGAATGCTGGTCTTCTTTATAAGTTGAAAGTTTATGGTATTTCTAGACAAATTTTTCTTACCAAATTTTAAGATGAAGGTTATATTGATTGGTCACTCTCCTAGATCTTTTTGCATTAATATGGGTATTCCACAGGGCTCTATCCTTGTATCCACATTGTTCCAAATTTTCATAAATGACCTTCTCGATGTCATCAGTTCTCAGTTCTATCTATGCTGATGACACATCTATTTACTCCAGTCTTAATAGTAAGTCTGATCACTTCGATAAGGTCAAATTGGCAGCTGATCTAAAAAATGACCTACAATCCATTAATTGGAGAGAAAAAAAACAGTTATTAATTTTAATGCCTCCAAAATGAAACTGCTCTTTTTTAATTGTCTGGAGAACTTTTTTTGCCTTCCATCATCTGGCAGATGCTAACCTCCAGAAATGGTTCATTGTGCCTTCTCAGGCTAACTTTTTCTACTGGTATGAAGTGGAAAGATTATATTAAATCAATTGCAAGGTCTGCTGTTAAGCAAGTTGTTCCACTGTGTCATGCTAGACAATTTTTCTTGCCAGAATCTGTCTTGCACATTTATAAGTCTACCATTCGTCTGTGCCTCAAATATTGCTGTCACATCTGGTCTGGTGCTTCTGCTTGTATGTAGAGATTCTTGATAAAATACCAACAAGAATTTGCAATGTTATTGGTACTGACCTGGTATCTCAGCTTAAGTCACTTTTCCACCTCCATAATTTAGCTTCCCTGTGCCTTTTCTATAAATATTTTCACGATAATTGTTCAGATAATCTTTCCTCTTTGGTACCTTGACTTTATATAAATTTATGTGCAGTATGAGATTGGCAGCTAGGTCTCATCATTTTGCAGTTGAAGTTACTAGATGTAACTGTAATTTCTATGCTAATAGTTTTATTTTCACTTTTCACTTGTGGAAATCTCTTCTGGCTTCTTACTTTCCAGCCAACTTTGATCTTCTCAAATTTAAATGCAATGTCAATCATTATATATTGTCTTAATTCCTGTTCATTTATTGTTCTCTCTCCTTAATGTTTTCCTTTTAATCCTTCTTTCACACTCAGCAACCTCTTGTGTCTTAGTGACTTTATTGCTTTGTTTGGGGTGAGTTGATTTTTTTTTTTTTAAATGGCTTCCTGGGTTTATCTTTAGTAGATTTTGAGAAAATCCCAGACACTTCTTGTATTAGAAGATGAGATTGATTAATTTCTCAATAAAAGAATTGTCAGCTTGTTTGGCAAATACTGAGAAACTTGAAATTAAATCTTTTTTTTTAACCCGTTGTATATTCTTAACTTTCTGATTTCTCATTAAAAATTCCTTTGAAACTTTTGAATGTTCTTAAAGTTTAATCCTAAAATCTCCAATGAAAAAAGAAACAGAAAATTGACAACATTTATCTGAAAATTAATTCCTTTATCACAACTTTTATATATGTGTGAATGTGAGTGTGTGTGTGTATATATATATATATATATATATATATATATATATATATATATATATATATATATAAAAGTGAACATAGGAGTCAACACTTAGATCACTAGCATGAAACAGACTGTCGCCTCTAAGTGTTGACTTCTATGTTCACTTTTATATTTACACACGCTCTATCTCTGATATTGAGCACTTTATCCCATAAATATAGCACACTTTAAGACTATATTTCTTCATATATATATATATATATATATATATATATATATATATATATATAATGTAATTTTCTGTTTATACATTATTTTTATAGATACAAATATTTAAATAAATGGTCTGTTTATAATAAACAGTATTAACTACATTTACCGACCTGAATGTCCAAGAAATTTCATAGAAAATGTGTCCTCCATCAGGAATTCGACCTGTATCCTGCATGGAACTGTCATATAGCCTGACGTGCTTTACCATTTACCTACAGAGGAAGCATCTGGTTAGCAAAATCAAATTAATGTTTTTAAACAACAAATTTCCCATGATTTCTCTCAAATGCTCATGTCTGCTCAAAGCATATCTTAACATAAACAAATGACATCATATATTTTGAAATGGAATGACAAATATTTTGATATATCCTCTGTTTAGACATTATTTTTATTTTTATCAGCAAGAAATTTCATAGAAAATATGTGTCCTCTAATAGGAATCAAACCTGTATCCTACATGGAACCATCATTTGACTTGCCATGCTATACCATTTCTGGTTCTGTGTAGGATACAGGTTCCGTTCCTGTCAGAGGACACCTTTTTTTTGAAAAGGCTGGTAAATGTAATTAATATTGTTATTATAAACAGAGTATTTACTTAAATATTTGTATCTATAAAAATAACGTTTAAACAGAAACTATATTAAAATAATTGTCAGACTTATTCCATTTCATAATATATATGTGTGTGTGTGTGTGTGTGTTTGTGCGTGTTGATTTAATATTTTGTATTTAGATTCTTGTTCTTTGAATTTGCAGGTGTCAAAAAAGCCTGCAGTGCCTTTCTTGAGAAACAACTGGATCCAACCAATTGTTTGGGAATTAAGATTTTTGCTGAGAGCCATGGCTGCGTGACATTATCGAATGCTGCAGAGAAATACAGCGTACAGGTTTTTGACGAGATCATTGAAAATGAAGAATTCAAACTTTTGCCAGTTGAAGAAGTTGAACGTCTAATTCGAAGTGATGACATCCAGGTGCAAATGCCTTTCTCTCTCTTTATGAATGCTGATCATTATCTCAATTTTACATATTGACGTGCCCTGTGGACTGATTATGGTAGAGTTTATGCAGCAATATAAACGAGTTTTGAACTGTATCATTTCTTGGTGTAATGATGAACCTGTAAATAATCTAGATTTGCTTAAATTGATTTCGTAATTAGTCTGCAGAGTTTGTTTAATTCGTCCCTAATTCTAGATTTATTTTTGATTTCAGGTTACGTCTGAAGAGCCTGTGTTTGAGGCAGTTATCAAGTGGGTGAAAGCTGACCCCGAGACCCGAAAAAATATGCTTGCCCGACTTCTGCAATATGTTCGACTGCCTCTACTTTCTGCCAAGTACATCACAGACAAAATTGATACAGAGGCAAGTAGCAACTATTCATTCTATTTTGTCTCGCATACTGACTAGCAGGCAAACTTTGACACATGTATGGGGAATTATTGTTAATGTTTGCACATTGCCAATTTATTAAGAACATGCGATCAAATGGTCTTTTATGTTAATTTCTAATCAGTTAAGGATTTGGCAACAATTTAATTGATATAGGCATTTAAGCATGGTGGCCTGCTGAATTTCATGCATTGGCAAAGTGATAAGTGTGAAAGATGAAACTGTTAGTAATTTCAACTGTAAAATGAGACCTAGCTGCCAATCTAGTACTGAGCTTAAAGTTAAAGTGCCAAAGAGGAAAGCTCATCAGAACAATTACCATGAAAATATTTATAGAAAAGGCACTGGGAAGCTAGGTGATCGCAGTAGAAAAGTGATTGAAGCTAAGATGCCAGGTCAGACAATTGGTAAACCTTTTGCCTTTGATCATCACTAATGATACATTTATAGAATGGGAGTCTTTAATGAGAGCTTCATGAAATTTCTTACACATTCTTTTTCGATATAGGCATTTAAGCATGGTCATGGTGGCATGCTGAAATTCATGCATTGGCAAATATGATTTAAGAGACTTTGAATGCAACATTGGCATTGGTGCCAGACAGGTGAGTCTTAGTATTTCAAAGACATGCTGATCTAAGATTTTCATGCACAAGCATCTCTAGAGTTTACAGAAAAAGAAAATAATTCCAGTGCATTGGAATTTTGTGGGTGGTAATCTCTTGTCAATGAAAGAGGTCAGAGGAGAATGGTCAGACTGCTTTAAGCTGATAAAAAGGCACCAGTAGTTCAAATAACCACTCTTCAAAATGAAGATATACAGAAAAGCATATATAAATGCACAACACATTAAATTTCAGAGCAGACAGGCTACAGCAGCAGATCATGCCTGGTGCCATTTGTCAAATAAGAACAAGAAACTGTGGTTACAATTTGCTTAGGATCATAAAAATTAAACAGTAGAAGATTGAAAAACGTTGCCTGCTCTGATGAGTCTTAAATTCTGCTGTGACATTTGAATGGTTGGGTCAGGACAGAATTTGGTTTAAACAACATGAAAGTATGGATCCATCCTGTCTTGAATCAATGGTTTGGACTGGTGGTACAGTTGCTTTAATGGTATGGGGAATATTTTCTTTGCATACATTGTTAAATACTGCAGTCTAGCTGGGTATTATGACTGACCATGCCCCTCAATTTATGACTATGGGGCACCCATCCTGTAGTGGCCACTTCCAGTGAGAAGTCACAAATAAAAAAAAAATGGTAGCAGATTGGTTTGAGTGCTCTCTACAGTCACCAGATCTCAATCCCATAGAGCACTTTTGGGGATGTGGTGGAAAGGGAGATTGAAATTCTTGATATGCAGCCAACCAATTTAAAAGAATTACAGGATGCGATAATAAAAGCATGGACCCAAATTTTCAAAGAGTGCTTCCAGGAAATCATCGAATGCATTACAATAACAACTTGTTTTTAATCAATGAAATCAACCATAGTCAGGATCCTTTCCTTAGCTGCATAGTATGTGCTTCACCAGGGCTATATCCATTTTTTTTAATCATTTCATCCCAAGTAAGGAGATAAAGCCACTACGACAAGGGGTTATTGAGTGTGAAAGAATATGAAAAAAAAATTAAGGAGAGGCCAATAAAAGAATAGGTATTAAGGGAAGAGAAAATGACAATTGACATTGCATTCAATTTTTTCAAGATTAAATTTTACAAGAAAGCAAGAAGTCAGAAGAGTTCCACAAGCGATAAGTGTGAGAGAAGAAACTGTTAGTAATTTCAACTGTAAAATGAGACCTAGCTGCCAATCTAGTACTGAACTTAAAGTCAAGGTACCAGAGAGGAAAGCTCATCAGAACAATTACCATGAAAATATTTATAGAAAAAGGCACTGAGGAGCTATGTTATGGCAGTAGGAAAGTGATTGAAGCTAAGATGCCAGGTCAGACAATTGGGAAACCTTTTGCCTTTGGTCATTACTAATGATACATTTATAGAATGGGAGACTTTAATGAGAGCTTCATGAAATTTCTTACACATCCTGTTTCAATACACTAATGTAGTGCTGCATTAAAAACACCAGCCACTCTGTATATGAAACAGATCATCATGAATTCTTGAGGAAAAACCAGAACAAAAAACAAATAATAGTTGATCTATTGATGAATCCAGTAAAATATGTATGTGTGTATGTATCACCATTGACTTCATTCAGGTTCACTAACAGACTACTTAACAGGGTTAGCTATTTAACATTAGCTAAAAAGAAGCCTGCCCAGAGCTATTGCAACTTAAGTCCACTTCAATGTTTCAGGTCCTAAGAAACCTGAAACATTTCTCCCAACATCACTTTCACTTTTCAAAACTGTCTGCAAAGTCTTATAGCATCATCAGCCGGCATGTCACATTCTTTTTAACCACATCTATAGCATTTTGTCTCTGATTTTAGTGGATTATTGCCTTTCCCAAGGGCATTAGTGCAAAGTGAATATAAGCAGCAGTGGCTGAAATCCACACTAATTTTTATATTTCTCTTTTGTTTTTGCTGTTAAAAACAGATTCAGATGAAGAAAATTAGTATCTATCAAATTAGTTAATACCGCTCCCTAGGTCTTTCTTCTTGCTTGGATAAAGTATACCACTGTTACTGCTCCTGAGGATTTTCTTCTAGTAAAGACAACTCTAAGAATCGACTGATGCTTGAAAAGTGAATTTATTTCTATCTCTACAAACACCGGGAAATACTAAAAGGAAAAAACAAAGGCTTCATGTTGCATATGTTAATACAAACATTTTCTTGAATAACATGAAAATCCAAATGTGTTACAACCTATCTTGTGTGCTGTCTAACCAGAAATTGAGAGAAGATACGAGTTCTGCCAAACATCTTTTCTAAGCAAGGCGACAGCAACTCTGGTTTTGTTTTTCCCTCCAAAATATGGCAGTTACCACATGACTGGTGCAGATTGAATTATGGGATTCTTATCAGTACTTAATCTTCTTGTACAATTCCTGAAACAGCTACATTAGAGTTGATGATTTATTTGAATTATAGTAAATTTTATGAACAGGTTTAATCAGTTTAATTTGGGGTTTTAGACTTTATTCTTATTTATATTTTAGTCCAAATAAGCAAATTTTCATTCTTATTTTAAATTTCTATTTGTTTCTCATAATTTTATTAAAGCAAAAATATTGTTGAAGTTAAAAGTTCTATAAAAGGCTTTTTAAAAAGATATTCATTATTAATGTGTAAAACTTTTATTTCCTCAGCATTTTTCTTCTGGACATATAACATTTTGAATCCTACTAACTGATTAATTGATTATGTCCTTTTTTTTTTTTTTTTTAGCCTTTGGTGCGTCGATGTCATGAATGTCGTGATCTTGTGGATGAAGCTAAAAAATTCCACCTTCGGCCTGACCTCAGAAGTTGCATGTATGGGCTCAGGACACAGCCACGTTATGGTGAGGAGTCATCTCCATGATTGGGGATTGTCTTTAAATACTTCACTGCTAAACAAACATCTCTCTCATTTTTTGAATAATTTTACCAACAAATGCCTAAGAAGACAATAGGGATGTAAACATATTTTTTTTGTCTGTGTGTGTGAGTGTATGTATGTGTGTGTGTGTGTGTGTGTGTGTGTGTGTGTGTGTGTGTGTGTATATATATATATATATATATATATATATATGTATATATAGTATTCAGCCCAAAAAGTTTGATTAAAAACAACTGACAAGGTCTGTCTGTTTAATTTTTTTATTGTATTTTTCAAATAATGTGTTGAGTATTGTGATCAAAATTGTGGATAAACTGTTCAAAGTTCATATTTTGTTATTGTTATTGTTTTGTTCAAGAACTTTTGGCCATCTCAGTCATTTTCAAGAACCAGTGCGGTTTCTGGGATAAAAATTCCTTTGTCTACAGCCTTATAGTCTTTAGAAAGTTGGAAGTTTGAAATAATTTATGGTGACTGATTGTGTAATTGTTATTAGGAACAAGACCACACAAAAAGAATGTGATTTATTTATTTTTTTTATTTTATATATATATATATATATATATATATATATATAGGATTAGCAACAACTCATCTGACAAAGATGTGTTTGATAGATATAGTGGTTCTTTATAATACTGCTTTAAAAATTAGTGACTACAAGTATGCTGAAATCAAGTATAGAAAATATAATACTGATCTAAGGAAAAGAAATCAGAATATGAAAATAATTTGGTACACCCCCCATTTAACCAATTAGTCAATACTAAGTTAGGCCAGAAGTTCCTCCATTTAACTGATAAACATTTCCCTAAAAGCAAACCTCTTAGTAAACAGAAACACACTAAAACTAAGTTATTGTGGCACCGATAATCTTAAGATTATAAAGAAATTTAAAACTAATTTAAAAATAATAATGCACATTCCAAAATAAATATTGTTGATAATATTAACCAATGCAATTGCAAGAATTCTAACAAATACCCATTATGAAACAGGTGTTTAACCAATAACTCTCTTGTTTATCTAAGTACTATATCTGCAATAGAGAATCTGACTGTTGAAAAATTTTATATTGGTAGTACTAAGAATTCTTTTAAGACTAAGTGTTACCAACATCTTTTATCCTTCACCAATAGCACTTATAAAAATGGTACATCTATTTCTAAATATTTTTGGAATTTAAAAGAAGCTAATAAAACTCCTAAAGTAAAATGGAAAATTAAAAAAAAAAAGCTAGAACATGTAGATATATAAATGAACCCTGTTTTCTATGCTTACATTAAAAATTATAAATTATCCCACTTTCTGATAAAAACTCCTTATTAAACCAAAGAAGTGAATTGACTGTAAATTGTAGGCATAGTCTACCTTTTACCTTAGAATATGTTTAGATTGAATTTGATAATACTTTTTCTTAGGGTAATGTAATTTCTTATGGTGCACTTTATATGGCTTACTATTCTATTTGTAAGATTCATTTTGATTTAATATAGCTCTGTATTGACGTTTAGTTAGTATTATTAACATCTTATATGGATGCTCTTTACTTAACAGTTGCATATTAATTTGCCAAAGTAGTATGATCTGTTTTTTTTTGTTTTTTTCAAACGCTTAAGTTGTTTAGTAGTTTCTTAAGGGGATCTTTTATTTATCAACTACAAAATTTTATGTAGGTAGCTGATCAAGCATATAACTAGTTAGCATTTTACTAAATTACCTCCCTACCTCTTTTGCTTTTCCTGCTTAGGAAAGATGAATGCCAGACTTCTATAATCTTACAAAATAATGTAACCATTTGTAGCTGTTCGTAATGAAATTGTCTAGGATTCATATGCAGATAACTTTGTGTCATGACCTATATAAAAAAAAAATTTTAATGGGAGTTTGAATTTTGTGTAGGTCACATTCAATTGGTTAATCACGGTAAAGCCCAGAAGCTTATTTTTAATTCTGTTTTTTTTCTCAAGAAAAAAGATGAAGTATTCTGCATTTTGAAATTAAAATAATTGTTCACTCATCAATAGTTTAACATCACCTGAGGAGACACATTTGTACTGTTGAAACATAATTGTAATTGTGTAGTGATTTTTAACATGTTTTTGTTTTAATATCCTAAAATAAATAAAATTTTATATATATATATATCTGTGTGTGTGTGTGTGTGCGCACATTAAATATATCATATGTATTCCAAGATACCATCTCTCATAGTGAATAATATTTAATGTGGGCTGTTTGTTTTGTAGTGGATAAATAAAAGATCCCCTTAAGAAACTTCTAGGGTTTTGAGTCATTCCTTGCATTGTGGGTGGAGGAGGGTATTATAAAATGAAATGCATTGTTGCAGATTTAGTGTGTTCAGATCAGCCATTTTTAATGAAATCAATCACTTTTTTTCTTTTTAAACATCAGGAAGCGGTGATGTTCTTGTAATCCTTGGTGGCTTTGGCTCACATCAGAATCTTGTTGACACAGTGGAAATGTATGATCCAAAGATTTCCAAATGGAAATGTCTACCTGTAAGTAAAGAAAAAGATGTTTATCTTTTGCTTCTGGTGTAACAAATGCTCATTTTTTATCTTGTCAACAGGTTCATAAACAAAACAAATTGATTAGAGGTAGGGTTAATAAATGCCATTATTTATTTATTCCATAGATATTATTTATTGCATGGCATTACAAAAATAAAACTTGTTTATTAAATTGTTAACTCTAATTACTTAGTTATTTTGTCTTGCAGAACTTAATGAAGCCTCGACGTTATGTATCTTCTGCCTCTTTAAATGGTAAAATATATGTGATTGGTGGATATGATGGCCAGACTCGCCTGAACTCTGTGGAATGCTTGGATCTGACAAGTGATGAGCCTGTTTGGCAGAATGTCGCTCCAATGAATCAACATCGGGGACTGGCCGGGGCCTGTGTCCACAAAGGTAAACCTGCATTTCTTTGTCTGAAACATTATTTTTCTTAATTATGAAAAATGGGCTTTGCATTACATGTAAAACTCGAGTTTATTACTTGGGTTTTATTTAGCAAAGAACATGGCAAACAATCTGAAGTCTTTCAGTAAGAAAGTCCACCAAAAGGGGTAAAGAATATATACAGTCTTGTCAGACATAGCCTCACATTGAATAAATGGAAGAGTGTTGCACAAATATTGACACAATTCCCTGACTTTTTCTTGCTAAATAAAATTATCAACAATACATCAGTAAAAATGGGTTGTACAAGGTAACCAAAAAAGTTCTGTCCATTTTTAAAGGAAAAAAAGAAAACACTTCACAGTATATGTAACTTATATTTAGTCTTTGAAGTAATCGCCATCGGCATCCAGCACCTTCTGCCAACATGTCACCAGCTGTTCAATGCCCTTGCGGTAGAACTCGGGGTGGGTGGGGATTGGTGATGCAAAGAAGTCCGTGAGGGCTTTGCACAAATCTGCTTCATTGGTGAAGGATTTCCCACGAAGATGATTATCCAGGGAGTGGTAGAGGTGGTAATCGGATGGCACAAGGTCAGGTGAATAAGGTGGATGGCACAAAGTCTCCCACCCAAGTTGCTGTATGGTATCCCTGACCACTTGCGCAACATGTGGCCTGGCGTTGTCATGGAGGAAAAGCACACCTTTGCGATTCACCAGTGCTGGCTCCTTCTGGCACAATGCCTGTTGAACACGTTTCAGTTGCTGCGAGTATAGGTCTCCAGTGACCGTTTGGTCCGTTGGTAGCAGTTCATAATGAACGACTTGACGACCTGTCCACCAGACACAAAGCATAATCTTGCATGGGTGCATAGGCGGTCTTGCAGTGTGAGGGACAGTATCCTGAGGAGACAACCAATGTCTGGAACCCACTTTTCATCACTGGTAAGCACTCAATTGAATAAGGATGCGGTATGGTGGCGAGAAAGCAGCAATACGTAGGCTGCCACTCATTGTCCCTTGTGGACCTCCAACAGCGTTTGCGGAACCCACTTGCTCAGTTTGCACGTCTTACCTAGGTGGTGCAGGTGAAGTCTGTTTCATCGGAAACGTTGAACTGTCTTGCAAGTTCAGCACACGTTAGACTACTGTCCTCATCAATGGCTGCCTTCAGGACTCCGTCATTAAAGACCTGTGGTCATCCACTGCGAGGCTCATCATGGAGAGACAGATCTCCGGATTTGAATTTTCAAAACCAACGCCTTGCAGTACGTTCATCCACAGCACTATCCCCAAACGCTTGACATATGCGGCAACTTGATGCAGCTGCTGATAAGCCCACTTTGAAGTCATAAAGCAAACAGCCTTGAACGAGATCTCTAGACACTTCCATCCTTCTCACAGCTGTCTGGCTTATAACTGATGGCCAGGCATGGTGCGTATGTTTTTTATAACGTCTGATGTTCCTACTTCCGGCTGTCCGAATTTGAAAACAATTGCTACATGCATTTTGCATATATTTCAACTTCATTCAATGACTGATCAAAAAACGGACAGAACTTTTTTGGTTACCTTGTAGTTTGACATGATAGCGCAAAAGAACAGTTCATGGTGAGGACAACCACACCCACAAATAGATTGTCACCAAATTGACTGATGCTGTAATTTAAATATTCATTTGGAATAATGTTTACAGAGTTGAGCATTGAATACAATGTATTCTATAGAACAAGCTTCCATAAATGTAAATGCTGTGATTTGAGTGCAAGGCTTCCTACTTGCTATTGTTGGAGGAATGGAAAGTATTTTATGCTTCCTGGAACATTTGCCCTGCAAACAATATTTGGCAGACTCCTGTGAGTCTGGATAAAAAACGGTGATAAATATGGAATTCAAACAACGGTTAATGTATTAAGAAGACCTCTTGCCGAAGGATAAAGAAATAAACAGAGTTGGAGTTATGAATAGTTCAATACAATCTTCAGTCTGCGTCTCTGAAATACTTACATGCCTCATGTTGGAGTGAAACAAAATGTGTGTTGCCGCTCCAAAAGTTAAAGGGTAAAGAGGAAGATCCTTTGAAATATCATGCTGCCTTTGATTATCATCAAGGGGCGGTAATCCAACATTATATAATTCCATCTTTCTGTTCATAATTTCCATTGTTTTGAGGATTATAAGGATGATCTGTGTTGTGGAAATTCTATTTATATTTCAAATCTCAGTTTGAAATTAAAAGAAAATTTATCAATATTTATTTAGAAGTGTTTTCTTTAATTTTTTTAAATGACATATTCAAAATATTTCTTTGTTTTTTTTTCCTGAAAAATGCAAAAAATTGTAGACGTTTTTATTTTTATTTTTTCTTTGTATCTGTTTTAGGTCGAATTTATGTTTGTGGTGGATTTGATGGCTATACTCGTCATACAAGTATGGAATCTTACAATCCAATCCTTGATCAGTGGCAGCTTTTGAGTGGGATGGCTGTTGGTCGTGAAGGTGCTGGCCTTGTTGTGGCCCGTGATAAGATTTACTGTATTGGGGGATATGATGGGGTCAATCTGCTGGACTCTGGGGAATGCTATGATCCAGAAACTGAACACTGGTCAGCCATTGTTCCCATGTCAACACGACGGTCAGGTGAGCAAAATTTAACATTAATGGCCAATTCATTTAAGATTTTATTGTAATCTCTGCACATTAGAGCTCTGAAGTTTCAAAATACTTCTATAGGAAATAATGATTATCTAGATAGAATGTAGCTTCAAAAGTAATGACTCTTTGTTATGTTGGTGGCATAACAGTAGATTTACACCAATAACCAATATTTTTTACCTTGTTACAGATAGCAGTATGGCAAAATAATGTCTGACATAAAAGTTTGCACATGGCAGAGGTGTATCAATGAATTCCTCCATGCAGAAAAAATTGCAACCGTTGACATTCACGAAAACTTGCTGAATGTTTACTGAGACCAAACAGTGGATGTGAGCACAGTTAGGTGATGGATTTTGCTTTTCAGAATTGTTGACTATGAAATATGTGATAAATTACATTGTGGATGGTCCTGCACAGCTGTCAGCCCCCAAAATGTAGAGGGCCTTGAAAATGTATTGCCAATGTTCGTGACTGACAAAAAATAGCATTTAACAGCAGAAAGCTGAGGCAGTATATTTCTCTACACTTTGTGATTTGGGGATTGACCTCATGATGTCTAGATGAGCTTTTACCAACACTTTTTATAATCCACAAAGATAGGAAGTTGTGGAGAGCTATGATCTCTGTATCCTGAGAAACATTTAGTTTGTGATTCTTTAGGAAACTTAAATCTGCTGTTCTTTTATTAATTATGGGAAATCTTTGCTTGGCTTACTGGTTGGAGCATTTGTGTCAAGTACAGCATTCGGAAATAAGATAAAAAATCAATGTTCAGGCTATGGGAATTCAATAAAAGGTTCTATTTAACATTGTTGGAAGCTTGCTGAAGATGGAGGATACAGTGGTCGAAATTTTTTTCATGATTTAATTCATTTTAATTGGTAATTTCCAAAGAATAAACTAATTTGCTTATGTCAGCAATTAATACAGAATAAAAATAAAAAGAGAATTAGTGAATAGACATGCTTTTAGAATCAATTATATTTGTTAAAGAATTCAAGGCATTTTTTTCTTTTTAAATATGAAAAATAAAAATGTTTTCTAACAGATTTATATGAGCTGTTTTTATATGTGTTTCAAGTAAATAAAATGTAAAGTGGTTTTCACTTGAATGCCGATTCTATGATGCAAACACTTCAAGAGAGATTTCAAGACACTGTCTCTGCTCTGGAAAGAAAAGGAACCAACACCAACACAGTAAATCATGGAAGACATGGTTCACTGTGGATGGCAGCCAGTTGATATCTATTCTCAACAGCTGTTGGAAGCAGACCACCAACCAAATCAAATGAATCCTTAAATATATGCTTATTCATGAATATTCATCAGCCAATAGTATTGCACACACACACACGTGCCCTTTTTGCATTGCAAATGGCTGCCTACATATGAAGCACACAAAGAATCATGCTTGTTTTAACTTCAGATAATTCATAACAGGAATTTTAGTTACAAGGAATAGCTGCTTAGTAGGACTACAAGAACGGAATCAAATTTTTTGTTCTGTTTATGCAATTCCATTTATTTCAGGTCCAAATATGGTCATCTTTAGCAAAACCATTGCAAATGAACTTTCTTTTGTGTCAATTGCCTCAGTGACAAGTGGAACCTACAAGGTAACCAAAAAAGATCTGTCCGTTTTTTGATTAGTCATTGAATGAAGTTGAAATATATACGAAATGCGTGTAGCAATTGTTTTCAAATTTGGACAGCCGGAAGTAGGAACATCAGACGTTATAAAAAACACGGGCACTGTGCCCGGCCATCAGTTATAAGCCAGACAGCTGTAAGAAGGATGGAAGTGTCTAGAGATCTCATTCGGGGCTGTTTGCTTTACAACTTCAAAGTGGGCTTATCAGCAGCTGCATCAAGTCGCCGCATATGTCAAGCGTTTGGGAATAGTGCTGTGAATGAATGTACTGCAAGGCGTTGGTTTCGAAAATTCAAGTCAGGAGATTTGTCTCTCCATGATGAGCCTCGCAGTGGACGACCACAGGTCTTGAATGACGGTGTCCTGAAGGCGGCCATTGAAGAGGACAGTGGTCTAACGTGTGGTGAACTTGCAAGACAGTTGAATGTTTCCGATGAAACAGTTAGATTTCACCTGCACTGCCTAGGGAAGATGTACAAACTGAGCAAGTGGGTTCCGCAAAAACTGTTGGAGGTCCACAAGGGACAACAAGTGGCGCCTGTGTATCGCTGCTTTCTCGCTACCGTACCGCATCCTTATTCAATCGAGTGCTTACCATTGATGAAAAGTGGGTTCTGTACGAAACTCCCAAGCGTTCCAGACATTGGGTGTCTCCTTAGGATGCTGTCCCTCACACCGCAAGACCGCCTATGCACCCACGCAAGATTATGCTTTGTGTCTGGTGGACAGGTCGTCAAGTGGTTCATTATGAACTGCTACCAACGGACCAAACAGTCACTGGAGACCTATACTCGCAGCAATTGAAACATATACAACAGGCATTGCACCAGATGGAGCCAGCACTGGTGAATCGTAAAGGTGTGCTTTTCCTTCATGACAAAGCCAGGCCGCATGTCGCACGAGTGGTCAGGGATACCATACAACAACTTGGGTGGGAGACTTTGTGCCATCCACCTTATTCACCTGACCTTGAGCCATCCTATTACCGCCTCTTCCACTCCCTGGATAATCATCTTTGTGGGAAATCCTTTACCAATGAAGAATTTTTGCGCAAAGCCCTCACGGACTTCTTTGTGTCAAAACCCCCCAAGTTCTACCGCAAGGGCATTGAACATCTGGAGACATGTTGGCAGAAGGTGCTGGATGCCGATGGCGATTACTTCGAAGACTAAATATAAATTACACATACTGTGAAGCATTCTCTTTTTCTCCTTTAAAAACGGACAGAACTTTTTTGGTTACCTTGTAATTTCATGGATAGGCTAAGAATCAACTACTAAATTCTCATAATTATTTTTCTTATAAATAAAGCTAATCTTCTCATTCAAGCCTTTCTTTTCCCTCTTCCTTTTTGTTTTGGGTGTCTAGGGGCTGGTGTAGCAGTTGTGAATGATCAGATCTATGTATGTGGAGGCTACGATGGTAACAATCATCTGTCCAGTGTCGAAAGCTACAACATTCACACTGCCCATTGGACTACTGTACAGAATATGACAGTCCCAAGGTGTTATGTCGGAGCCTGTGTACTTAGAGGAAAACTAGTTGTCGTGGCAGGGTAAATATCTTCTGTTTGTTTTATTCATGCAAAGATTTCAGTGTAAGATGTGGAAAATGATTTGCTGTCTTATTGTGACAGAGAATGGCTCTAACCATGTATCTATGTAGCATTTTCTCTTTAAAGACTTTTTTTTCTCCCTCTCTCTCTTCCTAGGTACAATGGTAATACACTTTTTCTCCCCCACCCCAGCTACAATGATAATACAGGAATTCTTTGATTAGTATGACTAATTTGTACATCAGTAACTAAAAAAAAAAATTAATTTTCAGTTACTATGGTTCAACTGAAGACTATTTTACTGCACTAATTGAGCATTATGTATGCACTAGTCGAATTTTGGTATGTAAAAATTTTAGCACACTAATTGAAAATGAATTAATTGTACACTTCTTTTTTCACACTCTCTCTCTCTCCCTGCAGGTATGATGGTAATACACTTCTTGATTCTGCAGAAAGTTTTGACCCTTTGAAGAAAATGTGGGATCCTCTCGAGGAGGACATGTCCATTCAGCGCTGTGATGCAGGGGTTACAGTGGCTTGCCTCCGTTGCTGACTAGACTGCTACGACCATTCACTCTCAGGTAGATCTTCTCTGGGTGACACAGACAAGCACAGCGATGTTGGAGTCAGCTGACCCCTGTAATCATGGTGGCTGATTGCCACTCTTAACAGTCACTCTTTTCTTGATCACCGCCTGCAGGAAGGTGAAACATTTTTTTCTTTTTCTTTTTAAGAAAAGTTTTATTTTCACACTTCAACAAGAGACCAAAATAAATGTTTGGCTGTGTCAGTTTACTGATTCTGCAGAAAAGTCTGCAAAAATAAGATAAAAACCCAATAAAATGAAGTGAAAATGGCCTGAAAGAAATTCCATGGTTATTTCAAATCCCAACAACAAAAAAAAAAAACTTTAAAAAGAAGGGAGACTGCATTTCTGTGATAGGTGGAGACGGACCTTTTTTTCTCGTCCATTATGACAAACATTGCTGCTGTTGAGCAAGTCAACTAAACACCGAGCAGGAACGTTTTTTTTTTTTTTTCTTTTGCTTGTTTCTTTGTATACATCTGCAGCTACATTACTGTCTTGTATTTCTTTGACGGACGCACAAGCACAGACAAATGGATTCACACACTTCTGATGTATTTGTGTATATATCTGTCAGTGTTTTTGTGTCACATTAGCCCCAAAATGTTCAGACCATTTTCATATGGAGGTAATGAAAATTATTCTGAGAAATAAGTTTGCAGATATTCAGTATTCATTCAGCGATTATTGTAGTTTGAATGTGTTTTCTATATGATGAATAATTTGGTTTGAGGCAAATGCGAACAAAGAATAAAATCTGTGAAATTAATTATTATTTTCTATATTTCAAATTTGTAGTCATCTTAATTCTATTTATCTCAGTTTCCTGATCAATCAATTTATACTTACCCTATCTTTATCGATCTTTTCTAATCTCATTTGCCTTTTCATTTTGTTGCTCTCTCTCTCTCTCTCTCTTTCTCTAATTATTAAATTGAATTTTTCTGTCTTCCCAATTTCTATCCACTTCATTGGGGTATTTTTTTCCTTCTAACAATGCTCAGAGATTGGTTTCTTTCTCTTTGAGTTATTTGAAGTATTTATCTTGAAATCAAAATCTGTTTGATTTAGTGAATTTTATCAGGAAGCTGTTTCCTTTTATCTTGTTAAAGGTTCTTTCATTTTTTTTTGTTTTGTTTTTATATATATTTCCTGTTCATTATATTTTCCTTGAACAATATTCAGAATGGGGGGTGGGGGGCAATTATTTGTTGACTGATTTTGATTTTAGGCTATTTTTGAATTTTTCTAAAGAGTTTTCAGATCTACTGATGTCAATGTTTATTGTTGGAATCAAAATTTGTAATTTCTTGACAAACCAGCCATTGTTTTATGTAAGGAGTGTTGTTTTTTTGTTTTTTTTTTGTTAAGGGGGTGGGCAGGTCATGTCTTTCCAAATAAAAAGCATTAACACAGGTATCATTTTATAAACATCAGCACATTGCACATTTTGGCTTCAATGTTAATCCCTAAGAAAAAAAAAAAAGAAAAAAATTCTCTTTGAGTTTTGTTATATTTAAATCTGCTGTTAATTTCTTGAAGTCTTTTCACCTTTTACCCTAAATTGTGATTTTTGCCTATTTACTCATTGGCTGTTGACTTTCAAAACATTCCATTGCTCATGTTGAGTACAGAAAGTTCTGAGGTGTCAATTTGGATCCAAAATGGCAGCCAGTGGTGTTCACTTCATCCCTGGCAATTGTTTTTTTTGCTTCTGAGAAAGACTAGCTCCAAGTTTTTTTTTTAAGTGGTTCCTTTGATAAAGACAGAAAAATTTTGACACTTATTTCCCATCTTCATATTTTGACTGGTAAACTTTCCAATCATCTTCAGGTACCACACATTTTCACTCACTGACAATTCTAAAGCAGGTGCTCGATATATTCAGTGCCTGTTAGTGAAACATGAATAAACATTAGCTTTTTTAAAAAAAAATTCTCATCCTTATCTTTGTTAATATTTCTCAGTTCTGACTCACCCATTCTCCTGTCATCATGAGGTATTGTCATAAACACTATCCTATTTCCCTAACTATTGAATTGAAGACATTTCTTATGGCTTTTGTAAGGGCTGACTGACTGATTTAATTGCTTGTAGCCATTTTGTGCCCCAAATCTTCTCACCTGATGAAGTTGCTGATGCAAATCAATTATTTAATTGCAAGAAACAATTGAGCGGCCATGTTTGGTTAAAAAAAACTCTTGACAGCTGAATATTCACTGCCTCTGGATGACATGTGACTGGAATTTTGTTCTTTATTAATCATATCAGGGCATTTCATGGCTAGCAAATTAGCTAGTTATTTCTCATTTCAGAATGCAGCTAGCCTTCAACTATTTTAAAGTGACATCACGAACAGTTTTTAGCACAGGTCACGTTACAGGTTAATTTAAATTGAACAAAAGTCAATTCGAGTGAAATTTGCTTTGTCTTGGTTTTGTCACTTTCCATATTTTACAAGTTCTTCCACTTGAAAGGTGAATAGGTTGATATAGTGACAATGTCAGCATTTATTTCCACATTAGACCCAATATTCTTATTGATCTCACCTTGATTGAACCAGCTTTTTGATCTCAGAACTTTTTCATTGTAATCTTTACCCTGATTGGCAACATTAATTTCTCACCATTTTTGTTAGACTCAATATGAACATTATTATTATTACTCAGCCTTTATTGTTGTTGTAGTAATTATCACCAAATCTTACCAAAGTTGTTATATTCATTGCAAAAAGCTTTATTCAGATTGGATTAATATCGTTTTGTTGGTATTATTGTTATTCTTTATATCAAGATCAGGGGCGGGTAACTCTGGATTATTTTCATCATTTTCAGATTCAAGTAAAATATTCCCTTATGACAAGGTTCTTTTGTTTTTTTAAAATCTTATTTCCTATGCAATCCTACAAAAAAAACATCGCTTTGTCAAAGTTTTATTTTTTATTGAAAATTATACAGCGAAGTAAACTGCAGACAATACACCACGTGAGACATGGTATCTACATTCACTTCATGATTATACTTCTTTTGTTTTGTTAAAACTCTTCTTACCTGAATCACTTAAAGATTTTTTTAAAAGTGTTCATGTTTCAGTATTTATAAAATAATCTTATTTTGAAAGTTTTGTAGCCTCATAAGAAATATAACACACAGAAAAAAAAATACCCTACTGCCATTTTTATTTGTCACCTTTTCTCTATTAAATATTTTTAAAGCAGGCGACTGAAATTACAAATTAGTGCCGTCAGGAGTTGTCTCCCTTGCTACAATTGCCACTTTGACAAAAAAAAAAAAAAAAATCAACCGGACAACTGGAAGGAGGATAAGTTATTTTTGAAAATGTCTTAATAAATCTGAAACTTTTTTTTTTTTTTTTAAATAGGTTCCAATACGTTTGCCTATCATTAATACTAACAACCAAAGTTTTGTATGTACATAATTACTTTATGACTTGGTGAATTTAAGAAAAAAAACATGCTTTAAGTTTTGTTTTGTCACTCCCCAAATAACTTTCAGCACATTCCTAATTTCTTTTCTGCTGTAAATGGTAGTATTTTGTTTCCTCATGGTGTGTAAAACTGCTTTCAAAACTCACACTGCCTCTCTTTTAATGACTGTGTTAATCTCTAAGATATTCAAATTGAATTATAAAATTTCATAGTTTTGCCCAAAGCTATCGACTATTTGTAGGTTTGTTGATAACTGAACTCTTGTAGAGTTCATCCCGCTACTATTCATAAATCCTACTATTCAGATGTTTGCTTCTTAATCAGGAAAAGTCTCTTTTAAATTAGAGCCAACAACTCTTGAAACTGCTGCTTTTCTTGTCACTACCGCTAAACTTCAGCCTCTTATTTAATTGTTTCAGTCAGTCATTCCCAATGACAATCACATAATTTGAGAGTTTTGCTGCAAGTACAATCTTTGGGGCAACATATGTGACATCAGGCTTTCTTTTCCCTATCGTCACCCTATGGTCAATTTGCCTGGTATAAATTAGACTACCCAAATACAAATACATCTTATTAAATCAGATCCTGTAATTTTTATTAGTTTGGCAACAGTGCTAAATGTTCACAGCAAGGCAATTCATTTTTATTTTTTTCAAAGCTATTCAAAATTACATTGAATTCTCTGCTAACCATTTGATGGCTTAAATGAAGAAAGCGGCCAATTCATATAGACCCTTTGACCTCTGGTCTTGCACATTAATAACCTCTTTATTGTACTATAACAAGCATTTTTACTTAATATTATTTGCAATTTTAGCCAAGTGGAAATTTAACTGGACAGTGATAAAAGAAAAGTAAATTGGCAACTGAATAATTGTCCAGTCCTGCATTTTGTTTTTCTTTTTACTTTCCTACATTTTGATTGATGTCTTATCCAGATTTTGTCATAAATCAATCCATATTTTGCTCTTCTGTCAATCTTGCATTTTCAAGTTGCCCAAACTAAAGCACATTGCACCCCAACAACAATGTTATGCACAATTCTCGGATCCTTCGGTGAGATCCAGGCAAATCACTTCCCTCGGAGAAAACTTTTATCTAGCATCAAAATGGCAATCATATGCTTCCCACAATATTGACATGGAAGTGGCAATCACTGATTAAAGCATTGCTGTTAGAGTTACAGTCAACAACAACCATGGCCTGATTTCTTGCTACACAAACCTGCATTGTGATTTGAAACCCAAAAAGCTAAAAACGATGGATCAATTTGTTCAAATTGAAAACCTTTTCCATTTGTTCAGGAAAAGATTTAAAAAATACATGGAAATAAGAGTAAATGTTTTTCAGAAATTTAAAGCTACAATCAATAAATCAAGATACAATTATATTTAATGTAATACCACAGAGATCACTAAATTTTTTTCCTCCTGTCCAAGCCCTTTCTACCCCTCAAAAACTGTCCCTGATTTGAGACATTCTTACCACTAATAAAACTAATATTTCCATTCCAGTAAAAAAGAAACTAATATCAAGTGAGATAATGATTTTTTTTTTCTCAAGGTGTTGGGGTTGGATGCAATTTTACATGGAATTTAAGTTTTTAAAGTCATTTCTTGCTCTGATCTGCTTTCTAAAAATCCTGATTATTCTTATTTGCAAAAGTGAAAGAAAATGTGTTCCTCTTTTGTAATTCCTTTAGTTTTTTTCCACTGTAATGATTTTTTTTTTTGTTGGGGCAGATCATTTGGTTAATTTATACTTTAAATTATGTTAAAGACTTTTTGTGGCTCTTAATGTTTTTTGTTGAAACAGAAAAACTGTATAAAAATGTGATTGTATTTTAATAAAGTGCTATTGTATTGATTATTGTATTACTGTTTTAGATCAATATTCATGGTCTTGAGTCTTTGAGTATGAAATCAATGCAACTGCAATAATAATGAGCTTCACCTTCTCAGCACATGGGCTGGGCATGAGCTTCTCATAACCAAGAAGATCTTCCAGCTTCCAAAAGAAGACCACCTGGAGGTATCCTTGCTCCAAACAATGGCATATCCTGAACTATTCCATCATCCAACAGAGAGACTGCAGAGACGTCCTCATCACACGCTCCATCCTTGAATCTAATGACTGCTGGATGGACTATCGGTTGCTTATGTCCAAAATCAACGTCCAAACATGCAGATGACCATGTATCAAACAACCATTCACACTGAAATTCGACACACAAAAATTGACAGTTCAAAACATGGCCAGGGAATATGCAGTGGCAGTCGAGCGTCATCTTCTGATGCCAAACTCTTTCCAACAAATCACAGAAAAGTGGATATCTTCTGTGATTTGTTGGGAAGAGTCAATGTGCAAAGCTTCAAAAGAAACCATCGGACACACAAAATGATGTCAGCGAGACTGATTTGATCAGAACGATCGAGAGATCTAATAAACTGAAGTGAAATGGAAAGCCAAAATTGAATATGAATTCCACTCATCATCTCAATGGCTGAAAGCCAAACTCTTCCATCTTAAGGCTCACTGCTAAAGGGAGCTCCACAGCATCCAAAACTACTGGTGGAGAAACAAGGCAGAAGAACTACAACAATGCACTGACAGCTGAACTATTCAGAAATTACGGTTTTCAGTCCCTTCAGGGAATCTACATACACCCTGAAAACGGCTGTCAGCATCACCGAACTCACCAAGACATTCAAGAGGCTGAGATGCCAAGAACACTTCTCTACCTTCTTCTCTGTCGTGACTCCACTGCTGCGCAGGACTTCATTAGACCCGTCGGACAACATCCGGTGCAACAATGAATGTCTGCCAACTCTACCTATCATGGTTTCAAAGCCTTGCTCAAGTCCATCCGATCCTTTTTGAGCCCTGCAGCTTGATAATACCCTGCCAGAACTGATCCATCATGTGAATTACCTCTAAAAACAAGGATCTGGGAAAAGGAGGAAGTTCCATAAGATCTGAAGGATGTGCATATCACCATCTTCAAGAAAAGATAGAAGCGTTTGTGGAAACTGCTGCAGAATCTCCTGTCCATCACAGGCAAGATCCTAGCCAGAATCCTTTTCAGTCGCCTCTTGACTTTGACTTTCACGGTGAATGTCCTCTGACAATGTGGTTTCAGAGCCAACAGGAAACACCGATAGGATTTTCTCCGTGAGACAAATCCAGAAAAAGTGCAAAAAACAGCAAAAAGAATTGGGAATGTTTTTTTTTTTTTTTTTTTTTTTTACGATCTTGGAAAAGCGTTTGGAAGAATTCCAAGACTAACAATGTGGAAGTTCTTCAGACGTACGAATGCCCCTAGAAATTCACGGCGCTCATCCGAGTTCTACACGAGGGAATGATCGGTCGTATCCAACATCAAACCGGTCTTTCGGACCCCTTTCCCATCACAGGGGCGGCGGAGGGTGGGGGAGCTTAAAACAAGGATCCATACTTCTATCCTCTTCATCTACTTGGCGGCAATGCTTCGGGAAATTCTAGACGACAACCCAGTAAATTGACCTTCGATACCGCACCGATGGCGGCCTCTTCAACATAGCTCGTCTCGTGTCCAGGACTCTAACAACAGTCGCACGAGTCACAGAACTCCAATACAGATGACAAATGCACCGTGGCCCATGAACTCGAAGATCTCCAAGACTCAGCGGACAACTCCAGAGCGTATATGCGTTAAGGACTCACCCTTAACGTGACAAAAACCAAGGTCCTGCTTCAACCATGACCGGGACATCAACCACCACCTGGATTGAAAATCACCATCAACGAACTGGACCCGGAGAATTTTGAACAATTTCCATACCTTGGTATGTATCCGCTGAAAAAGTCGTCGATAACCGATTATGCGGGGAGCTATTCAAAAGCGTCTTCGGTAATCCTGGACTATCACAAACCACCAAGCTCATGGTCTATCGAACTGTTGTAATCTCGACTCTGCTGTACGTCTATGATCCCTGAGTACTCCACCGAAGAGACATCCGCAATCTTGAACGATTCCAACAAATGAAAATATAGAAGGATCGGATCACGAGCAACGAAGTTCTCGTCCGCGCAAAGATGGGGGGGGGGGGCCTAGAAACCATCATGACTCGACACTGACGTTATCGATTCAAGGATCAGCTAAAAAAAAAACCTTGCTGAGGACAGAAATCGATCGGGTCAATTGGGAGAGAGAAGCTGCAGAAAGAAACAATTGGAGAAGACCAAAGAAAAAAAAATCCCTTGAAACACCAGAAGGCAAATCGAAGAAAAGCAGTGAGCCTAAAGAAAAACCAGATCTCTCCTTCTCCTGAACCCTACTACCCTACCATGCGGTGGCTGCGGACGTCTCTTCAGATCCGACATAGGACTCATCCCACACAGAAAGTGTTTCAGATTCTTGGATGAGCATCCCAACGAGTTCCGCCAACGAACGAACATGGTTTTCAAAAGAGTTTCAATTCAATGATCAAATCTCAGTCCAAGAATCTGAAACATTTTGACCTTTTCTTTATTTCAGAAAATATATATAATAAAAAACATATATGAAGGATGCACCATTTATTTATTTTCATGGAAACTACAGCAGATAGTGGGAGTGCAATAACGCCATTTGATAGAGCAAAACCTTAGTTCACATCATCACTACAACTGATTTTGCATTTTTATTTTTACACTACTGAAAAGTATTGGCCTGATCTCTAAATGTTCAATAAATGTCAAGGGGCACAATTTTTGCCACATGGAAGAACTCGATGACATCTGCATACTTTCATCTCCATTTTGCCAGACTTAATCTCAGCATGGTCAATTTATGATAAGGTCAAATAAATTATAGGTTAATAATGCGACGGTTCTACCTGTTCCGCCACACCACCAGCATACGCCTTTGACATAGCAGATCAATGTAATAGGCGTTGTTTTCATAACAGGTCCTGTGTGTAAAAATTCAGATATAAATAAGATATCTGTAAAAACACAAAAGGAAAACATTTCTATGCCAACGTATTTTATTCCTTGAACTTTATCATGGATAATATCGGGGTTTTACTTTGTAACTTGTATTTATGCCATTTATCTTGATAATATTGGTCAAAGAACGAAACGTGTTGGTATAGAAAAGTTTTCCTTATATATATATATATATATATATACACACACACACACACACACACACACACATGCAGTAAATCACATAGTTACGACAGTCCCGACCTACGAAGATTTGTGGTTACGACGCAGTTTCTTTTAATCTTGTTTACACTTATACCGTTTACGTCGTACAGAGTGAGGAAAGCGGCGTGGGTCAGTTTCTGGGTGAACACCATATTGGATTGGTGAGGGAATGCTTATTCACGGAAAATCGCGGGTACCTTCCGACTTACACGGAAAATCGCGTTACGACGCATCATAAGAAATAAGAAGGAACTCTTTCGTAAGTCGAGGACGTGTGTGTGTGTGCGTGTGTGTGTATAATATATATATATATGTATATATATATATATATATATATATATATATATATATTATACATACACACACACACATGTGAACTCTTGTAAACAAAAATGTCTTGCTAGAGTAAAAACATCCATTATACCACAGAAGCCGTTGTTTGGCGGTTAGGTTTAAGGGTTCTTTTGATTTGTACGCACATTATGTAATTCAGTAGAGTGCTATAAGAGCTTAAAGACTTTTTGGTGTTACTATAGTATGATATCTACCGAGGCATTTGCGACCTGCCGTTAATGACGATGCACTCTATCAAACAACCCACTTCCAGTAATTAATTCCTCAAACTGCATACAGTGTTATTTTAACCTAATGAGTAACGTATTCATCTAATTGGTATTCAGAAAGGAGGTATTTATGTAATTCCATTACAAAATGTGTGAAATATTAGAATTATTGTATTATTTTGTTCACAAAATCCTGATGAGTACTACAGTAACTTTTACTGGAAAGTCACCTAATACTATAACTGACTGGTATAAATTTTACACTACAAACTGTTTATTATGCTACTTTAATGATTTTTAACACATTTCATACTTTCAACGGTTGCTAAATATCTTAGTAGAAAATGAATTTAGTTGATAATATACTATAGTAGAAAATGGATGGTAGATATCATACTATAGTATCACCGACTTTTTTTAACAACACCATATGTTATCCAAACTATTGTGGGTGGGATTGTCACAGACAAGTGAGAAACATTATACAAAAGGACAAGATACAAATCGCTTTTGGCAATGACTTCTTTAAAAAAAAGAAAAAGAAAACGTTGGGATTACTCCATGCAAAAGTAAAGTCTTTCTTAGAATTACTAAAGAATATTCGAAATATACTAAATCATTTTGACTAGAATAAAGAATACATTTGTAAGTTGAAAATAATGGCATTAATTATTGGATTGGGTATCCTTATATTTGTTATTTTGAGAGGTTTGAATAAAGAAAATGTCATCTTATCTATGAACTTGAAAAATATCTTTGAATGAAAAAAAAAATTTTTTATCTGGAAACGTGAGAAAAATATTTAAAAGTTGGTTTAATGAGGTGAATAGAGACGCGATATTCTGTGACTGAGAGGCAAACACGTGATGCATAGGGACGTCACGTCTTTTTGCGGCAAAAGAAAATGAATCAATTTCGTCAGCGAAATACTTAAATTATTTCATCAGCAGAAAGAAATGCTCCTCACTCGATGTACCTTGAATCTGGCCATGTATCCCATAATTCCATGATTTAGTCAAATGTTCTCTTCTGATTCCATTGGCTAATGTGTTCACTTAAAAGAACAAAGGTTACGAATTTGTATACTTTTAGCGAATAATGTTAATGACTCAATGACTCAATAGATTTCAGATGACATTTCTAGCGATGTTAATGTAGTTCAACAGCATAAAGAAAAAGGATGGTGACATTGAGAATTATTCAGTTTGAAACTTTAAGCATCACTGGATCCATTTTCTGTTTGCAAAAAGCAGTTTAACTAAAAGTTCCTAACGATACAGAAGAGGGATTTTGACTAAAAGCAGAAGCGGGGACAACATGCAAGAAATTTTGGAATCTGAATAAATACACACATATTCCGTATAAGTGGGTTGGGAAAACAGGTACTAAAATAATAAGCCTTATCCTAATTCTAAGAAAGTTCACTGAAAAGAGTCAGTTTGCAATTGTTATATAACAAAGTAGCTTTTCATAACGGTGCATATTTTTTTCAAAAAATTTTATCTCCTAGAAGAATAATGACTAAATTCTGCATTTACAACATACCATACAGCAGTGATAGAAAATATCAGTGAAATTAACAGCGAGTTTAAGAACCCAGTTAAACCTATTTATATTGAAAACGTGTCGTCAGGTCAAAGGAATGTCGGTCAGATAAAAAAACAACTGCTCATTGGAATGCATAAAACAAACTAAAAATTTCCACTCGCTTTAAGTTCTCGACATTTATTCATTTATACATTATTATTACATGATTTTTGTTTATTAAGGAATTTATGTGTCTAGACTTCTCTTTTTAATGCTTTGTGTTCTATTATCACAATGTTTCGGCCCTTGTTTCCTCCGACTTTCTTCAGATTTCAATCTGGGTAACCATAAGGGAATTTTTAACTGAAACCATAATTTAATCTACGTTGGATAAATTGTCAGCCTTCCCCTATCAATGTCCCTGAAGAGTACCTGGTGTAATATTATGGACCCCCACGTTGAAAGGGAAGAGGTATTCTTATCTTAAAGGTTTCTGTTTTCTAGCCAGCATGTGGTTCCTTTTGAAGTCTAGTTTTCTAAGCAGCACTCGTTTTGACCGAAGAGGATCAAGGAAGTAACGGAGTGGATGAGTGTTTTTTTTAAGAATTAACAAAGCCCTAAATAGGGTATATTCAGATGCTGGTCTTTATTAACAGTCATGCTGGGAATTGAATGGTTAGTTCTGGTGTGCCCTTGGTGGGTCATGGACTTGTCAGTCACATAGTTCCGATGCCACGTTTATATTGCCAGCAACACGTCGGGATGTGTAGATGGGCGATGAGTTGGTTAGGGATAAGTGCTCAAAAAAGTTGTCCCAGGTGTCAGTTACCTACCGACTCAGACAAACAAGCGAAGCCCTGAATAAAAATACCTATTTTATAATATGGGAAACAGGGTTCGCGTTCTAACTTTTTCGACGTGGCATTTGTTTTTCGTCTTGTTAAATTGTGAGCATGCAGTGGGCCCTTTCCCAGTGCACACAGACGAGGTCGAGAATTGAAATGTAATGTGGGGTAATCCTTGGCAGGTTGGTGGAAATCTTGGGCGTGGGTCGCCTTGTCTGTTTACACTCAGACCAACGGACACCTGAAAATGTCGGGAGGCACAACAACCAAAATATTTTGATAATGACAACAAAAAAGGAGGACATTAATCCGACTGTAAATAATAACTCCCCGTCCCAATAATTCAGACAAGTATCATATTAAGTTATGAGCCGATTTTGCAGATTCAATATTTTACGTGATAACAATCTTTTTACTTTTACTATCTTATTCTTTTTGTTTTTATTACTTAAAAAGTAATTCGATTCCATGTTATTTCTCGACTGTTCGTTGTTTATTTGAAAACGAACACTCAATTACCGAAATTCCATTACCGGAACTCTCCTTGTATTTTACTTCATATATTCCAATAAACATCCACAATTTTTTTTTTATCCATAACGAATTGCTATAAACGACAGAAATGAGGGTAGAATAATTTATTAACGATTTTATTTCCTTCCAAACAACTTGTTTGGTGGCAACAGTAATATTTTCCTATTGTAGGAAATTCTGTCGTTTAGGTTTTTATATTAACAATCCAAATTTCAAACAATAATAACATGGGTATGCCTGTTAAATAAATTATTTGTATTTACAAACATATGTACATGAGTTAAAGTGTCAAAATTTATTTAAAGTCTTTGGATATTTTGTCCAGAGAAAAAACTGTAGTTTAGAAAATACTTTTAGTAGTTGATGCAAAGTAAAAAGGTGTGGTTGAGAAAAGACTTTTGAGTTCGTTCACAGTCAAAGCAGTGGTTAAGAAGACTTTGGTCTTCAGCGAAGTTTCACTGACTATCCCTGCTATTTTTGAAAACGATTCGTTTCAAGTTGCCAACAATTGTTTCTTTAAACACGCATCGGAGGGAATGGGAAAAAGCTGTGTAGCCACGTGTTCTCTTGTGTTTGTATGGCTTGGAGACATCTCTGCTGTTGAAAGTCGAAATCTGTGGGGTTTTATTAGAAATTCTTCCTGAAAGTAGGCTCGAGAAAAATAGGGTTTTAGTTTTCTCAGATTAGTCAAATATTTCATGATGATATTAATTTCTAGCTAAAAGACACTTTGATTTAGACGGTGTGTGTCGTGGAATCTTTTTGCCAGGTTTGCAATATTGTCTGTTATTGGTTAAAAAAAAAAGTTTGGGCGAGTTTTAATATGCTATGTATGTAGCAGAGAGCACTGGTCACCCTTGAAATATTAATAATTACAGTAATATAGGATTTTGTTTATAGATGGAAAAAATAATCTGGATTAAGTTTGTGCCCAGAGGATCTCTGCTTCGTCAGAATTATTAATATAAAATGTCAAAACTAATAGTGTTTATATAAGCTATGGAATACGAATTCCGAAGAGACTGTTCATTTAATCCTGAAGTGGTGAGTTCAGTAATCCATGTTGTATTCTAAGTTACCAACACCCCGAGTTTTTGTCGCTACCACCGCGTTTATTTAGGCGCGTGTTTATGCGAAAACAAACAGTCGAGTCAGTCGAAGTCGACCAGAGAGGGATAGATAGTGAGAGTGAAAGCGACCGTTTGCTGCTGTAATAAGGGAGGAAGTGAACTCAAGTTATCTGTAATATTGGCGCAATACTGCTAGTGAACCCCCTTATATCCTGATAGTGAAATAATTACGGCAACTACTAAGAACAAAAAGAGTGAACCCGAAGACTACTTCTCCCCTTTCAGAATTATTTGCAATATTTGTTTATTTTTTTTTCTGGATTTTATTTAATTTACACTACTTTCTTATAAAAGAAGCATTATTCTTTTTGTAGCAATTTCGTCCTTATATACATATACATAATTGGGGGGGGGGCTCGAATCGACTTGTTCATATTTGATTTTACTGCTTGGCCCGATTCTCGCCCCAACGAACTTGCAGGTAGACCAGCTGAAT
Organism: Acanthosepion esculentum; assembly: GCA_964036315.1. Taxonomy (NCBI): domain Eukaryota; kingdom Metazoa; phylum Mollusca; class Cephalopoda; order Sepiida; family Sepiidae; genus Acanthosepion; species Acanthosepion esculentum. Next base: position 51,220,899 of record OZ038493.1, read on the forward strand.
CTTCCGGGATCGACGATTTATTAATTGCTCTCCAGGATCAGAAATATCACAACGTGGCTGGAAAGTGGAAACGAATCGACATTGTGAACCGGAGACTTTGACTGAACCAGTAATACTGGACCAGGACAGGACCAACGGCCGGTCTTGTAGAGTACATCGATCCAGTGGGGTCAGGATAGGTGTTACATGTGTATGGGTATGTAATTGTGTTGTAAATAGTGTTTATTTCCTATACCAGCACTGACGCCTACTTCTGAAATTCTCAAAGATTCGTTTTCATTGTGACTGCGTAAACGCGCACATTCGTGGATAGTATCATTTGCTTATGATGTGTTTAATGCAGACATCGTCAGAGTTCTTTTTTCTCGCCGTCACCTGTGCAGACGCAAATAGATATGAGATTTCAATACTTGATAGACGCAACATAATCTATTCGTTTTCCTAGTAATGAATATATTTGCGTACTTGTAAAATATGCATATTTATAAACGCTTCGTTTCAATGACTTGTGCATATTATGTACAAATAACTCTCAACTTCCTGAGGTTGAGAAGCGAAACTCGATGTTCTCATGGAGTGACTGACGGGTATTATTCTCAACTGAAAAGAACTTTCCCATCAATTTCCTGTCTAAAATTAGTCTGCTTCCAAATCCTAATCATTCATTCGGTGGATAATCCAACTACTTAGGGTTTAATTTCTTCCTTTATTCTCTATCATCTATTGTGTCCGATTTCGATATCAGCGCCATTTTGATTAATTTCTTTTACATCCGAAGTGTTAGAAGATGAACAGTTGCTGCTCGATTCTCAGCTTGGACCGCTTTCAGCTATAGAGTTTGCCATTTAAGCATTTTAAGGTGATGTGCATTTGGCGAGTAACTAAGCAACTGGACAGACATTTGGTTTTAGTGTGCAGAAAAAAAGTACAAACAAAAACTGATTTAATTGCCTTCGTCCAGGTATAGTCAGTGGAATCAACCGGGTGATACAAACGGACGTCAGTTATTGGAAGAACAAAAAATCATTTTGAGTGAAACACCTTAAAAACTGCGCGCATATTAATACACAGATGACGATCCTATATTAACGCCGACACAGATTCGTGTAAAGACATAAAATAGTTCGTCCAAAAAATCCTTCTTAATTTGGGTTTATCGGGATCAAAATAATCTGTCGGTACAAAATCGTTTTAAGCAAATTAGATTTTCGAGTTGAAAGCCTAAATCACGATAACAAGTCCTGTAACTCATCAAATTGTAGGAGCACATCTACTGCGTCAGCAGTAGATGTGGTGTGTTTTAGGCAAGATAACCGGACGAAACCCAACCCTCTCCAGACTGGTTTTGAATTCAAAGTTTTTCTTCACCTAGACCGGTTGCCAACCAAGGATATAGAACTCAGTCTGTCCTGCTTTTTACCCATAGCTAGAGAAAAGATGGATTCATACCTTTCCCAAGAAACATAAGGGAATGTAATGAACTCAACTGAAATTCGAACAATGCTCTCCGATTCCTCAATACGAGCCGAAATCCATTGCTCCACCGTGACTCTATAAAAAGATATTGGACTCTTCATGAATTTGCATGTCATCCTTGCGCAGAGGACATGCGCAAAGCCTAAATATATGCACGCAAATGATTACAGCGACGAAGCAACACATAATGGTCTGCGATGCATTTCTTCTTTCACTTTCTGTTTGCAATTTTAGTCTATTTGTTGGTTCGAACTTGCATCTATAGTTTTTAATTGCCCAATGTGTTGTTGGTAAAGTGATTTTTCTTCCGCAGAACGCTGCTGATAAGTACTCAGCCCAAATTGAACATGAGCGTCCCACTAGTTGTGCTGTTTGGGAAAATATCTTGGCCTAGTCTTCTGACCATAACAATTTGGTCTTTATCAAAATCGTTGAAATCATTCTTCTTATCAATAACCGCAGCATTCGACACATCAAAATGAAGTACTTGCATATGTAGTGGGACACTTTGGTTGGACCACACGCGTAGAGGAGGAAAGTGTGGTCTTGATTTCTTTTTTATGACCAACGGATGGTGTTTTCTGAAGTCGAGTTTTATAAGCGGCACCCACTTGACCAAAAGAGCAAGTGAAAGAAAACATTTAAGTTCAAGCGACATTGATTATTTCCGGTTGTTGGTTTATATTAACATACATGCTTGAGATCGAGAAAGCCAGTTGCAGCCTGACCTTGGTGGGGAACAGACTATCCCTCGGTTAGTTCCGGTGCCGTCCGTTCGTTTTACCAGCCACGTCTCGGTATATTGAGATGGTCAGAGAGTCGGTAGGGGAGAAGAATTGAAGGGAAGAGCTGACCTATGAGAACAACATAGCAGAAGTTGTCCGAAGTGTCAACTACCTGCCCACCCAGAATGAGCAAGCGAAGCCCTGAATAAAACAGCAATGTTATATCATTGACAACAGGGTCATCATTTTTGTTCGTTTCCCTTAGAGCAGACCTTTTCCCAGTTTTTTCGATTCACATCGACGTGAGTGAGAATGGAGATGGCGGTTCGATGAAAAGTTCGATGAGGCTCGTTGTATGATTACAATGCATCTCACAATGATATGCACAGATGTTATTAGACTGTAACTGTTATTTTATATATATATATATATATATATATATATATATATATATATATTTATAAATTATAACATAAATATGTTATAAAATCACTACAAAAATAGCCATTTTGTTTCAACACCACTGGTGTTTTATCAAGTGATGATGTTGAATGTAGACATTCAACACCATCACTTGATAAAAAACCAGAGGTGTTGAAACAAAATGGCTATTTTTGTAGTGATTTTATAACATATTTATGTTATAATTTATAAATACATAATGATATTTGCTCTACTCTGTATTGAGCACTCTTTTAAGAATAGTAATTGTTGCTTATTGGAATTTATTCCGTATATACCAATCCTTTGGTGCGGTTATTGGCGATTCATTCAGTTTGTCCTAGAATCTTTCTTGTTCCATTCCTTCTAAGTGATATCTTAAATTTGCATACTTGCAGTCAAATTATTATGTAATTGTGGGTGAAGAGTTACACCATGAAATCCTTAAGAACATGAATTGAACTGACAAACACAAGAAGCACATTTATAACAGAACTAAAAAAAACTCTTCATTCAATTCTAACATTACAAATGAAAAAAATATATATATATATATATATAATAAATATCACAGAAGAAGACAAAAAATAATTACTGTACAACGCAGACACGAGTGAAACAAGAAAGTTCTGACCAATATTTTTCTTACCAGAATCTAAAGAGTCAGGAGGCTCAGACAATAGCAGCAGGAATAAAAAAAAGAAATATAAGTTTAGCAAGTCTTTTAATGAACAATTTAAGAATTGAAGAGAGTGGGGATATATGCAAATCACAATTGAAAATTAAAGAATTTTTAAAAAATATTAACATCATATTATATATATATATATATATATATATATATATATACATATATATATATATATATATATATACATATATATATATATATATACATATATATATATATATACATATATATATATATATATACATATATATATATATATACATATATATATATATATATACATATATATATATATATACATATATATATATATATATACATATATATATATATATATATACATATATATATATATATATACATATATATATATATATATATATATACATATATATATATATAAATAAATATATATATATATACATATATATATATATAAATAAATATATATATATACATATATATATATATATATAAATATATATATATATACATATATATTTATATATATATATATATATATATATATATATATATATATATATATATATATATATATATATATATATGTCATCACATTCTTAGTATGTAGATCGGCCTTTGGTGCGGTTATTGGCGATTCATTCAGTTTGTCCTAGAATATTTCTCGTTCCATGTTATTGTAAAATGTGCACTTTTCTTTGCCCGTTACAATTTGTTGTGTACCTGTGTTCTATAGATTATGCAAAAGTGTTTGACAAAGAACTGTTGGAACTTTTAGGTAACCTTGACATATTTTGGAAGGATATTAGAATAATAATCCAGAATCTATACTGGCAGAAAACCGCCTGCATACACGGATAAAAAAACGAATTCAGTAAATATGCAAAAATAGAAAGGGCTTTAAGGCAAGGCTGTGTCTTCTTACCTGACTTATTGAACCTTTACGATGAGGCCATTCTGAGAGAATTAGATGTCCTACCAGGATTTATTATTGGCGGCCACAGTCTTAACAACATAAGATATGCAGATAACACAGTGTTGATAACAGATATAGAAACTACCAAGAACTCCTATAGAAAGTAATGAAGAAAAGCGAGAAGAAAAGACGAATCATAAATTGCAAAAAGACAAAATGCATGGTTGTTAGCAAAAGGGACATGCCAACATGCAAATTACAAATTGGAGATGCCAAAATCAAACAAGCACAAAAATTTAAATACCCGGAAAGTGTTTTAACCGACGACGGAAAGTGCAATACTGAAATCTGAAGGCGCATTGGAATAGCGAAAGGTGCCTTCCGAAATCTAAGCAAAGTATTAAGAATCAGAAAAATTTCGTTAGAAACAAAGAAAAGAGTACCGAACTGTGACGTAATGTCAGTCCACCTCTATAGAAATGAATGCTGGACAATCTCCTCACAGAAAGAAAAGGAAATTTGAAGCAACAGAAATATGCTTTTACAGAAGGATGCCGAGAAAAACATGTGAGCAACGACGAAGTTCTAGAGAAAAAGGAAACAAAAAAGGACACTTATACGTAACGTCAGAAAGAGACAGTTGACATTTCTAGGGTACATAATGAGGAAAGAGTGCTTGGAGAATTTGATACACACGGGACAAATTGGAGGAAAGAGAGATCAAGTAAAACAACGCATAATCTACATGGTGAGCTTGAATAAATAAATGGCGGAACAAGGTTTAGGTAAAATTTTAAAAAAAAGGCAAATTTTATTAAGAGCTACAGCTAAGGACTGGAAATTGTGGAAATCGTCAACGTCCTGAAGGGACAGGACACGTAGAAGAAGAATGTTAAAAGTCGTAAATCTCACACGGATATGAGAACCAGCAGATATTTTTCACTTATAATTTTTTATACAAATAAATGTTTTTGATTATCGCTAATCATAGTTTGAAACATATTTCTATGAAATTTGTAATCATCACCTTAAGTACAAAGAGAAAGCTCCAACGAATGAATAAGGTCTCAGACTGAAGAAAAGATGTTAAAAATGTATGAAAATTTATGCCTCGTCCCGACCAAGAAAACGTTTAAGAATATAAAAAATATTTTTGAAAAAATAAGCATTTTAGCATCACGTGACTAAAACGACTTTACAGTTCAAAGGCATATGAACATTAATTTTTTTCATGATAGGTTGCCGTCCTTCAAATAGTTTCCAGAATTTTTAAGCTACCAATCAAACTGGAAAAGAAAATCAGGGAACCATTCACATTAAAGGACGACAACTCATCATAAAAAAATTGGTCACAATCTGGACGATCACGGAAACAATTTTACATAAGTCTCCCATTCGTCTATGCTTTCAGTATAGCTGCCACATATGATCCGGTGCCGCAGCTATATATTTAGAAATTCTTGATAAAATCCAAAGAATAATCTGTAATATTATTGGTCCTGACTTCAATCACTTTCCACCGCCTAATATGCCTTCCCTGTGTTTTTTCTATATATACTTTCATGGTAATTTTTCTGTTTAACTTTTCTCTTTGGTACATAGACTTTTATAAATTTAAGCGCAGTATTAGATTAGCAACAATATCTCATCAGTTGACAGTTGAATTGCATAGATGCAACCGTAAGTTCTATGCTAACAGTTTCTTCTCCACGCTTGTGTCTCTCTTCTGGTTTAATGCTTTCCAGCCAACTATGATCTTCAAAAATTTAAATACAATGTCAATCGTTATCTACCGTCTTCTTGATTTCTCTTCTTTTATTGTTCTCTCTCCTTGATAATGTTTCTTTTTTCTTACTCTTTCACACTCAGTAACCTCTTATGTTTTAGTGGCTTTACTGCCTTGCCTGAGGTGAAATAATTAAAAAACTGTAATTAGTTTCCCTGATTGAGTCCTCAACCGACAAAAGAATAATTTTTAAACAAAAATAAAGCTGCATATTTTTACAATTATTTATAATAAACGGGGACAACTTCAGTCGAAAAAATGTTGCATTAAAACGAGCCCAGTGGAACTAAATGCAAAACTTCGATTTTCGATTGGTTTGGTTTGGTTTATTTTGTTTTACGGCATATCAACCTCAATGGCCTATTTAATGCCGACTAAATTTTTTATTTCTGGTAATATTTTGTTTTGATAAAAATCTGTTTCTGGTAATATTCTGGTAATGTTTCTTCAAAATTGTATTGCTGGTAATAATTTTTTTTCAAAAAAGCATTGCTGGTATAATTTGTTTTCAAAAAAGTATTGCTGGTAATAGTTAACTATTTGCCAATAGCTGGGATCCCTAATAGGTGCTACCACCCTGAGTTAGGGTGGACCTGGGAACAACAGCAATTAAGAGGTGGTTCAACGCTCCTCAAAAACTCCTGATCAGAGGCCTTGCTGCTGGACGTAGTTTATCGTCTTACCCAGGACGCGGATGTATTTTATTGTCTTACCCAGGACGCATTTCCATTTTGGAGGAAACTCGTATAAATATGTCATATGAACTTGTGCAGCTGTGAAATTATGGACACCAACGTAGAAATGGAAGAGGTGATTTTATATCGATCTTAAGTGTTTTTGTTTGATAGACCAGCGAACGGTTCCTTTTTAAGTTTGATCTTCTAAGCGGCATCCACTTTAACCGAAGGGGAATAACAAGTAAAGGGGTGGATGAAGAATCTTTGGAGATCAAGTTGCAACAACACTGGAAATAGGGTATATCCGGGTACTGATTTATATTAATAGTCATGCTTGGGATCGAGGAGAATTCTGGTTCGCCCTTGGCAGGAGATGGACGTGTCTGTCGTGCGGTTCTGAAACCACCATTCGTCTTTCCAGCCACCATGTCGGGATGACTAGATGGGTGAGGAGTTGGTAGGGGGAAGAGCTGACACAGATAAAGTTGTCCCAAGTATCACCCCTCCCTACCCATCCGGACGAGCAGGCGAAGCCCTGAATAAAACCCTTACATATAATATGGGGAATAGGGTTCGCGTCCTTCTTTATTCTCGACGTGACGTTAGTCTTTCAACGTGTGAGCATGTAGCATGCCCTCTCACCAGCTTTCGGTGAACACTGGCGAGACTAAAGATTGGAATGCATCGTTGGGTTGGCCAATTGGTGGGAAGTTGTGTCAAGAGTCGCGTTCAATGTTTACATCTGGCACAGTGACCAAGGTTTCATTTCGACCCAAGGAAACTAATGCAGGATGCTGGAGAAAGATAATTGGTATATAAAAAGGTGATTGCGACAGGAAAAACCTTGACAAAAAAAATGGTTCAGCAAATGGACTAAGGCTTAGAAACGCAACAAATAAACCTAAAAATTAAAGGAAACAGGCAGCAAAGCGACCATCTCCAAAAAAATGAAAGAGGAAGAGAAAATGGTAAGAATGAAACAAACGCACATAAACGAGAGTGAAGGAAAGGAAAAGACATGTGCTTGCGGCATATAAAGAAGAAAAAGAAAAAGAGTGGGGGAAACAGACGAAAGGCCAGAAAATGTGACCAATAATAAGTTTCGGCCGGATGAAAGAAAAGGAAAAAGAAAGGAAACAGACACTCGAGATGTACTTAAACACACACACACACACGCACGCACGCACGCGCGCACGCGCACGCGCATTCACCCACACACATGTTTACAACAAAATGAAAAAAGAAAAAGAGACTCGTGTTACTGACATTATGAGAGATAAACGGGTAAACGAAAAGTTTTTTTTTTCTGAGTTCTGCACACAAAAATATAGGTATTTAATGTCTCTAGAAAAAGTACAGAAAAACCTGGGTTTTAAAGGAAAAATGAACCCCCCTTACTTTCATGTATTTAACCCTGTTTCTATCATTTGTCAAATAGAAAGTGCACATACGAAAGAATCCAGTTAAAATGGAACTCTTGGTTAAAAAGAAAATCAAAGGAAAACGTTATTGACGTATTATAAAAAATCTCTTGTGAATGTATGTGTGTGGTCAGTAACAGGACTGGAGCAGGAGTTTGAAAATACTTTGATGTTTGGCAAGGGACAGTTTCCGCTAGATTCCTGTCGACATATTTATAAATTCTAGTAGAGGTAGAAAAAAGAAAGAAAAGGAAAAGAAAAGAAAGAAAAGTAAAAAGGGGTATAAAAATATCGAACGTTTTCTCGATGTTGCGAAAAGTTAAAAAATGAGAATTTTCTTCTTTTTTTCTCAGTTTGAGAACATAATAAATAGCCAATAAAATCAGCTCCCGCCAATAAATAAACACAGGTTTCTGGAGCCTACGCGAGGCCATAAAAACCAAAGCAACAACGACCCAGGGTATAAAAAAGAGCCTTATGTCGACGTTGCTAGATAGCTACAAACAATGTGAAGCACAGTGTGACGATTCTACAGGTAATGTGTATGTGTGTGTGTATGTGCGTGTGTATGTGCGTGAGTGCAACGTTACCTTAATAACGGCTAATAAAATACAAAACTAAGTCTTTCATATTGTTTATAAACTTTCATTATTGCTTATAAACTTCTGGACTCCGTCAAATTAATGCCAATGAGAGAGTGTGGTTTCTTTCTTTCTTTCAACGTTGATCTTCATCTACCAAGGTTGTTAGAGAGACTCATTTTCACCCTCTCGGGTAGGACGCTTATATAACTCTAAGCGCCATACTATTGACATCCTATTGTCTTGTATGTTTATATTTTAAGTTCAGCTGGGTTGATTTCCCGTTTATATGCCAAGGCAGACACTGGCATCGTTTGAGACTCTATTCTGCACTTGATGACTATGAGGATAACTTTCGAGTCAACACTCTGGTACACCAAGCTCTTTTGATGTTCTGTTGTCAGAGAGTGCAAAACATACTTTGCTTTCTCTTAGGATAAGATCAGTCCATATTCGGGTCACCACAGATCAACTCTTCTTAGATCAAAGACTCTTGATAGACATTCCATTCGATTCAGATTTCTGATGTTTCCTTGCATTAATCTCACACGACACGTGCGATCAATTAGTCAAATTACAAGGCTGATTTTGAAAAGACAAAATATTTAAATTCGACTGGAGTTTTTAACAATTGGTTTGAATGCGGATTGAGGATTAAGGAAAAATATCGGGTGAAAATATTGTAAAGAGACACAGCTTTTGCAGGACACCTGCCCACAAACTCTTCAGAGACGAACGGAAAAGTAGTGACCAACAAAAATCTTATCTGTACTTTTGGTCAAATAGCCATGTGGTTATTGGTTATGAAATATTGAAATAAATGTTTCAATACGATTTCACTTGGAACAAATTCGATCCAAAAATTATTTTGTGCGTTATGAAAGAAATTCTAGCAAAAACTCTTTAAAATGGATTCAGTAACATGAAATTTTGACTACTTTACTAAAATTAAAAGCAAAAATGTTAGTTTTTTTATATCAGGAATTATTGTCTTTCTTTTCAAACGAGTACACAGATAATGTCTGTAATATGCTGCAGCCTTCTTCTGGTACCTGTCGTATTCTGTCACCTCAGAATTTTGAACCAAACCCTTTATTCAATACACGTTGTAGAGTGTTCTCATTCCTCTTTATATGGTTAGGGGAGATAGCTCGTATCAGTTAATACTCTCCAGTTAACTCATTTTTCTGTCTCTTGTCTGTTTATTCCACTGAACCAGAGTATGACTCTTCCGCACTATCCTACCCAGGAATTGAACTCATGGCTGCCACCCCCCAAAGAAAAACTTAAAACAAAACAAAACAAAAAAACAACAAAAACAAAAAAGAAAACAAACTAGATATACTTTAAGCAACATTATCTCTTGAGACACATGGTCTTGTGTATTAAAACGTTTCTCATTAAACCATCTACAGACGTGTATTCAACATTTTGACATGAGAACACGCATATGGAGTAGCTGAACGGTAAAAACTTCTGAATCAAGTGATGTTGTCAACCTTTTTCACATTCGTTATATAATTAGGTCCGCTGACAAAAATCTGCCTCCGCCGTCGAATCATGGACTATTTCTTGTTTCATTTTTTTTTATGATCGCATTCAAATTTTTGCAACGGAAGTTCTTCAACTCTGTTAATTGCGATGCTTGTCACTAGCCGTTTTTGCCTTTTCGTTCTTCCAAATAAATTGTCAAAATGCCGGACATTTTTGAAACAAAATAACTGATTAACTAAATAATTTATTTCCTACATTCATCGAAATGCCTCCATAGATCTTCATATAGCGACCGTTTGAGGAAGAATTTATATCTAGAGAAAACCGTTTAGATGATGTCCTTTATTATCTAAATCAATAACTCCAAATAAAAAGCAAAGAAATATTTCATGTGACAACAGACGTGGCGATCTGGCGACTGATACGAAATATAAAACATTTTTCTTCTATAATTTTTTTTCGCGGATTGAAAAGTTATAAAAGTTAAATTAAAACGACAAAAGCAAAGAATAAAAATGACGAGAAAACATTGAACAATTAGAAAGGTAAACAATCTTTCATCGTTTATAGTTATTCAAGATAATAACAAAATGAACTGCCATTTTGATTAATATGATTACAAGCGGAAATTGCTGGAGAGAGATTGTAATGAGAATAAACATTCGATATAATAATTTAATTATCGTAAGAGGATTTTGTAAATTCATGTTCAGCCCGCGTTAGAATTTCGACTATCCAGTCCGACAAACACAAACATCGCTGCTTCTTTTAAACGAAAATCTTTATATGAAAATATTTTCTAATTCTTCTTTCTATTACTTTACGGCCGTATCACGTTGAAACATTGGTTCATGTCTGATCACCGAAGTTAAGCAATGTTGCATCTGGTCAGTGCCCAGGTTGGTAGCGGCTGAAGAAGACCAAGTATTGTAAACTAGCAAGCCGGCGATGGTTGATTTATTGTTTTTTTGTTTAACGGCATATCAACCTCTTTTTAAAGCAACAAACATTGCCGAAGAGTGAAGCCAGTTAAAAAAAAGGTTTCATAGGGAAATCGTCCTTTTGACGTCTTATTGCGAGCACGTTTGTCCATGTTTACCGGTTATTTAATGCTGAAATTATATATTTTTTATGGAATTTACTTATTTATTGGAGATCATAGAGTTAGTGATACAAGTCTTATTAATTAACCCATAGCTTGGGGGAGAAAAGGTGTATTCATACCTTTCCAAAGGGCATTTGTGCGTAAGTAAATATAACGAATCCGACTGGAACTGGAACTCTGCTCTCCGATTAATAATTCCGAGCCATTATCTATTCCACCGGCCGCGCATCCATGTTTACAGCACCTGGTATTCACAAGCGGTCACCCATCTAGGTGCCGAACAGACTCGATGTTGCTTAACTTCAGTGTTCGTATGTGGAGGCCCTTCTGGACTGACAGTTCACAAGATCTGTCTGGAGTTGAGTGAGTGGCGAGTGATTGGTCTATTTTCTATTCGTATAAAGTTTATAAAAATTGAATACACTTCATTATAAGTGTCATCAAAAATATCTAATGTATTAAAAAGTTATCATTCATATGGAATATTATCCAATCTCATGTAGAAAACTAGAATTGAACCGGGAAACGATTTTAATTCGACCTCTTCTGCTTATAAACGTCCGGCTAGATGCTACCCAATTCAAAACCGTACAATACTGAAGAATTTCCTGAATTCTGTTGCATCTGGAACTTTCATAGAAGAATCGATTATTATCTAGCAATGAAAAAGAAACTGAAACGACAAAGAAACTGAAACGACAAAGAAAGCTAAACGTCTTGACGAGATCTAAATAAGTTTAAAATATGGGATTTACACACCTTTATATTTGGGCGGAATTTCACACTGAATGTCTTGGAGTAATAAGCAACCAGGAGATGTTTTGTCTCCCCACTTCTTCCTGTGGATCATCTGTGTCAATGTCACTGCCTATATCAAGGAGCCAAATATGATGGTCAAACGTTGGATTGAGAGGGCGGTCGTACTTGTTCTATTTCTCTTATAGGCCGCGATAGTGACTGACCAAGAATTCTTGAAAGTTACTAGGTAGCTGAACAGTAGGAATGATAGAGAATTCTGATTTTCCACGGATTCATGAGCAACAATATTCATTAAGATTTAATTTATTTTTTGAAACTTTAAATAAATCCACAAAGAAAAGAATCGTAATCTCTTTTCTGAATCTTTTCTGTGTATGTGTTTCCGGCTTGAACTCCAAATTCTCCAATGATTAGTCTCTTAAAACCACTTACATTCTGAGTCACCATTTTCAGAGGAAGGTTTTAAACATACCGGGTGTAACAGCAAAATTCTCCAAATTGTGTAACAGCATGGGATAATTGTCCATACCACAACATGTTTAATATCTAAAAAAAAAAAAAACAGTAAACTAATTGAGTTTATTTCTTCCAGATTTTCAGCTGAGACGTTTAGCCATCTTGACACCATTTCTAAGATGCAACGGTTCAAAGCTTAATCTAACAATTGACCAATTTTGCTCTTACACGAATTGGACAATTTTGCCGTTACATCCGGTATATATCATTGTCTAGCAGCCCCTGAATGTCAATCTATCGCAATGAACGGGTTTTCTCTGAAGGAGACCCCGTTGCCTTGAGGGCCTATTAGGAACTCGTATATACAATCCATCGCTAAAGATGCTGGAAAAATGATCAATTCTCTGTAACATCGCAGTAGGTACCTGATTCCTCCTGATAAGTTCTCCCTTTATAAGATCCAGATCAGACTGAAAATGGAATACTGCTGCCGTATAAAGATAGGGGCTGCCCACTCTTAACTTTTCAATTTCGATAAAATTCACAGCGGCCTTGTGGGTGATGAATTGTTTTCCACCTTACATCCCCTTTCCCTCAGACGAAACAGTGAAAACCTCTGAATACTATCTCCACGGAAAATGTTCAAACAAGCTACATTCCTTATTTCCTTCAACTCTAACTCTCCCAGTTACAACCCGCCACGCCGTTGTACATTAAGGTGAACGACCCCCATCTCCTTCATATTCTTTTAGTAAGGAGTAAGTTCCACTCGGATAGCTTCTTCCCAAGAACTGTTGCTTTGTGGAACAGAATCCCATGAGGATACTTTCCCAAGCACTACAGACTCTTCAAGTCTAGAGTTAACCTATATTTTTCCCACATATCCACATAAACTATGCCCCATATTCCTACTGCTCGCAAAACAACCACCTTCAGTAACCCACTCCCTCGAGTGGCTCTTGGGCCTTGTACAGGGTGAACATTAGTAAAAAAAAAAAAAAAAAAATGAACGTACAGAGGGTATCTCATGTCGCTCTTTCTTCCTACAAGACCCTGAAAGTCAATGACACTGCGTACATCGAATTAGTAGGCTGGTGACCAAGTCTTGAATCGAGTGTGGCCATATGTGTTCCAGCAAGGCACTTTCTCTTCCATATAGATCGATGGACCCAGGAGTGACGAGCCAATAATGTTCGGATCACTTCAAACAAGTAACTTTCTACTTCTCCTGTTCTTTTAATTCCCTGGAATACGACCTACTAGAGCATCATCAAGAGGGAGACAAACCAGTAAACCACACAATAAGAGGACCTCGTTGAAAGCAACCATTGTAGGTGTGATGGTCATAAGGAATTAAAATTACCTCATCCAAGCATACACTTGTTTCCAACGCCGAGGCTGAGTGTAGTCTTATTAAATAACTCTTTTCTGTTTTTCTATGGTCAACATGCGTACAAATTGTTTCGAAAATATAATTAATTCATAATTAATTTTTGCTAGTGAATATCTTTATATTAGAATTTGTTCTTAATTACTAAGTGTGAGTATATATATATATATATATATATATATATATATATATATATATATATGAGGGCAAGGGCTTAAAATTTATGATTTTTTGTTTAAAAGATTTTTCATTGAGTACTTTTTAATACTACTAAAAAGTACTCAATAAAAAGTCTTTTAAACTAAAAATCATATATTTTAAGCCCTTTCCCTCATATAAAACAAGTTTTATTAATTGAATATAAAGCTGGTTAAAAAAATATAAAATACCCCCCCCTGTTACTCTTCAGACACGCTCCCACCTCATCCCCCATAACAATTAAGTTACATATTTGATTTCTCTTTTACTATATACATTTACAATACACTTGCATTCCTGTACCTTTCCATTTTTTCCTTCACCTCCTTTTCCACTTCTCTTCCCATTACACACAATGTCCTATCTTTCAATCATGATATTCCTGTTATATATTTTTAAAGATAATTATGTAGGGTTCTTTGTAGTTTTTTTAAAATAAAGCGTTAAAGTGGTCATTTTAAAAGTATCGCCCGAAGAAACGTAAGGTCGAAACTGTGGTCGCATATTTTAATTGACTTCCTGATTTTAAAACTATATATATATATATATATATATATATATATATATATATATATATATATATATATATATATATATATAACAGGAAAATATTGGTAGTAACCAAATAAGGTAATCCGTAATAGACCAAAAATAAAAACAACAGTATTTTCCCAACGATGTAACAAGAAAAGGAGCTTATATTGTAACAACATTAGATACACCAAGTCATTCACTAGCTCAGTCACTAAATCTACTTTCAAAATCTACCACAGCTCTAACTGTAGAGGTCATAACATAATTTACCTATTAGAATGCACACTATGCTAGAAACAATATGTGGAAAATCTGACTGGTCATTTCACTATAGATTTAATAATTATCGTAATCAGATCAATCCCCCCCCCCACAAAAGATTATTACTTGTAGAACAAAATTTCCGCCTAGAAAAACATGATTTTAAAAGTCATGCCAAATTCGCAATAATTAAAAAAAAATTAAAAAATAGGCAGAAAAGATAACATTAAAAAAAATTCTAGACGAACATGAAGACAAATGGATTTTGTGCCTCAAAACACTTCGTTCAGACGGGCTTAATCACAAATTTAACTACATAGATAGAATTAATATATAACCCCATAAATCAAGTCCTACTTATATTTCTCACCCACGCAAGACAGACATGCTTGCAGAGGTGTTGAGGTCTCAAACTTATACACACACCCATACTAATATATACACTTACTCACATCATATACACTCCCAAATAACTAAAAGATAACATACACTTAATGCACACGCATCCCCTTCTCAGCAACCGATAAAACTGTCAAAATGACCAAGAAGGGAATTCTGAATCTCCCCAGCCTCTATCTTAAAAACAACTTAAATAGGCCATTTAACCAACACGAAGACTGACCAAAATTAACGATAAAAAAACAAATGAAAATTACAGATAAATAAATTTCACTTCTACTAACAAGCAGGAATTTTTTTCTCCTGGTGATGATGACCATGCTGACCGAAATTAGTCGAGGAACCTAATTGAAATAATAACACAAAAAATATTCATATACAACCCAGTGTATGTGAAAATTTTAATTTTTTAATATTTTTTATAGTCAAAACACACACACACACACACACACACACACACACACACACACACACACACACACAGACACACACACACACACACATATATATATATATATATATAAGAACGCAATTTATTTTATATATCCCATACGGGTAAAAATGTGTTTTATATATCCCACAGTGGTATATATACCTGGTCACGTGATCATAATCAACCAACCAGACTGCATTTTAAACGGAAAGAAAATTGAGCTATATTTTTTGCAAAAGAATAAAACAATTCTCCAAATCCAATTAGATGCGAGACATATCATGATATAGCCACACATCTCTCATTCCCAATTTAACTTCTGAGAACCGCAGAACTGTGAAATCAGTAAAGTTACTATAAATAAATATTCTTAAAAATTCCAGTTTCATTTTTAACTTCTTTTTCACACACACACACACACACACACACACACACACACACACACACACACACACACACACATATATATATATATATATATATATATATATATATATATATATATATATGTATATATGTATATATATCTGTGTGTGTATGTGTGTTTAAATATAATATATATTGTTGTTATTTCTTGACGAGTCGACCCAACGATTTCAAATAGGTTCGTCTACAAAACTCTGGACTCGTTGGTATTGAATATAACATGAATCAGCTAAGTAACAAATTTTAAATTTGTATTAATTCTATCTCTGTCTTCCATCGGCATGCCTGATGCTAACCTCAAGGAAAGTGACTCTTGTGCACTCTCGGGCTAACGTCCTCAGCTGACATGAAGTGGAAAGACTATATTGAATCCATTGCTAGATCAAATATTAAGAAGGTCGGTTCACCGTGTTGTGCAAAACAATTTTTCTCTCCAGAAT
The DNA here is from genome assembly GCA_964036315.1 of Acanthosepion esculentum. Classification (NCBI taxonomy): domain Eukaryota; kingdom Metazoa; phylum Mollusca; class Cephalopoda; order Sepiida; family Sepiidae; genus Acanthosepion; species Acanthosepion esculentum. The sequence goes on from OZ038493.1 coordinate 51,237,490, forward strand.
CTATCTTACATATCTATAAGTCTACTATTGGTCCATGCTTAGAATATTGTTGCCGTATATGCTTCGATGCCCCTGCTATTTACCTTGATAAGGTAATATCAGCAATATTATTGGTCCTGATCTGGCGGCTCGGCTTCAGTCTCTTGTCGACCGCCGTAAGTTTGCCTGTCTATATCTTTTCTATAAATACTTTCATGATAATTGTTCGGATGAGCTCTTCGCTATAGTACCTAGACTTTATGGATTTAAGCGCAGTCTTGGACTGGCGTCGAGATCTCATCAATGTACAGTTGAGCTGACTAGATGCAACCCTAATTTCTATGCTAACAATTTCTTTTCTCGCAATTCTCGCTTGTGGAACTCCCTTCTAGTTACACGCTTTCCCGCCAATTTTAATCTGTAAAAATTTAAATACAATGCCAATCGCTATCTACTGTCCTCCTGATTACCTTTTCTCTTTTCGCTCATTATTAATGTTTTTGTTCCTAATTTTTCCACACCCTGTAACCTCTTGCGTCTTAGTGGCTTTACTGCCTTGCATGAGGTAATACCGATTATATATATATATATATATATATATATATATGTGTGTGTGTGTGTGTGTGTGTGTGTGTGTGTGTGTATGTGTGTATATATATATATATATATATATATATATATATATATGTTTGGGAAAATGTATGACAAAGTGGGAAAAGTTTTCTTGTGACGTGTTTCGTCCTTTAGTACTTCAACGGACTGAATTTATTATGTCGGTGCGACTACACATGCGTACGAATTAGGGATGCTGGGAATTTTTTAATTTTTTACTTTAATCTAGCCGATTTCATTTAGATTCTTTTTCTTCCCATCAGGGCTCAGATTTACTGTAGATGACCTTGCGATCAAAGCACTCTCCAGACATTTTCGTCGTAGTGAACTGTTTCTCCTTTGATCAGAGTAGCAATTTTTTATGTCAAAATTGTAGTTAGTTTCGTTACTGTGGGCAACCAACGCATTTGATGTATTGTTTTGTAAAATGCCTCTTTTGTGTTCATATAATCTTTTATTTACGTTCCTTGAATTTTCTCTTATGCATTTTTTTGTGACAATTATTACAGGCGATCGAGTCTCCTTCAAGTTTTAGCTCATTGTTTTGTTTAGTATTGACTAAGTTTTTATTGTTTTCGATGCAGCAGTAACAAATTTTATGTTGAGTTTAGATAGATTCTTTCCACTTGTACATGTGATAGAGTTAGTTGTGTAGCGGACCATGGGGGTGAAGATGTGAAGAGATATCAGAAGGTTAAACTTTCCTGCTGGCGGGTCCAGCTACATGAGAATGTCGGACTTTAATTAAGTCCAAAGAAGACAAAGAAAACAAACAAGAACGATATACATGGGTAAACAAATATATATTAATAACAAAACAAGTTAAACAAAGACATGGACTGTAACATAGAGTTTGTATGGAGAAATTATGTGTGTGTGTTGTAAGTGTTCGTACGTACGTGTATTGTTCTTAGCGCGTTCCCAGAATTTGGAAAAAGCTGTATCTGTGAGAGGTCACATATTGGCCTAAGTGGAAAAAGAGAGAGAGAGAAGGGTCAGCCAGTATTTATACTCATGGGAGAGAGACCCCTGTTGAAGGATTAAAGAACTGAGGAGGAGCTAACTGCGACAGTTGGTAGGACAATATATTATCTAAGTGCCGCAAAGATTTGAATTTAAATTTCCCTTGAAACACATGCATAAGATATGCACAACAAAATCTTACTACTTCTCTTACTTCATCTTTACAGGTCGTATACTAAAAGATGTTAAACTTCAAAAGGATTTGAACTTGTTTTTCCAAAGACAGGAATTATCGCAACAGAATCTTATTCTTTTTCCTTTACTTCGATTTGACATATTTTGAAATGAACTAAAATTCCTTACGGTCTGAACCTTTTTTCCCATTGCAAGATATATACAAGATTATCACAACACAATCTCCAGATACTTTCCTTTTTCTTCCACTTGGTATTTTTTTTATTTCAAGACATACATCTAAGATTATCGCAACAGAATCTTACTCCTCATCCCGTTTCAAAGTTTAATATTTTATATGTTGAAAGAAAGTAAATTGTCAAAATCTGAATTTATTTTTTGATTACAAAACATCTAAGTAAGTCTAAGTATCCTTAATCCTGCCATTTGTATTGGTCTGGATGCCTGCTGGTCTTGCAATCGACAGCAAATTCAATTCCTAATTTCTTCTTTATGACAACCGACTTGTGTAAACGAATTTCTTTTAGATGAAACGAATTCGAGATAAATGGTTTATTTATCGGCAACACCAGCGACAGAGGCAAGTCCTGTGAAATTATCCAAATCTGAAAATACAGTTTGTGTTATTTTAGAAAATTGTAAACAGACTCGCAAACAACCGACTTGGCAGCTGCCACGGTTGTTCAATGTTTTTTTTAGAAATTGGAAAGTGAAGTATTTAATAACAGGCGTTCGGTAGATTTTTTTTATTTTAACAATATTTTGCAAAATGCCATAAAAATCTATTTGCCGATTTATTGCATACCGAATACTTACTCAAAACAGACGGGGATGCACATATCATACATACACATACATGTGTCTCCATTCTTTTCTATATAAGCATATTCATGTGAAGGCCCATATAAGTCTATGTTTATACACATAATTTATTATTTTTAAGACATTTTTATGTTTATACGTTCTTTTTATACATACAAATATTTAAGTAAATGCTCTATTTTATAATAAACAGTATTAACAATCAGAGCATTTATTTAAATATTTGTATCTATAAAACGAACGTATAAACATAAAAAATGTCTTTAAAAATAATTGTCGGACTTTGTCCATTTCATAATGTATAATTTATTATATATATTTTATATGGCATAGATAGCGTTTTTTTCTTTCCGGTGTGCATCCACAACACTCTTTTTAAGAGTTGCTCATTTCAATTAATATTAGAAAGCTCTGTCACGGTTGACTATTTTCTCTTTCTGTTTTTGCTTACCTAAAGTTATATTTATCAACTTTGCATTTTTCTAGTTTCATCCATTTTTAACAATTAATAGTTTAGGTGTTAGTACTCTCAAAAAGGCAGTAAAATCCAGAGACGGATATGCAATGTGGTTGGCCCTGATCTGGCATCTCGTTTACAGTCGATCTCTCACAGACGTGCCGTCGCCTCCTTCTGTATTTTCTATATTATAGAAGAAAACTCAACAACTGAAAAAATAAAAGACGTAAACAAAAGCAAAATTTCATGAACGTGCGGGTATAAAAGAACGTTAAATTCATGAATACGCACGCGTATAAAACGGAATAAAAAAGCGGATTGAAGAAGGCGCAGAACAATGTGAAAAAATTGGAATTACTGTTTAAAACCACAACCTCTGAAACCTGGAATTTTTTACCAAGAAACATCGATGTCTGGCTAAAATAAAATTGATAGTTAAAAGTTAAGTAATCATAAACGAAGGATATATATATATATATATATATATATATATATATATATATATATATATTTGTATATATATATATATATTTGTATATATATATATCTATATATCTTTATATATATATATATATATATATATATATATATATATATATCCTTCGTTTATGCATGTTTCTTTAAAAACGACAGACAAGGAACTACGGTTAAGCTTTTTATTTAATTTTGCTTGTGTGCGAAGAAGAGCTTTCTTTTCTGGACAAAGGGTGTGTAAAAACTCTCCAAATGTTTTATATTTCTGAGCGCTTTCGGCTATACATTTAACCATTATCAAGGATGATTCGATGAGTGTGTGCATTATGTGTATGTCTTAGTGTGCTGTAGGGATGTTTTAATTTCCGAATACGGTTAGCACATTGTGGCCTTGTTCGTAGTTAATATTGTTAAGAGTTGTTTTTTTCTTTTTTATTATTAAAGCTTCCATTATTTTTAGTCTTTTTTTACAGGTCGATGCAGTTAATATATTTGTGTTTTCTACTAGTATGTTTCTAATGGAGTCTGGTAAGTTTGTGTGTGTGTTTAAATGGGTTCTAATGGAGCTGTGATCAGATAGGTGTAACGTAAGACGTCTGGATAAGCATGTAGTTGTGTAACCGATGGAATTATTGATGAGTCCAGTTTCATCAGGAATACAGTTCCTTAAGGGCCCTTTGAACTCATAGATAATGTTCGTTCTTTGTAATTTTGACTTAGCTGGTGTGTTGTTATTTTTTAGGATAAGGTTATCTGTCTTAAATTTTTTATAATAGATATTTAATTTGATTTTTTTTATTCGGGTCAATTGGTGTAGTGTATTTCTTTATAATGTGTCTTAGTAATGATTCGTCTTGTCTGTAATTAATGTGCATTTGGTTTTTGTAATAAATGTGTATGTGATTTTTGACTGTGTGTTCACTATCGTTATTACTTACTTTGGGGAGAAATAGTCTAATTTGGTGGTTTATAAGGTGGTTAGGGAAGCCGTTGTTGATTAGTGTTTGTTTAACATTAAGTTCTTTGAGGAAGAGTAGTCGAGAGGATGAATTCTGGTGTGCTCTTTTTAGAAAGTTTTTTATTACTGCTATTTTGTACCTAAGTGGACATTCGCTTTTAAAGTTAAGGTGGCACGAGTTTTTGCTAGTGGGTTTTTTGTATAATGATGTAATGAAAGTGTTATTGCTGTATTCAACGAGAACATCTAAGAATGGATATTTGATTTTTTTTGACTAAGTTCATAGGTAAAGTTAAGGACGGAGTTTTTCTCAAATGTGGTCTTAAGTGTACCTATTTCTTTAATGTTATTTGCTAAAATAAAAATATCATCTATGTAGCGAACATATATTTTCGGTTTACGGACCTGTGTAAATATCGTATTTTCTACGTGGGACATATAATAATTGGAAAAACATGGAACGAGTGGATTTCCCATACTGACGCCATTATTTTGGGTGTAAATGTTGCCATTATGGTCATAGAATGGAACTTTTGTCGTGCATGCGTGTAGTAATTCTTTTAGTATGGCTGGTTTGATGGATGGCGGAGGGATAGAATTATTAGTATATACAGAACTGAGGATAATGTCAATAGTTTGGTCGACGGGGACGTTTGTAAATAAGTTTTCGAAGTCAAATGACGCTATTATATCTTGGTTTGGATTTTTGTAGTTTTTAAAATTTGCAGGAATTCGTGGGTGGATGTGATGCTGTAATTGGTAGGTAGGTATGGAGTGGTGATGTCGTTCAAGAATTTTGATAGCTCGTAGATAGGTGTTGGGATCTGGGAAATAATTGGTCGTAGCGGGTATCCTGGTTTATGGGTTTTTATATTTCTATATGAATATCACGGTTGGTAATCTCCAACTATTTTTGAATTTTCAGGGAACTGACTCCCGCGCTGTGAACTGTTATCAGTTTGTTGACGGACTTTTTTTTTTAAGTCTCAGTGGGATTTCTTTTCAGTTTGGTGAATTTAGTTCGAACATCGACAATATTTTTTTAATTTTTGGTGGCAATCGGCTTTATCCAGAATTACGTATGTGTTAGCTTTATCGGGTCGTCTGATGCCGATGTCGGGGTTGTTTTTTTTAACTCTTTCGCGGCCTTTTTTTAGTTTTGGTGTTAAGATATTACTATGGTTGTTGCCAGGGGAGAGGTCCTTCAAGCCACAATGTGCTAACCGTATTCGGAAATTAAAAACATCCCTACTACAACACTAAGACATACGCATAATGCACACACTCAATTAAGCTGAAAAATCGAATCATCCTTGATAATGTCTAAAGGTATAGCCGAAAGCGCTCGGAAATATAAAACATTTGGAGGGTTTTTACACACCCTTTGTCCAGAAAAGAAAGCTCTTGTTCGCACACAAGAAAAATTAAATAAAAAGCTTAACCGTAGTACCTTGTCTGTCGTTTTTAATGAAACATGCACATATATATATATATATATATATATATATATATATATATATATATATATATATATATATACCCAAGTTTAGGATTGGTATATACGGAGTGAATTCCAATAACCAACAATTACTATTCTTTAAAGAGTGCTCAATACAGAGTAGAGCAGATATAATTATTTATTTGAATATTACAACATAAATATGTTATAAAATCACGACAAAAGTAGCCATTTTGTTTCAACACTTCTGGTGTCTTATCAAGTGATGATGTAGAATATAGAATATAAATTTTATAAAAATAAAAGATATATATTTTTTTTAAATTGTAGAATTACCGAGGAGAAAAAATATAAAAATAAAAATAAAAGATATATATCTTTTATTTTTATTTTTATATTTTTATATTTTTTCTCCTCGGTAATTCTACAATTTAAAACTTAATAGAGATTTGATTTAGATTTCTAAATAGGTAATTTTTAATTTTTTACTTTTAATTTTAATTTCAAATTTTATAAATCTTTTAATATCTATGATAACCTTGCTTAGTTGTCAAATTTTTCGAATCACCCTATACTTGTATTTTGATTGGTCATTCTAGCTTATGTAACAGCGTTTACTCCTAGCTAAGGATCGTTAATTAATTTGAAACTTTTAAAACCATTTATTCTATATTCTACATCATCACTTGATAAGACACCAGAAGTGTTGAAACAAAATGGCTATTTTTGTCGTGATTTTATAACATATTTATGTTGTAATATTCAAATAAATAATTATATATATATATATATATATATATATATATATATATATATATATATGTTGATGTTCTGTTCGATTTTTATCAACTTTCTTGTACCAGTCTTATATCGATGTCGGATGCTCAAACTTTCCAAGAAGCAAAACTGAAAGAGATAAGGAGGTAAATTAGCACAATGCTAACTAGTTATATGCTCGTTCAGCTTTTTTTACATAAAATTTTATAGTTGATAAATAAAACAATAACCGTTTGAAAAAAAGAACAGATAAAAAATATAGAACTACTTTGGCAGATTAATATGCAACCATTAAATAAAGAGCATCCATACAAGATACCAATTTATATCAACTAATCAATGTTGATAATAATAACTAAACAACTGTACATCCATATAAAATGTTTATAATACTAACCAAGCATCAATAAAAAGCAATATTAAATCAAAATGAATCTTACAAACAGAATAGTGAGCCATATAAGGTGAACCGCAGTTCATCTACTGATTATTGCTACAGGAAAAGGATTACCAAATTCAAAGTTTAAACATATTGTAAGGGAAAAAAGTAGGCCATGCCTACAATTTACAGTCAATTCACTTCTTTGGGTTAATAAGGAGTTTTTATCAGAAAGTGTGATAATTTATAATTTTTCATATAAGCAAAGGAAACAGAGTTCATTTAATGATCTATATTTTCTAACTCTTTTTTAAATTTTCCATTTTATCTTAGGAGTTTTATTAGCTTCTTTAAAATTCCAAAAATATATAGAAAGAGATGTACTATTTTTATAACTACTATTGGTGAAGAATAAGATATGTTGATACCACTTAGTCTAAAAAATCCTTAGTATTACCAATATAAAAATTTTCAACAGTCGGATTCTGTATTATAGAAATAGTATTTAGATAAACAAGAGAGGTGATTAAACATTGGTTTCGTAATGGGAATTCGTTAGAATTCTTGAAATTACATTGGTTAATATTATCAACAGTATTTGGATATGCATTATTATCCAGATTTTTAAATTGGTTTAAATTCTCAAGATTATTAGTGGAGCTATAACTTAGTTTTAGTGTGTTTCTGTTAAATATTTTACTAAGAGGGTTACTTTTAGGGAAATAATTATTAATTAACTGGTGGAACTTCTAGCCTAACTTAGTACTAATTGGTTAAATGGTGGATCGGTGTACCAAATGATTTTTCTATTCCTGTTCCTTTTCCTTAGATTAATATTATTATATTTTCCATACTAGATTTCAGCGTACTTGTAACCACTATTTTTTAAAGCAGTATTATAAACACCGCTGTATTTATCCAACACATTTTTCTCAGATGATTTGTTGCTAATCCTACATTCTATAGATGAGGGTATATATTTGAATTGGGATGAGTATAAATTGGGTTAGCATTATTTTTCATATAATGGTGGAATACATCATTAACAAGATCTAACGTAACATCAATAAAAGTCGGATTTTAAACACACACACACACACACACACACACACATATATATATATATATATATATATGTATGTATGTGTGTGTGTGTGTGTGTGTGTGTGTGTGTGTGTGTGTGTGTGTGTGTGTGTGTTCAGATACAGGGAAAAAATGAATAAAAAGAGGCAAGAGAAAAAACTTTTCTTAGCCAATGCATTTCGTCCTCTTTATCAAGGCAATGAAGGATTTATTTTATTGCACGTGTTTTTTTTTATAGAAAAGCGATGATGTCATTGGTTTATGAAGGCTTTTAAGTTTGGTATCTGAATTATTATTGTTATGATAAGTTGTTTTGGATAGTGGATGTTATGGAGTTGGTAATTAGTATTATGTTTAGTTTATTGTTGTGTATAATGTTGTTATCTTTGTTACGGTCATGCATTTTATGCGCCTTTCTCTTTGCGTTGTGGATGAAGTGATGAGAGAGAGAGAGAGAAAAAGAGAGAGAATTAATACAAGTAAAAGGTTTGTCACTTAGCTGATTGGTGTTACCTTCAGCATCCCGACTCCAGAGTTTTGTAGACGGACCCTCCATGAATCACTCCGTATAAATAGATAGATAGATAGATAGATAGATAGATATCTGTTTGCGCATGATTAATGTTTCCACGAGTTTAATTAAATGTATACTGTATTTTAATTTGTAAATATATTTGAATGTACTTAAGTGCACAGATATCATTGTATTCAAATCCGCGTCCAAACGCATCGATTCTAAAATGACATACAGCAATTCTGTTTCTTTCTGAACACAAAATCCCCACCTCATCTCAGATTCTTTGATGTTTTTGTTTTTTTACAACAAACCTCAGCAGAATGATTCTTGTTTATTTGCTATAAGTCATCCATCCATTTTAGTCCGATTCTATCATTAATCAAGTACATTTTTGGGTTGGTTCAAAGGTGTAAAGAAACGAAATTCAACTGAAAACAGTTTACGGAACGACTGCCACAAGAGTGAAGACTAACTTCTTGCCTTTTAAGTTTGGATTTAAATTCTTCTGCATAATTTTACTTTTTTCTCTTCCCGATAAATCCAATTGATCTTTAACCGTCACTGGACTATTTATAACCAATGAGAATTGAAAACGGAAACATCTTGTGACGTCTTTCGGAAATTGCTTTCACCATAAACAAATACTTCTTTGTGCTCATGTTTATTTGTGCTCATAGTACATCATTTGCATATCATTTGCATAAGTCTTTAAACGGCCTGTTCGGTATTTGCTTTTGGTTACTTGGATTTTTGTGGATTACAATTTCACAATCCCGAAATAACAACTTTGTTTATATAAGGTAATAGTATAGTAAAAAAACAAAAAAACAAAAAAACAAAAAACAGTTGTAATTTGTGATTTGATCCTGAAGACAGTTCGTGAGAATGACTGCGCTAGAGGCAACACACTGTGGAACAGGGAATTTCAAATTGATTGCTAACTTGAATGTCGAGGAGATAAAATCTTCAATGTAGAATTACGCTAAATAAATAAATTCAATTTGTTTGTGATATTAACAACGATTATCATTCTAACAACAGAGAGACCAACGTGAGTAAAAAAAAAAAAAAGCCACAATCGTCGTGCGTGATTTGATCCAGAAGATATTTCGTGAGAATAACTGCGCCAGAGGAAACACATAAATTATAAAAGTACATTTCCTTATGTGTGTCCATGGGTTCATAGAACACCAATGAAATCTCTTTATTTTCATTTGGCATGCAGGGATAAATAGATGTAAAATTTTCCCTACGATTCTTTCCACCTGTTGTCGCATACCTACGGACGATAATGGGTATGTCCCCATTCACATAAATACACTAGTAAATACTGTATGTTGGTCTGCAGTCGTAAATTCGTCTCCAGCTGTGCTGTCAAAGATCCCCAGACGAGACTTGTCGAAGGGCAGAGTTTCGTCTCGGGAAACAGCTACCCAACCCCGTTTTATACGGTGTCTACGGGGAATTTTTGGACGAGACTAGGGGCTCAGATTAAATTAAATTAAATTCGACCGCGTGGGGCGGTTGGTAGATATCCTTCAGTTGGAGATTCATTGTGGAATTCACTTGACTCACTTCTAGCAGTTGACTACTTCTACGCACCGCTGGCGAATCTTATATGTGTTGTTCTTGTCCTAAGTATTATCGTTCATTACCAACCTTCGTGTGATTATTCCATTCAGTAACCTTCCCTAGGTTACAACACCACCAATCACATTACTCTCCACCAACAGGAATACACTGAAATCCTATTAAAATCTTATATAAAAGTGATGCCTGCCGAAAACTTTCAACTGAGAAATATTAGCCTTTTCAGAGCCCACTTAGTGGACCGAACTGTGGGGAACTGGGAGAAAATAAAACACCACTGATCACTCATTTCATAAAGAAGTTAACTTAGCTTAACTAAAGAAAAATATTCTATTTTTATTTGAACTGAAAGGTTTTTCTTATAAATGCAAAATACTTATTTCTAAGCAGTCATTAAAATATACCATTCTGAATTCTCCTCCCACACGACACAATTGCGCTACATTCACCCACCTTTCGCTAAAGTCCGGCGAAAACAGCCTTTCCTTCATCCAGATCTTAATCTTAAGTTGATGCTTAAAGTAGGCGGTCAGATTGTGGTGAGGAAGAGAAATTACGCTGACTTTCAGGTTCATCATCAATATTGCCCTTAGCATCGCGACCAGTAAACGTAGACGCATAATGTTGCTCTTGTCAATAACGGATAATGGTTTCCAAGGTAAAATCTATCCATGAAGCATGCAAATTTTGTAGCCGAACAGGACTACAATTGCACAACGATAGAGGGCCTACTCCTGCATAGGAACTTAATATCGTGTGTAAAAAAACATTTTGCCGACCTAATGCGCGCCTCAGATGACTAGTCAAGTGAGACACACCTCGTCGTTAATGAGGTATTTCAGCCCGGGAATACAAGGTCAGAAGGTCGAATTTTGAAAAGCCGTCATATATTTTCTTTATTTTTTAATAATTTTATATTTTTATTTCATTTCTATCACAAACAATTCACCTCGAGACAATTTGTTGTAAAAAAGCCATAAGGAACGATACTTTACGTCAGACTCAGCCCCTCCGTCAATTTGCTTCGCACGGCCGCCCTTAGGTAGAACTTGATATAATAACTCTCTTGATAACGGCGGGGTTTCAGAGGTCAGTTTTCACCTGAAAGACTCTTATAGCTTGTTGACATTTGCGATGAAAGGGTCACTCGATTCGAAGCTAAGGAGGGACTTCTCTGCATCTAAGAAGATAGAAGAGAGATAACAAGCTTCACAACACACTAAGGTGCCCTGTGACCCCAAAGAGTTTAAACAGGCCTCTCTTTAGCTCAGCTACTTTAGTACACGAGAGAATATGTACTGCTAGTAAATAAAGTATGAGGAAGGTAATACAAGAAACACACACATCGGAATGATTGCTTTAAGATTGCATCATAGATCTTCTCTAATACTTCCAACCAATTCTAATTATGACTTGATGTCGGGATCGAATCAGGTGAAGAGTTTGTTTCACTGCACGTTTTTCTAACTGAAATTGACAAGGAGAAAACAAACTTTCAACGAACCCAGCCGCAAACTTACAGATAAATCATGGATAATTTCGTCCCCACGGAACCAACTCATGCAATCAGAGTTTTTGTAGTAATAGTCGTACTAGTATTTTGGAGAAAGACGTTTAGTAGTGGCGGGGGAAATCATCTCCACTTACCTCTACTACTGCGCGTTTAATTTCTTTAATTTAAAAGTTAGTACTTTTTCTCACGACCCAAACTGACAGTCATTGCCGCTTTTTACTTTCCTCGCATACGGCTTCTCTGATAATGTATCACCAAGTTGAGACCCAAAAGGAACTGAATATAAGCTGCTTAGGCATGCTCCCTGTCATTTTCCTACTAACTACCACTCTTCTTTGAAGTTCTCCAGAGATGCCACCATCTAGAAAAGACGAAGAGAAGTAGGCAAAGTTGTGCTCTTACATCTGACTGGAAGACCTGGCCAGAATTTTAGGGTTGACTATTATGTTTCCTTTTCTTCAACAAAATTGGACGGAATGGAAACTCAATGTTCGATGGATGTTTTCTTAGGGCCTTTCTTCGCCTGGCGTAGTTGCAGAGAGATGACCATTATTCCAAACATACCAATATACGCCGGTCATTCTTCTTGAGGAAGTGTCTGGAAGATTCAGACTGTCGATATCCAAAGAATTCAGAATGGAATTGAAATCTTTGCTATCTATTATGAGGTAGAAACGCCATTCTCTTCGTATGCAATCGGTACTCACGGCCATGATTTCCTCAAATTAGAGTAAATACGCGATCAAAAGCGTACTGAAAACATAGCAAGGCGCCTCCTCCACTGTAATCCCTTAGAGCTTCATTGGGCTTGATATCATATTTGATACATAATTTCTTTATATTGGAGATCTTTTTATTGTTAGGGCCAGTGAAGGTTCAGCTAAAGTAAATCCCATATGAGAAAGGTTATACTTTTTACGGCTTGTAAGACCTCTACCTTCAAAGTTAACGGTGATTTAATAAAATAATCTTTTGTGAATTTGAAAATCTTGTTGAAATTCCTGTCAATCACAAATATAAGGACAATCGATGACCATCTTTTCGAAAATATCAACTAACAACGAATTCTTTTTACTTCGCGCCTACACATACTTGTTACATATTTTCCGTGATATCAATTAAGCAACAGCAGTGGGGGTATTCGAAATTTTTGGAGTAGGGCCCAACTCGTTTTTGATTCCATCAGTGTTCTTTGGCCTTGTAATGTTTAATTTCGTTCATTTTTTTTCTCCTGTTTTTTCCGATTTCTTTCTTTTTTTTTCTTTTTTTCCATTTCAGAAACCCTCTTTCGCAGGGCGGACTTTCTAAATAAGGCATCCATCGCCTTGTTGACACACATGTCAGCCATATTTGTGGTAGTAGTCCAGCAGAAAATTGGTCGACTGGTCGAAAAGGGTAACAAATCTAGCGGGTGTGGAAGAAAAGAGGTGATGCCAAATCACAAGGGAAAATCACGAAAAATGGAAGAACAGTTACGACTTGGTGAAAACAGCATTTTCCCTGGGATTTTTTAAAACATGGATTTGACTGTACGAGAGTAGCCGTTATAAAGAATTGCAAAAGAAAAAAAATACAACTTCGACATTCAAGCACTTTATTCTATTCAATTCAGATAGACTTTATTGCAAACAATAATATCTGTTAATGGACAAAATTATTCTCTCGGATTATTGGATGAAACTAAAGTAAACTCGATGAGGAGTTCTATTTGTAAATATTTCCATTTTCTCTTTTCTCTTTCTTTTTGGCTTCCTCTTTCGATTCTCACTTTTATTTCGCTCTCTTGCCATACTTTCTTTGCCTTGTTCTTCTTTTTTTTTTCAACAAATTTCTCTATTTCTTCTTTTTCCTTTTCTTCTTTGTCTTTTTTGTTTTTGTGTCATTGACATCACAACATATTTATCCTGCTGCATCATCATCTTTTCTTTTTTACTTCTTCTTTCCCTCTTAATTCCTTCCTTCAGATTCATCCGTTCATTATTCACCTTCACTCTCTACTTGTTCTAATCTTTCTATTTTGTTTCTCCTTCTTTTTTAATTCCATCTTCCTTTTCTTTCTTTTTCCTTTCTTTTTTGTTCTCTCAATTCATCTCACGTCTTTTTCTCTCTGGTTATTTCTCTTTCATCACCTCTAGCCGCTTAAGTATATTCTTCCCCCTTTTCTTTCTTTCTTTCTTTCTTTCTTTCTTTCAATAGCCAATGTTTTTGTTTCTTACTGAAATAAAACGTCTTGATTTTAAACTTGACATTATTTGACGCCATCTTGCCACTAAATAATCCAACATTTCTTGTACAATATTCTCTCAAAAATTTTTAACTATGCATATTTGCAATTTTATTCCGACTTTGCATATTTTTTACAAATTTTTTCGCTTCTTTTTCGTCGACTTATTACGTACTCATCACCAGAGCCAACATGTCTCAGGAGAAATTAATTTCTGTCTTGTCGAATTCCATACAAGTTACATCCTGCAAGGGAAAATATTATCTTTATGTATCCAGAATTTAAATCAATAAATCTATTTGTCTATAACAGTACAGCAAATTTGGTCCTTACTATGTGCCCCAATGCACACCTACAATTAGGCGTACAGAAGGTAGGATATTAATACACACACACACACACATATATATATGTGTGTGTATGTGTGTGTGTGTGTGTGTGTCTGTGTGTGTAATAGTACCAAATAAAATTAAATGTTCACTTATCTTCCCCTAATCTGAATTGCGCGGAGATAATATCTAATCGTCATATAGCTTGATAGTATGATAGACAGGTGTCACTATCAAGCCCCCGCAATCACAGAGTAGGGACAGATAAGGGAACATTTAATTTTATTGGTTACTATTAATGTTTTATCTCTTGATATTTAGCTCTTTAAGTACACAGACTGCTTGCCACAAAAGCGTTATCTTTCGATAGTTTCCTGTTTTTGTTTTTTTCGGAAACACAATCTTTAACAATCCATCTTGATCTCTGTCGAAGCTTTAATAAAGTGAAACATTTTAGATTAACATCTGTTTCCTACTTCTTCTTTATCCTATCATTTTCTCGGTTTCCTATCACTACTCTGTCTATCTATCTATCTATCTATCTATCTATCTATCTATCTATCTATCTATCCGTGAGAAAAAATCTCGGTTCCGTTTTTAAAAATGCTTCTTGTGAAAAAATCACCATCACCTACTTTTCTTGACAATTCTTTAAGTTGGGAATGTCCGAGTTGCGGAAAAGACAAATATTATAAGTAGAAATTTTATTCTAACATTCCCTGTATTTAAAGCTGATCTGGTTCAAATACAGACGTTTTTTTTTTTCAGTAGAATAATTAAGAAATCTCTATGTAATAATGTAAGTTTTGACAATAGATTCAGTATAAGCTGGAGGTGTGGGAAGCCATAGGTAGGTAGGTAGGTAGGCAGGTAAATTATTTTCAGTGATGTACAGTTATTTCAGACTTTGACTTTTTTTCCAGCTCGGTCGCTTGCTGTTTCGAATGACTTTGCAAAACGCGTGTTATTTTAGCAGGACACTAATTGATTGTCGTGGGAATTGGAAAATTGAGATTTTTATGAGGAAATGCAGATATGTAGAAGGTGCTACATAGAGTCGTTCAGGCTGACCTCACTCGGTTCAGTTTGTTTTGTTTAGTTTGTGTGCGGAAGGTTGTCATGCTTTTCATACATAGGACTGGGAAAGACGTCAGAGAGAGAGAGAGAGAGAGAGAGAGAGAGAGAGAGAGAAAGCGGAAAAAGAGAAATAGAAAAAGCGGAGGAAGAAATAAAGGAGAGAGATAGAGAGGAAGAAGGAAATAAAAAGGGAAGAAAAGTAGGAAAATAGAGATGACGAGATAGAGAGAGAAAGAAAAAGAAGGAATGTCTAACAAGGCGAAAGAAGAAACAATAAATGTAATCATAAAAAGAATGTGAGGAGAAGAGAAAGAAGAAGCAAAGCAAGAATAAGGAGAAGGAGAAAAATGAAGGAAAACGTTTTTGACGAATGAGAATCAAGCAAAAGAAAATTTTGAAGAATAGAAAACTGGAAGATTAATAAAAAGGAAACTTGTATTTTACGATGAATGATGGCGTTTTCCTACTAATTAATTCAATTTCTTTCGACTTTTCTCCTATTTTCGGTCACCAGAAATTGTAACTTTTTAAAACAAATGCAAAAACAAAACCATTTCCATTAACTACTACGCTCTCTACTACCAATTATCACTGTAAACAACATTTCTTTTTTATGAGAGAACTTCTTCTTCTTCTTCTTCTTCTTCTTATTATTATTGTCCCTCCCATAGTTAGCACGACCGTTACGCCGCGCCAATACCTCATAAATAATGGACGATTCCGTTTTGATCGCGTGGAAAGACGGAAAAAACATATCATTGAGAAAAAGAAAGAAAAAAGTGTTTAACGTCTCTTTCAGATATTTTAATTTGTACCCCCTTATTTCTTTAAATAAGGACCAGCATTCATATTTATGATTGCTATTGCAAAATTTTGTTAAAGTTTTGAAGCTCAAATATTTAACGATGCGAGTGGGGAAATTCTACGGATATTATAGAACAAGCCATGAGCTTATTCAATCATTAACTTAAGAATTAAGATACCCCAAAAAATTAAAATAGGAAAAACTGTTAAAATTTCACGCGTATTTCTTGTTATTATTATTATTATTGAGTGAGAGAGCGTCGTGCCAAGAAACTGACGTTGGGATATAAATATACAAAGGCCAATATGCTCGCCGTTACACCAGTCTAATAAGAGTATACAAGGTATCTACACCACGGCCAGATGTATTCAAAATGTTGACAAATTTTGTTGAAAGCAAGGCAAAACCTTACTACGGACGATAATGGGTATGTCCCCATTCACATAAATACAGTAATAAATAATGTACGCTGGTCTGCAGTGCTGGTCAAACACTTTGTCTCCGGGGGAAGAGAATCCCCAGACGAGGCTGTGTCGAAGGGCAGAGTCTCTTCTCGGAAAGCAGCTACCTGACACCGTATAATACGGTGTCTACGGAGAATTTTTGGCCGAGCTTATGGGCTCGGATACCCCACATTAAATTCGGCCTTGTGCCACATCTGACCGCGCCGCGTAGGGCGGTTGGTAGATATGCTGCAGTCGGAAATTCGTCTCCAGCTATGCTGGTCAAGCTCTCTGCCTCCGGGCAGAGAGGATCTCAAGACGAGCCTATGTCGAAGGGCAGAGTCTCGTCTCGGGAAACAGCTACCCGATCCAGTTTTATACGGGGTCTACGGGGAATTTTTGACTGAGCCTATGGGCTCGTATACCCCACATTAAATTCAGCCTTGTGCCACATCTGACCACGTGGGGCGGTTGGTAGATATCTTGCAGTTGGAGATTCATTGTGGAATTCACTTGACTCACTTCTAGCAGTTAACTACTTCTACGCGCCGCTGTCGAATCTTATATGTGTTGTTCTTGTCCTAAGTATTATCGTTCATTACCAACCTTCGTGTGATTATTCCATTCAGTAACCTTCCCTAGGTTACAACACTTACAGGCGAGACTCAGTTATAAATAGGTTCAGGTTGGGTAACGCAGTCCTCTCAGTATGTCTACTATTTAGGGTGTTTCCAACTCTCTAGGTGTGACTCCCAAGTTACACCTTTTAAACTTGAAAACAACCCGCTCGACACCCCGTTCATAATGCTTCCAAACGACTCATGCTTATGAACATAGATGCATAGTGCGTCAACACCTAAAGGACATGCTCCTATGTGTTATGGTTAAGCAAATCTGTGTTGCTGAACGAGACATTTACTGCAGCCCATCTTAATTCATCAAAACACAACATGTACATCTGCAATCAATTAAGATTAGAAGCCATGAGAATCTACAATTAGAAACGTGTAATATATTTGTAATTTCGACATGTATTTTGTGCCTCAAAATTAGTATGTTTTCGTCTTGATTTAAATGTATCCTTATAGAGCTATTATCCGAGAGATTTAAAGTCAGTCCTTTTGATAAACGAGGATAGAAATGTTTGGTATAGTATTAGCGCATTCATTATTATTATTATTATTATTATTGAATCTCCTGGTTTCAGAGGCACTATTTTTATATAAAATAATCCTGAGAAATTTACCCTGTCTCTTTGAGACTAAACATTAAATTACTTAAATGATTACACCTTTTTCGCAACCAGTTTGATTCGTGACGCCAAACATCCATAACAGGCGTCTCTCCTATTTCTTTCCCCGTTCATGTCGTGGCAGGGAGAAGGTGACGTAAATGGCAAAAAAAAAAAAAAAAGGAAAAACTATCGGAAAATATTAGATGTGTAAACAGCGAAAAATACATTTTTTTTCTTTTACTAACGGTTGCACCAAAAATTCACTTGTATATCCGGTTTTCTCCCAGCCCCAAATAGATTTAAACAATTTAACAATGCATTTGAAAGCCAACGCGTTTTCAACAGAAGGATATATATATATATATATATATATATATATATATATATATATATATATGTATAAATGAAATTGCTTCTCTCGAAATTAAACAGTAATAATACAGTTTATGGAGATAATAATGATGATATTAATATAGTTATGTAAACTATAATCTAAACCAAGGATCGGAAACCCCCTGACCCCGAGCCCGTGAAAGATTTTTATCCGGTCTTCCAATTTAACAACAGGACACTAATTATCTAATTAATATGAAGTACAGATACAGTTGTTCAATTTAACGTTTCGATCTCGGAAATGTGACTTCCTATCCTCTTCAGAGTTTTTCATTTGAGTTTGTTGTCTGGGGGTAAAAACAACTGCCGGTATCTGTACTCAATAATATTGAATGTTTATTTACTTTTTTATGATAAATTACGATTAGGACAAAATTGGTTTAAAAAAACAAAACAAATGTCAACTCTGATCTAACGGCATCGTTAGAGATCGCGGTTTTATCCCAGTTTATTCCGAATTATCATATTATTATATCGTATTACTGTATTTGTATTTACATCTGTTCTCATTGTTTCTTATTTCTCCATTTTGATTACATTACGCTTTTCTTTTCCTTTCAGAAGTCTTTTGTGTCTGAACAAAGACAAACCCACGCAAAGAAAAAAAATAGTTGATTTTGAGTACCGAAATTTTAACAAAGGCTAGACCGTCCTAGGTAAGACGACATCTACGTCCAACAGCAAGGCCTCCGATCACGAGGTTTTGAGGAGCGTGGAACTGTAGAGGATCGAGGGGGGTTAAGATGAAAAGAAAACACGTGCGTTTAAATTTCCTGCGAGAAGAAGGTCCAGCTACAAGAAAAATGGCGGTCTCTAGTTGTGTCCAGCCGAAGATGAAAAAGACAAACAAGACCGATATATATATATATATATATATATATAAATACAAATATATGTATGTAACAAAACAATTACAAAGCATATAGACAGTTAACATTGTGTTTGTGTGTGAACATTTGTGTTTCTTCTTTGGTGAATGTTCGTACTTTGGTGAATGTTCGTAATGTTCATAGCGTCTTCCCAGAAATGGGAAACGCTATCTTTTATGGGAGCTCACATAGTAGCGGTGTTCGCTGAAATGAAGAAAGAAAAGAAAGAATTACCTCACCTCCACGCGAGGTGGGATGCGACACGAGGAAAAAAGGTCGAGGCAAGAAGTCGCCCACTATTTATAGCATAGGGAGAGAGACCCCTGGTGATAATTTGGGAATTAAGGAGGAGGTAACTCCAACAGAACCAGCTCGTAATTGCTGATGTTCTCAGGTCAGCCCTGACCCGGCGTGGTAGCACCTGTTAGGATATAGACAAATAGTTAACCCTCAAACTGGGGTCAAAACTCTATGAAAGTGTAAAATAGGTTTTAATACTAGAAATACTTTGTAAAAAAATTATTACCAGAATACATTTTTGGAAAAAAAGAAAAGAAAAAGATATTACCAGCAATACATTTTTGGAAAAAAAGATATTACCAGCTATAGCTTTTTGAAGAAAAAATATTACCAGACATATATTTTTGAAAATAAAATATTGCCAACAATAAAATATTTGCCGGCATTAAATAATCTATTGAGGTTGATATGCCGTGAAACAAACCAAACCAAACGAAAGCCAGACACATGGTCATTTTTTCATTAAGCACTTTGAAAAATGTATTTTCTTAATTTGTCAAGAAACTATTGCTGTGGAGAAAGTTTCTGGACAAAGCGGTATGAAGTCGAGACAGTTTATTATAGTACATTTAATACCATGGCCCTTCTCCGGGATACTGCATAGGTGTCTGACTCGCTTTCTCCAAAAGGTCACCGACCTCTGATATCAACCATGCATAACAATTATAAACAAGATGAATTCGTTTTAAGGAATATTATTTAAAAAGTGCTTTAAAATTAGATTAAACAGCCAATCTCATCATCATAATCAACAACAACTCTACAGCGAAATCTAAACTATACAAGACGAACATTACGAATTCAAGCGGCCAATAGCGTTCCTAATGAATATTTACGTAAGATATTCCATTAATCGTTTATCAAGAGGTTAACTTTACATCTCTCAGATAACAGCTCCATAAAGATATATTTAAATCAAGACGTAAATCATACTAATTTTGATGAGCAAAATAATTGTCGAAAAAATATATATAATACACGTCTCTAAAACGTTTAAAAATAATTCAAGTCTTCATCATAAAATCAAAAAGCCAACCAGAATAACATCAACTACAAACACGGTCATACTATACTGACCATATTCTGGAATTAAATACATGTCTACGTATCAGCAACTTGCCTACAATTTTTTTTTTAAAGCGTATCACCCCAAGCAAGGCTGGAGGCCACTACTTATATATCTTTGAAAATGTTTAATAGATTAGCCCAAAGCACTCAGAACGAATCATTTGGATAATTTCTACATACACTGTATCCAAAAATGAAATCTCTTGTTCTTACACGCACACTTAGAAAAACTTAATAGAAGTACCTTGTCAGTTATATAGTTATTATATATATATATATATATATATATATATATATATATATATATATATATATATATATATATATATATATATATATATATATATATATTCTCATCCACAGACAGACTGTTTCGCTATATCACAGATCATCGGTGTGGATAGACATCCGATTCCCTCAAGCTGGGATCGAAACCCGACTGATTTGGCATCAGTCAGAGATTTTACCCTTGAACTATCACCGCCCAGTAGAGAGGAGGGCGAAGTTTTGTGTATTTATTCTTTGAATAAACACGCCAGTGCCGAGAGACATCAGTGGAATAAGAGGCTTAGATAGATAGATAGATAGATAGATAGATAGATAGATAGATAGATAGATAGATAGATAGATAGATAGATAATGAACAGAGTGCGCTTAGAGCAGATATTTCATTAAAATAGAAATCATCAGAGATAGAAACGAATGTAGTTAAACAGCAAGTGATAAATATATATATATATATATATATATATATATATATATATATATATATGTATATATATATATGTAAAGTGAGAGCGAGGAGAGAGAGGTATAAATGTAACAGAAAGAAAGGAAGAATGAAAGATTGAATGACATCAAGAAACGCTAAAGTTGGTGAGAAAGGGACAGATAACTTAAAAGGGAAAAATGTTTCGCCATTTTGTCTTCATGTCGTATCCAAACAGTACACACCAACAACTCTCAGGGGGCAGCCATATTGAAAGTCTTTGTCATTTTGCTGGTCAACATATCGTAAAAACAATTTTCAGAAGATCTTAAGATTTCTTTGTTTCACTTTTACTTTATTAAATATATTATCTACAAGCAGAAAAGGCAGGTATATATATTAACAGATTATATCGGTAATCTGTCAATATAACAAACCGCCCTTTTCTGTTTTCTTTTGTTTTATGTTTCTTCAGAAAAACGATTTGTTTTTTAGTTTCTCAGATATCTCCCAACACAGTTTTCTTTCATATTTTTTTTTAAATCATTGAACGGAATGGGCGTGGTTCATATTCTTGTTAATGTCAACTACAAAACGTAGTTTTAACTCTTTGCTGGCCAAATGTCAACTGTTTCTTTTTTCTCATTAGGACAGCAATACTTTTCTTTTTTTTTTGAAAGATGAAAAGAGTAAAAATAGGTTAGTCGTTAAAATGTAAAGACAATGAAAAAATGGCTTCAAACAAAAAAGAATAAAATAAAAGCTAATATGTATGCGCGTGTGTGTGTGTGTGTGTCTATGTGTATGCGTGTGTGTGTGTGTGTGTGTCTATGTGTATGCGTACGCGCACTCACACCTACGTGGATATATCAAAGCATTCTTGAAAAAATGTCATTTAAATGTTTTTAAAATATCCGATTCCGAACAGATGAGAAAACTAGAGACAATTTACAAAAGAATAATGGACGCCGATGATGGACGCTGATTTAGTAAACATGTTGTTTTCACTGTATTTCTCTTACGTTTATACAAATATTTTGATTTTTTACGAGCGTTTTATGCGCATACACCCACTTATTTTAAGGTGGTTCAAAATTTACAGATTTTTTGACAAAGTTATTATTTAATTTGTGTCATCATTATTCAGTGATCGAAGTATGTTCCCTGGATTTCGATGGCCTTACACAACCTTTCATTTAAATTGTGTATTTCATCATAAAAAAAAAAGTTTCCAGATTTGATTCGATGATTATTTTAATATCATTAACTTTTTAGAATCGCTGATCATCTAAAGAAAAAGAGAGAAACAGGTAATCGTCTGAAGGGGACAGTCATGGGGTCTATACTGCTTAAGCAAGAACTTTGCATCCAACCGCCATTTGCTGAGTCGAGTTTCTAACATGAGGGTAGACATTGTCATGTCACAAAATCAGCAGCCGGTATTCTTGCTTCGAAAAACGGCTTTTTCTTTTCAGATGGGTCATCCATACGAACAAATTACTCACTGTAACGCAGTAACATTTTGTCCAAGTTCCAAGAATTCATCATAATGAATTCTTTTTTTTTTTTTTTAAATAAACGCAAAGAGAGACCTTTTCCAACGGCACAAGATGTTGAAGGTTGTCCTGCATTGAGGGACTATTTTCTTCGTTTTTTATTCTTGTAATAAATCGTTTATTATAATTTGAGCAAAAAATGAGTTTTTATTGTATAAAACAACAAAACACGACAAAGGAGAAATGTTTAACGCTGATTGATGTTCTTGTTTTTCTCGATTCAGAATTTTCTTAAGTCATAAAAATGATGCAAAACAGTTGATTGACCATAAAATTTCATTTCAGATATACATATGATTTTGATATATACATATATGTATATTGAACACTAATATTATCAATATATATATATATATATATATATATATATATATATATATATATATATATATATATATATATATATATATTGATAATATTAGTGGTCAGTATACATATAAATATACATATTTATTTATATATATATAGCCTCCTGAAAAAATTAATTTAGGTTGTGCTCTCTAAGGAGATGTGGGTTTGTAAACAGTGACTGTCGGTCACTGTGTGTTTATCTAAAAATAAATACGCTAAAATTTACCTTCATCCCTGCCGTGCGCCGATGGCTTAGTGGTAGTATCTCTGACTGATAGTAGTGTTAGTATTCAGTTGGGTTTCGATCCTAGCTAGAGGCAACCGGACGTCTAGCCACACTGAAGAGCTGCGAAACAGTCTGTCTGTGGATGCCATTATATATATGTATACTGACCACTGGTATTGTACATATATATGAGATAATGATACATTTTTATATGTTAAGAACAGTTTTGGGAGAAAGATGTATGACAAAGTGGAAACAGTTTTCGCGTGACGTTTTTCGTCGCTTATGACTTCATTTAACTAGATTTGTTATATATATATATATATATATATATATATATATATATATATATATATATATATATATATATATATATATATATATATATATATATAATTAAAGAATATCAAACACTTAAAATCCCATAGGTGATTTTGATATTCTTAATAATAATTTTGACATAGAGCTCTCCCCGGATTTATATCCTCCTGGAAATTCCATACGAATTACCATGCTGCCTCATTAACATATATATATATATATATATATATATATATATATATATATATACAATTACACACAATGTTTGGTAAATTTTGACAAGTGGGGAACTGTTTTATAGACTTGATTACACATTTCACCATCTTTAAATATGCTTCCTCAGATCAAAATGAAAGAAATATATGTGTGCGTGTGCTTCAATATTAAATTATTAATACTTTTCCGCTAAGATGACGTCCCTCGTTTTGGGATGAAAGACCAAAATTGTGTGAATTTTGTATAAAAGTCGTTATTTTAATTTTTGCTGTTTTCTTTTCTTTTCAATTTTTTTGTTTTGTCGAAATTTGTTCATAATAATCTCCCAGCTCTTCTGCATTGAATTTTCAGAAGGGGTTGAAAGTAAAATATTCACACAGCTTTTCTGCATTGAAAATATATATAAAGAGGAGGAATGCATGATAAAGGGATAATATTATATCATAATTGTTGTTACAATCATTTTCTTAATTTGTTTTAGGTCCGAAATTTAGTTTTGTCCAACACAAGACTGAATGGCAAAATTAGTCGCCTGGAAGATTGTAATGGCGCCGTTATTTTGAAAATAAGTATTCGAAAATTCTGCATTTTTATGGATTATTACCTGAACATTGTGCCCGACAAACAAAACGATAGACAAATTTATCTCACCCACTATACTCATAAATGCTGTAAATAAATGTTTATCCCCAAAGAGGATAATTATTATTTCATTCTCAGTGATTTTGTTGTTGTAAACCAACCGACGAGAAAGTAATCATAACATCTGGATTTATTTCTGTTGGTTCTACTTAAAAAAAAAAATCGCTGAATTAAAATTTAAAATGTATTGTTGATTTTAAA
>OZ038493.1:51267231-51422231 GCA_964036315.1 Acanthosepion esculentum
AAATGAAATGGTAATCTTTATAACATCACAAAATACAATACTCGCCAGCGGACTACTTAGACAGCATATTACCTCCCGCCCAACTTACAATAGTGTCCAACGTATTTATGAGGATTGGGACATACCCATTAGTGTTCATAGGTACGGGGTATATAACAATTGTATCGATCGGACCAAGAGATGTTTTATGGACTATTTTCGGTAAGGTAGGATGTCCTTCAGACAATGTAATAATGCCCAAACAACTTCATGAGAAGATGAAGAGGCGACTTTACTTCAGTGAGGTCTCTATCGGAGCCCATAGACATCGACAATGGATACCTTAAGCAAGGTAACATTCCTATCTTCTTTGCTGCTGCCCTCAAGTATGATTTCCAGGATTGTGATATCGGTGTGTAACTGCATTTTAGAACCACGGGTAAAGTCTATGACTTGACTCGTTTCAAGACTATAAAAGACCTTCCAGTCAGTTATTCGAGAGTTACTTTATGCTGACGACACAGGCCTCATTGCTCATACCGAAAAGGATATACAATTTTTCTCCCCGGAATCTATCCTCCAAATCTATAAATCGACCATTCGCCCTTGCATGGAGTATTGCTGTCATATATGGTCTGTTTGCCTCAGGGTTCTTGATAAGGTCCAGAGACGGATATGCAATGTAATTGGCCCCGATCTGTCATCTCGTCGGCAGTCTCTCTCTCACAGACGCGACGTTGCCTCGCTCTGTCTTTTTTACAAATACTTTCACGGTAATTGCTCCGAGGAGCTGCTTTCGCTGGTTCCTAGGCCTCATGAATTTAAACGTCCTACGAGGCTGGCATCCCGTTCCCATCCTTTCACCGTTAAAACTGTTAGATGTAGACGTCTCTTCTACTCCAATAGCTTCATGTCTCGCACATCTCGCCTGTGGAACTCCCTTCCTTATTCCTGTTTCCCTGACAAATACAATCTCCAACTATTTAAGTGTAACGTCAATCGACATCTCCAGTTGCCTTGATCTATCCTCTTCCCTTCTCCACATCCTTTCTCCTTTCATTCCTATCTGCTCTCGCTCCAAATCTTCTGTAACCCCCTAGCCTTGATCGATCCACTATCTTTCTCCACATCCTCTCCTTTACCACTCCTATCTGCTCTTCCTCCAAATCTTCTGTAACCCCCTGCATACTAGTGGCTTCCAGCCTTGCTTGGGGTGATATGCTTAAAAAAAAACAACAAAAAAAAACAAACAAAAAAAAATCCATAATGGATCATTTTTCGAGAATGCTCTATATTCAGACGAACCATCATCATAAAACGCTAAGGTTATGTGCACATTCACTTCAGAGCAACGATATATCGAACCTAACATTTTTGTTCAGGGTCAGTGGCTTGAGGTTGCTGATACCATTGCCTATCTTGGAAGTAATATCGCTAAAGATGGTTCTTTGAATTCCGAAATCAATCTTAAAATCGAAAAAAGCCAGCAAAGTGTTCGGTAAACTGGAATACGAGTCTGATCAGAGAGTAACATTTCAATCGACACTAAAAATCAGTGTCTACTAATTGTGTGTGCTGACTACTCTCTTGTTCTCCTCGGAGACATGGACTATAAATCGCCATCATGCCAAAACCTTTGAAAGATTTCATCAAAGGTCCTTTGGCGTATCTTAAACATCAAGTGGCAGTCTTTCACTCAAGACACAGTTGTCTTGCAACGAGCCAAAACACCCAGCATAAAGAAACTGCTCATTCACAAACAACTGCGCTGGGCAGGACATCAGGGGATGGGAGATCAAAGATTGCCTAGGCACCTGTTTTACGGGGAGCTCGCTCATGGTAAGCGCCCCAGACAAAAACTCAAGAAACGTTTCAAGGATTTTGTTAAAGACAACCTGAAAACTCTTGAAATAGTGTCAAAGACTGGGAGAAAAGGCAGAGAATGCGACAGAAGAAAGTTAGGTTTTGATGGTTTCAATTGCTTTGAGGTCAAAAGGATTGATCATTTGAAATTGAAAAAGCTGCTAGGGAATGTGATGTAGAGCCTATCCCAGAAGATATACAGTCTGAGCTTGTATATAACATCTGTTGGAAGGTTGTTCTATCTTGTTCCGGATTTGCTAATCATTAAAGATCGCATGAAAATCGGCAGTATAATGCCTACTATGTGAATGTCCTTTCTGACAGACCTGCATGCTACTCATGTCAGTTCTGTAATAAAATTTTCAGGTCTGCCGATAGGCACATTACTGTGTGCGAGAAGAAAGTCAGTTTCAAGAATACCCAAAAGCCTTTTTTGTGTTATATATGTAAAAAGTTATGCAAGGGCGAGGTTGACTTGAAAAGTTATCTGCGGGCGCATGGCCACTCCTTGAGGAGATGACATTCATCTGTAAAGATGTGCCAGTCATCATAGATAGAAAAGATAGATAGATAGATAGATGTGAACAGACATAGATAGATAGATAGATAGATAGATAGATAGATAGATAGATAGATAGATAGATGTGAACAGGCATAGATAGATAGATAGATAGATAGATAGATAGATAGATAGATAGATAATGAATAGAGTGAGACAGACAGACAGATAGATAGATAGATAGATAGATAGATAGATAGATAGATGTGAACAGACATAGATAGATAGATAGATAGATGTGAACAGACATAGATATATATATAGATAGATAGATAGATAATGAATAGAGTGAGACAGATAGATAGATAGATAGATAGATGTGAACAGACATAGATAGATAGATAGATAGATAGATAGATAGATAGATGTGAACAGACATAGATAGATAGATAGATAGATAGATAGATAGATAGATAGATAGATAATGAATAGAGTGAGACAGATAGATAGATAGATAGATGTGAACAGACATAGATAGATAGATAGATAGATAGATAGATAGATAGATAGATAGATAGATAGATAGATAGATAGATAGATAGATGTGAACAGACATAGATAGATAGATAGATAATGAATAGAGGGAGACAGATAGATAGATATATAGATAGATAGATATATAGATAGATAGATAGATGTGAACAGACATAGATAGATAG
The DNA here is from genome assembly GCA_964036315.1 of Acanthosepion esculentum. Taxonomy (NCBI): domain Eukaryota; kingdom Metazoa; phylum Mollusca; class Cephalopoda; order Sepiida; family Sepiidae; genus Acanthosepion; species Acanthosepion esculentum. Next base: position 51,270,292 of record OZ038493.1, read on the forward strand.
ATTTAATAAAGTAAATAAAAAAAGCATATTTAATTAATAATTTTGCCCATTCACATTTTTAAATTGTCAGATAGATAAGGCTTTGAAAGGATATGTAGAAACAATACACACGCACTCATGTATGTGTATAAATATATCGATATAGATTTTTATATACAAAACAATATAGACTGAGAATAAAAGCGAAAACATTGTATACTGTATACATTTGGTTTCCACTATAAAAGTGCATATAATTCTCTATGACAAAAAGGTTTATAAACTGCAAAACGAATAAAAATGTTCGCCAGAACGAGGCAGAAAAATCTTGTGTCAAAACGTCATTTTATCAGTTTTTATTTTTCCCTTATTTCTTTCTTTTAAAAAAAATTCGAGATTTTCTTTTGCTATTTCTTATGATAGAACAATTGTGCAGCGAAATTACATCTACCTTAAAAAAAAAGGAATTTATAAAGGGAAAAATGTTTGCAAACATCAAATTGTTGATAATGAAAGCAATAAATTCGAAATTCAAAATTGTTTTCTTTTTAGTGTTTGTCTTAAATATTTTCAGAAACTGAAACTCTTTTTCAAAGTAAGAGCTCAGTTTCTTTTTTTATTTATCATCTTCTTGGGGTGGGGCATTGTTGGGTCTGGTGCAAAATTTCGGCCAATTTTGTGGAAGCAACATTTTTGGTGGGGCAACATTTTGGGTCGTTTATTCTTCAACCTACTTCAGGTTAATTTCAATTATTGAGTCATTTTTCTTAAAGATGTATTTCTATTGTCCGGATGAAAAATTCACAAGAAGGGAATAAACTGACTGCAACCTTTTAGCTAATACTGATAACATGATCACATGATTTACATTGTTCTGATTGTTGTCCTCATCTTTGTTATCATATTCATGACGTTTCGGCTGTTGTACGCTCCAGCCTTCTTCAAAATGAGGCAAACAGTCCGAACAATGTAAATAATGTAAATAATTGGAATACTTCATCACAGAAATATAGACAGATACTGATATGATTTCAAATTTGATGAAAATTAAACAACCAGTAGAGAAATTTTTTTACCTGTTTGTCATGGATACGGACAAAGAATACGTGTCAAAAACAAAGAATTCGTTAAAAAGAATATTTAAAAACCATGAAATAAGTAACTAGAATTTGTGTGGGGTGACCAGAAGGAAAAATGATTTCCAGTGAATAAAAATACCTATATTGTGATATCTTGTCGACTCTTTTCCTCTTCATGATGCGTTAAATTGTTTGTTAATTTTGAATAATGATTATGATTTGAATCTTTACAAAATACCCATAAACGAAATGCTTGCACAGCGGGTGTAATATTTTTTTATTTATCATTTCTTACACCAGCCATATCAAGTAGAAAAAAAAACTATCGTCTGCGACAGTGAGTCTGCATTAGTGCGCCCCCTGACAGAGAACTTCAACACCAGAGTTGCACTCTTGTGTTGAATTCGTTTTCTGATGGTGTTGTGTTTCATTTTTCCGTTGTTGTCTCAAAAGCTACGATTAGTTTGTGAAAAATCCACTTAAGGAGGATTAAAATTCCTTGGTTTGTTTTAAGTCGGACAGAGACCGTTAAGTGATGCATACTTTAAAGTTATGTCAGTGTTAAGAGAAATGGATTATTTGTCAAGACCAATCGACATTTACACGCTGCCGTACGGAAATAAGTCATTTGGTGAGCGAGCGACATTTTCAAGCACTGCTACAATAAAAGTTTTATAATTTTATATATAAAATATTAAACACTAGCATTAAGGAACAGACACCTATAAAGATATTGACGGTGAAAAAATAATAAAATATAAAAACTTAGATTTTAATTAGTTATATTATGTATCTGTAAGTTTCAGTGTACAACGTTGGGAAAGACTGTTCATCTTTTTTCTTTCTTTTTTTAATCAATTCTCCCCAAACATGACAACAACGCCACTAAGACACTAATGTGAGTGAAGAATAGTGAAAAGATTCTCGAAGGAGCCGGAAACCCGATCTTAAACAGGGAACAAGGGATAAACATCTACTCCTGTTGAAAAGAGCCGGGATGAGTGTGAACCGGGCGATAGGTAAACCTATCTAAAGGTAATATAAGACAAAAGGAAATATGAAGGATTTGCTCTCTACGAAAAAGTCAGAAAAGATTTTATTTGCATAGTTGGCAACTTAAAAAAGTGGTCCTATTTTCTTTGTTATTCTTTAATTTATTTTCATTGTTTCCGAAACAATCTTCATTGTGAAATTAATACTAAAATTGGATACTATTTAATCTTTACGACGAAAGGCAGTAGCGTTTCGATATGAACAAACAGAACTCCATAAAATTCATGTTTTTCGATTTATCATAATATCCGCTGGCAAAATCAGAGACCAATTCATTGATTTGAAAACATGGAAAGCAAAAATGAAAGCGATCCTCTTAAAGTCTCTTTTCCAAGTTTCCCTAAAGAATGTTGCACATTCGCATTCACAGTCATTATTAAGCGTCATTGTATTTCTAAAATCCCATGATTTGCATCTCACTTGATGTTTGAGATAAAGGATGCCAATTAAAAAAAAAGCGGCTAATTTATTATCACTGTTTTATCTTTCAGGAATAATTGACCTTGAATAACCTTGAAAAAATTTCTTGAATATTCATGAACTTGAATAATCATCAGCATAATTAATTCTGATTGGTTCTTTTATGATTGATTAATCGCTGCTCGAATTTGTGCCTCGTCATTTACAGGTTATTTGCAGACAAATTTCGTTTCTATTTTTTTTCTGCGCTTCTCGTATGGCTGAACAACTCACTGATTTTGAGCGTCAAGTTATTGTACTTTTCAAAGAAGACCACCCGGCGTGGGGATTGACGAAATGTAAAGAAATTCTTCCTGAAATTTTCAGTCAAATCAGTCGTCACCCGTTTTCAGCAGTTGTCTCACGTCTTTCTGAATTTACCGCTTTTTTACTGGGCACCCTGTAGTTACGTCTCTTCTACAGAAGTCGATTTGTTGAGTTCCGGTAAAAAAACAGGATTTTGAATGACAACCTTCGAGGTCCCCAGGCTCTCCTCAATTAAAGGTTTGATTGGCGCAATACAATTTTCTTATCTCCATTTAACATTGTAAGAAGCAAAGTAGATATCAATATATTCGGTATTTTCAATTTGAAAATAATTATTAACGTTTGTTTAATTTTGCTTTTTTCCAAAAAAGAATTCCGTTAAAACTGAAATTCAAATGCACTAATCAAAACGCAGACATATATTGGTTCGAACATATTTTCATAAGATCAAAGACACGCAACTTTCCGTTATTTTTTAGTTGGCATAACATTGTTATATCATCTTTCGTATATGACTCGCTAAAGAGTCTGGTCTAAAATACTTGGCACAGTTCCACACACACACACACACTCACACACACACACTCACACACACACACACTTATTTATATATATATACACACACACACATATATATATATATATATATATATATACATATACATATATATATATATATATATATATATACATATATATATATATATATATATATATATATATATATATATATATATATATATGGGGGGAGAGAGAGAGAGAGAGAGGCTGTATTAAAAATACTTTTACAAATTTTAGGGGCGTGTTCCTGACACCAAAACAAGGTAGAATGTCCATATAAACATATGTTGAAAAGCCATCGTTGTGCCTCAACACAACAACTCAAAATGAATGTTCAAAATGTCCTCCGCTTGCTTCTACACACGCACGCACCCGTCAGATCATTGACTGGCGGACCCTTTCAGATACTCTCACACGAGGTCGAATGGTTTCGCAGGCCCCCATGACAGGTTGATTAGGCGTTTCTGCATTATTAATGTCTGTTCCATAAATCAATTGTTTTAGGTGGTCCCACAGATGAAAATTCAAAGGACTGAGGTCGGCAGAACGTGCAGGCCATGAAACTGGCCCTCCCCTAACTAACCACCGTTTATAGTAGATGTCAGCCAGCGCAGCGTAAACAGTATGGCTAAAATATTTTGGAGCCCCATCAAGCATGAATGTCATTCATCTTTGCATTAGTAGATCTGGAAGTATGTTCGAAATAAAGTCCTTGTAGACAGCTCCTGTAAGACGTGCTGAGAGAACATGCAAACCTACCAGACAATCAACTACAATTCCAGCCCACACATTAATCTTAAACTGATACTGGTGTCTAGCCCGTATTGGTATTCCGATCCGCTCGCAAATGTTGGTTGTGTAAATTTGTTATTCCATCTCTTCCAAATATTGCCTCATCAGTAAAAAAAAAAAAAAAGTCTGAAGAAACAAACAACGAATCGGCATTTTGGGCAAAATTTCTCCAGGGTTGAGTGATAAGAGGGAGAAAGACCTTGCACACGTTACTAATGATACGGATACAGGAGCTGCTCTTGAAGTACCCACCACGCGGTACTGTGTGATGTACGATATACTAGGGCCACTTGACGTGTGCTGATACCTGGATCGTCTCCAACAGCCTGTAGAATGTGTTCATCATGGCCAGGCATACGAGCGGATTTCGGTCTTCTTCGATCCATAGTTTGCGGTGTCACAGATCTCGTCTCAGCAACGCAATGATAAACAGCGGCAAAGGTTGGGTGACTCGGCTGCCTTCGGTCTGGAAAGGCAATCTGATACAGCCGTGCAGCCTCGCGCCCATTACCATTCGGGCGGTAGTATGTATAAAACATATCTGCCTGCTCACGATATGAATATCCTGCCATTGTTAAACGGAACACTTCTCAGTTACCGCACTACTACACACGTTAAACGTTGAAGACAAACTAGCCACAAATGTGCACAAAAGACAAATTTAACCGAGTTTACATGGCAACACAATGACATCTACCGTAAACTTTCTCTAAACTTAATGACTAAAAAACAAAGGATTTGTGGACATATGTTTATATGGACCTTTGTCCTTGTTTTGGTGTGAGGAACCCGCCCCCAAAATTAATAAAATTATTTCTGAAACACCCTGTGTGTATATATATATATATAGTGTAACCCGGATATAAGAGACCCGGATATAAGAGAAACCCGGATATAAGAGAGATTGTATCTGGTCCCAAATTAGAGCCTGTGTTAATGTATATAAATTAGACCAAACCCGGATATAAGAGAAACCCGGGTATAAGAGACTTCTTATCCGGGCCCCGACAACTCTCTTATATCCGGGTTACACTGTGTATATATATATATATAGAGAGAGAGAGAGAGAGAGACAGAGAGAGACAGACAGACAGACAGACAGACAGAGAGCTAACTTAATTTTAGCGATTGGCGATCGGTTCTATTGTGGGAAATTAAATAAAACGAATGAATAAGATAATAATAAAGAATAAGAAAACAAATAAAATCATTTTTCCATGATACAAATGATCAAGAAACAGGAAAGGGTTTCCGGTCACATATGCGATTTTATGGCTTCCACTTCCGGATAGTACAGAATCATTCTGTTTTCACTTTCCAATGAGATCGTTCGGACGTGATTTCAGCAACCCTACTCATGAAGTTAATGTTCAGCCCTCCCAACTCAGCGCGAGGCTGACTTGAACTCGACCATCTTTACCCGTTACTTCCTATAAATTATTTCTGAACCAAAAAGGAAAACGGACAAAAAAGAAATAAACGTCCGTATCAGTAACACAAGTTTTTTGTATGCTTCTTCTATCTTCTTTGTTTATATATTGATCACGCACTTTCACCTAAAAATGCACACAAAAGCCCCAACCTTATTAACATCTGTACTATCACCGTGAAACATGCAGTTACGCATATGCTTGTCACGTCTTTAAGAAGATCTGAAAAACATGTTATATGTGGCTCTTTCCCTAGGATATTTGACACTGATATTCTACAGTAATTATCTTTTTTTTTAATGATGTTCACCATGTACAAGGCGCAGGAGCCACTCGAGGAAGAGAGTGACAGAGTAAGAGGCACTGTTTAGGCGGATAGGTGGGGAAGACAGCGATTAACTCTAGACTTGAACAGGTTAAGAATGTAGAAATCGATCGAGCAACTTTCTCTTGGGAGTTGGTTCCACGAAGCAGCGGTTTGTGGGAAACAGCTGCTCGAGTGGAACTTACATCTCACTAACAGAATACGAAGAGAATGAGGGGGGTTCGCTACGATGTGCGTGTGATGGCGGATCTCAGTCATAAAGGTTAGAACTGGTAGAACTAAAGAATGTAGTTTGTCTGAGCACTTTCCATGGAAATAGCGATAGAACAGTGAGAGGCTTGCAACATTTCGTCAGTGAGAAAGAGGTTGTAGGATGGAAAATAATTTGTCACCCACAAGGACGCGGAGACGTTTTTGGACACTATCGAGACTGGAAAGTGAAGACTAGGCAGCTCCTGTCCATATATGGTAACAGTACCCGATCTTACTCTTGTAAAGGTATAAGATAGCAGGAGGAGTCCGGTACTTGCTTACTGGAGCGGTAAAGAGAAGCGACCATTTTTCCAGGATCTTTAGCGAGGGATCGTATGTGCGAGTTCCACTTGAGTTCTGGGTTTAAATCACAACAGGCACTCATGAAACAGCATCTCCCTGAGGGAACGATCGGTTATAATGGAATATAGCTAGTTTTCGAGGCTTTGAATGTAACCAGCCATTTTCCCCCAGTGATATTTTAGAGATAGGTATATATATATATATATATATATATATATATATATATATATATATATATATATATATAAGCGTATCACCCCAAGCAAGGCTGGAGGCCACTAGCACGCAAGGGGTTATAGAAGGGTTGGAGGAAGAGCAGATAGGAGTGGTAAAGGAGAGGATGTGGAGAAAGAGAAAGGCAGTGGATCGATCAAGGCAAGGGGGTTACAGAAGATTTGGAGCGAGAGCATATAGGAATGAAAGGTGAAAGGATGTGGAGAAGGGGTGGATAGATCAAGGCAACTGGAGATGTCGATTGACGTTACACTTAAATAGTTGGAGATTGTATTTGTCAGGGAAACAGGAATAGGGAAGGGAGTTCCACAGGCGAGATGTGCGAGACATGAAGTTATTGGAGTAGAAGATACGTCTACATCTAACAGTTTCAACGGTGAAGGGGTGGGAACGGGATGCCAGCCTCGTAGGACGTTTAAATTCATGAGGCCTAGGGACCAGCGAAAGCAGCTCCTCGGTGCAATTACCGTGAAAGTATTTGCAAAAAAGACAGAGCGAGGCAACGGCGCGTCTGTGAGAGAGCGACTGCAGACGAGATGACAGATCAGGGCCAATTACATTGCATATCCGTCTCTGGATCTTATCAAGAACCCTGAGGCAAACAGCAGGGGCCCCAGACCATATATGGCAGCAATACTCCATGCAAGGGCGAATGGTCGATTTATAGATTTGGAGGATCGATTCCGGGGAGAAAAATGTCCTGGCTCGGTACAGGGAATACATATATATATATATATATATATATATATATATATATATATATATATATATATATATATATATACATTACTAATATGCAGCCAATATAAAGTGCAAGAGGCACCCAAGGTAGAGGTTTAGTGTGTGGTTTTGTAGGAGTGTAGGAAAAGCAAGAAGTGAATATATATATATGTGTATATATATATACGTTTGACTTAATCATTAACTTAATGTTACTGATGTTGTCGGTACAGTGTAACCCGGATATAAGAGAGTTGTCGTGACCGGAGAAGAAGTATCTTATATCCGGGTTTCGCTTATACCCGGGTCTCTTATATCCGGGTTATACTGTATTTAGACTTTCAATTTTCCGTTGCTCAGTTTCTCTGCCAAATCGTGGATTTCTTATCCATTTCCCTAATAATTCTGATCAACATGCTTCTTTACTTGATTTGTTCCTTACCTCCTCTTCTGGCTCTTGTCGAGCATCACAACTTTGTCCTCTTGGCAATTCGGATAATGCTATAATTATCTGATGATATTTCTTTTAAGTCATTTATTAGAAATGAAACTCTTATTCACAAAACCTCCTTCTGTTACTAGCGTACTGATTGGGATTCATTTCGTCACGTTTTTCCCGATGGCTCTTGGGTTAATATTATTAACATTCTTATTGAGAACTGTGCCACAGGGGTTTCTTCTTGGGTTAAATCCGGTATCGACGCTTTTGTACCTTATCGGAAATACCAGGTGTAACTACAATCTTCTCTTTGGTTCTGTTCAGCCGCTATAGCGCACAGAAATAACTTTTTTCCGACTGTAGCAGTGTGATTGTGCCTGCTCGCAGTAATTGTAAACGTGCATTCAAAGAGGCTAAGGCTATGTTTGGTGATAGAATGAGACGCCGTATAGCCTTTGATAAGTTTGGTTCTCGTGACTACTGGCGGTTCTGTAGTAGGGTATTAAATAAGAGTAAGTCTTTTATCCCTCCCTTCTTCACACACATTGGGGTGTTAACATTTTCTGCTATTAAAGCAGAATGTTTTGCTTGTAAATTCTCTTCAAAATTCTACCCGTGGCTTATCTGGAATATCTTTGCCTTCATTTCCACTTAAAACTCAATCTCTGTTGTGTTATATGTATTTAACTTCATCCATGGTTTCTGCTATCATTTCTAAACTGGATACTCACAAAGCATGTGGGCTTAATGGTATCCCTGCAATAGTCCTTAAGAAATGTGTTTCTAAACTGACTCCTGTTCTCTCTAAACTCTACAATGCCTTGCTTCTTCTTGCTTTCCTACTTGTTGGAAATCCTCTTCTGTCTTTAAGAAATCTTTGATCTTTGCTTTTTCTTTCTTTCATATGACCTTCCTTTTTCCATTGACCCCTATGTTGTTAAAAGTTGATGTGCAAAAATAAAATTATCCAGTATAGATTAATAATGACGCTTAGAGTTATTTTTGTCTAGAAATCATACATCAACGTAGTAACACATAAACTTACTCATAGAAACATACATGCAAGCGTGCGCTTACATACGTGCATAGGCACACACGCACAAACACACACACATTTATAAATATGGTTTCACCAGAGCTTAAAAAGAATTCCCGGACAAGGTTATGTTATCTACTACACTAGGATTATGTGTACTATTAAGACTGTTCGATATCCAATCATTATAGCACCAAAATGTAATTTACAATCTATTTCCCTTCATTTTTCTCGATTTCGCTTTTCGTTGACATACAGATATGAACAGACTGAGATAGATAGATAGATAGATAGATAGATAGATATGAACAGAATTAGATAGATAGATAGATAGATAGATAGATAGATAGATAGATAATGAATAGAGTGAGACAGACAGACAGACAGACAGATAGATAGATAGATAGATAGATAGATAGATAGATAGATAGATAATGAATAGACTGAGATAGATAGATAGATAGATAGATAGATAGATATGAACAGATTTAGATAGATAGATAGATAGATAGATATGAATAGAGTGAGACAGATAGATAGATATATAGATAGATAGATAATGAATAGACTGAGACGGACAGACAGACAGACAGATAGATAGATAGATAGATAGATAGATAGATAGATAGATAGATAGATATGAACAGAATAAGATATGGGAGTATAATAACTATTTACGCTGTTTACTCACGTATTAACTTATTTTTGAGAACATAACAAGAATATCAATATTAAATGTGAACCTCATTACCAAGATGCAGGCTCACAATTTTAAAGCTAAAGAGAGACGCCCTTCTTTAGGCAAAGTGTGGGCTGCCACGGCCATGGGCGTTTATAATACGTTTGAGTAGGAGCGGCAGTATGTCACAATTGTAGTTTTATGAATCGCTATGATCTGTGCATGTATGGTTGTTGAGCGCATCGGATCATGTGACGAAGACGCTTTCTTTTGTTATTAAAGAACACAAGGTTAGTTTAGAATGCATGAAAAAGAGTTCTGTGCGAACGCACTTGCACGAACGCACGAACGCACGCACAGACACACGCGCCCCGGCAATTTGATAAAGAAGGAGAATGTTTTTTTTATTTAAAAAAAAAAACCTTAGTGTCAAATCAATGTAAAAAGTAATTTCTATTTCAATATAGAATTCAGAAATTGATTTAAAAAAATGTATGCTATATTAAGATACAGTAAAAATACAATTAGAGCCAACAAGTGCCCACACATTATATATATATATATATATGTGTGTGTGTGTGTGTGTGTGTGTGTGTGTGTGTGTGTGTGTTTGTGTGTGTGTGTGTATATTTAGGCAGCAATCCTTCTTTCATGCACATTTCCTGGAATACGACAGACAAGGTGCTTTGATTTATTTTTTATACAATTTTTCATGTGATCTAATAATTATTTTTCTTTTCAGATGATAAATTATATAAAAACTGTCCGAATGTTCTTTTTTCCCGAGCGCTTTCGGCTACACAAGGATGAAATAATTGAAAGTGGTTAAATGTATATCCGAAAGCGCTCGGATTAAAAGAACATTCAAAAAGGTTTTATAATTTATCATCTGAAAAGAAAAAAATATTATATCGTATGAGAAATTGTATAAAAAAATAATCAAAGCACCTTGTCTGTCGTATTCCATGAAATGTGCATGAAAGAAGAATTGCTGCCTAAATACACAAATTATATATATATATATATATATATATATATATATATATATATATATATATATATATATATATATATGAAGTGAGGTGTCTGTACTAAACGGAGTAAAAACGGATTGAAGAAGATGCGGAACAAATTGAAAAATTGGAAATTTCATTTAAAACCTGAAGAACGGGGAAAACAACAAAAATATTTAAATGCTGAGTAATCTTTATATATATATATATATATATATATATATACAAAATTCTAACTACTACATTTTTGAAAATGACTGAGATGGTGGAAAGTACTTGAACAAAACAATGATGCAATAATTCACGATTTCAAGAAGTATATTTAACACAAAACACACACACACACACACACACACACACACACACACACACACACATATATATATATATATATATATATATATATATATATATATATATATATATAATTGATATCAGATTTTTTTGCATTCACCTGACGCGAACACATTGAATCTTAATTTTTCACAATTTCTCCCTGTGAATTTCCTATTTTACGAATATGAAATATCAAAATAATCTAGGCAAAATTATGTGTTTCCCGCTTTTATTTCATCCCACTCTTGATAAGTGAGACGCTTGCATACACTAAAGACGATTGAAATATTCTAGAAAATGATTTCATTTCCGTCGTAGCTTCCTATAGATCAGTTGACATCATACATGTCAACTTCAGGGGTACCTGTGGATATATATTTTCAATTATTTTTAATCATTTCACCCCAAGCAAAGAAATAAAGCCACTAAAATACAATGGGTTACTGAGTGAGAAAGAATAAGAAAAAGAAAGAAAACATTATTTATATGGGAGAACAATAAAAGTAGAGGAATTAAGAAGACATTAGATAACCATTGACATTGCATTTAAATTTTTGAAGATGAAAATTGCCTGGAAAGCAAGAAACCAGAATAGAGTTCCACAGAAGAAAAGTGTGAGAAAAGAAACTGTTACCAACTGAAGCCAATTCAACCTTAAAATGATGAGACCTTGTTGTCAATCTAGTACTATGCTTGAATGAATAAAGACTAAGTACAATAGAGGAAAGTATCAGAACAATTAGCATGAAAATATTTATAAAAAAAGGCACAGGGAAGCTACATTATGGCGGTGGAAAAGTGATTAAAGCCAGGATCCCAGGTCAGCAGCAATAAAATTGCAGAATCTTCTTTGGATTTTATCAAGAATCTCTAAATATATAGCAGGAGGAACATCATGGGAAAAAAACAAAGCAATCAGCCAAGACCTCTGAAAGAAAAAAATGTTGATTCATCAATCCATTACCAAATACTTGAAGGTAAGCCGTTCATCTGTATAAACAATGAGAAAGAGTTTTAACACTGAGATTATGTGGCGGTCATCCCGCTCACGAGAGATAGGTGATGTCCGCCAGAGATAGACACACTTTAGTCTAAGAAGTGCATATCAATTCCGCAACTCAACTTGTGAAGAGAAGACAAGTACAAAAGTATCGAGATGCCCAATAAAACAAGGATTATGTGGATATAACCTGACCGGCTGTTTCGCAAGGAAGAAATCAGTGTTACAAAAACAGCACTCAGTTCCAGATTACGGTTTACAGTTGCAAATTTTGGGAGGAATGTCCCCTGGTCTGATGAAATGAAAATTAATATTTGATCCTCATAATGACTACCGTTATGTCTGAACGAAAAAAAGCGGGTGAGCTTTGAGGCAGAGAAATCCCCAACAGATCTGTAAAGAACCAAAGTGACAGCATGATTTTGTCGGAGTACTTTACTGCAGAAAGAACCGGTTCTCGGGAACACAATAGATGGTATCATGAAGAAGGAAAATGATTTGAATATTCTGAAGCAACATCTCAAAATATCAGCCAGAACTTGATCAAAAATTGATCTTCTATATGCACAATAGCCCCAGGCATATTTCCAAATCTGAGGAAAAATAGCTTAAGGACTGCAAAATTAAGATATTGTAATGGACGTCATGAAGACTTGATCTCAATCAAATGAAAAATATGTGGTCAAAGCAAAACAAAAAAACATTCGGACTATTGTCCTCATCTTTGTCGACAAAGATGAGTAAATAGTGTACATAATACCTCATCTCAGAAATATAGACAGATGCAAAACAAAACAAAAAATTGTGCAAGCAAGGAAAACTACACAACGTGACTCAGTTAAAACAATCCTGTCTGGAGAAATGAACCCAACTTCCAGCAGGTTGATCTGGGATGCTTTTGTAAGGTTATCCAAGAAATTTGATCCAAGTAAAATAATTTAAAGGCAATAGTACCTAATAGTATATGTAAATTTATTTTCCACTTTTGAATTATATGTGCATGTATGCATGCGCGCCTGTGTGTGTATGTGTGTGTGTCTATGTGTGTGTCAATATAATTTTGTTCATTTTTTAATGCAATTTCTCTCCTGTTTTCATAGATGAGAACTAAATGGTTGGTTCAAGACTATGTTAAGAATTGTTTATAGTTGTTATTGTTTTTAGCGTATCTGATTATACTTAGGAACAAAACAAATGTTGTTATTTGTCAGAGGAAGATGAAGGGAATTCGAACTAACCTCATATTGGGGTTTCTATTTGTTGTAACCTAGGAAGGGTTACTGAATGAGGAATAAACAAAACGGAGGTTGGAAATGAAATGGTAATCTTTATATCAACAGAATACAATACTCGCCAGCGGCGTGAAGTAGGTAAACCACTGTTAGTGGTGGACTACTTAGTATATTACTCCCACTTGCAATAGTGTCCAACGATGAGGATTGGGACTTACCCAGTAGTGTTCATAGGTACGGTATATAACACTATTAGAAAATATAGTCTGAAAAGCTTTACATCAGAAGACATCATTGAAAATGTCAAAGAAAGCCATTGTTTACAGTGTCAGCATCTTTTTTCTTCTAACATGAATTGTGAAAATATCCTCTGTTATTGCTTTAATTATTGAAAATATTCAGAACACCATTTCCTTATTTAATGTCGTTTTTATTTATTTATAAGTGCTTCGAGAATTTGGAGTCTCTGTTTTCAATTAGTACAAGAAAAGATGCGAGTATTATCGACGTTTATGACTCTTATATTGATAGAATTATTCTGTTATGATGTGATCGAATTGTACTTTGAACAGATAAATGATAAGTTAACCCACGAGACAATGCTGTGGTGATATGACCAACAGAAACAGATTTTTTAACTGGAATTGCAATCTATTGTTCATACGAATTTGTATATTATGTTGCTTTTGTATAGCTTTTTAGAGATAGCTATATAACATAAACGTTTTTACTTTTTATAGTTGATAATCGAATACGTTTGTTAGGGTCAATGAGAGATATGTTCCTACGTATTATATTTTAATATGTATCACATCCTGTTTATAATTAAGGATCATCTGGTTACAATAAAATACGTTAATCGTATTACTGTTTTATTGGGACTCTTGGGTGGATCATCATTAGAATTAATTTTATTTAGAGTAATTTTCATTTGTTCGTCCAAAATACAGTTCGGGAATTCATTGTTAATAAGAATTGGTTTGATGATATCTATTTTTTTTTTAGAAATAATGTGTGGATTCTGAGATTGTTTTTAAATGTCTGCTTATCAAATTTTTATTACTGAAATGTATCTGTAGGAACATTCACTCTTGAAATTTAGGAGATCGAGGGCGTTTTTTCTATAAGGTGGTCGTGTAGGTGGGGCTATTTCGTATCGATTAAAATGTTCAGAAATGGAAGCCTATTGTTTATGTTAAGTTCGTAATTAAAACGGAGAAAGGAATTATTGTCAAATGTCTCTTTTAGATTTTGTTATTTCGTCTCGATTTTTTTCTTCGGGTAAAAATATGATCTACGTATCTTACTTATAAAGTGGGTTTGGCTTTACTAAAAAAAAAAGAAAACTAAATTTTCAAGGTGGGACATGTAATAATTGGACACAGTCGGACAAAAGGGAAACTATCACAATGCTGTCAGTTTGTGTATAGATGTTACCAATATGGTTGTAAAAAGGAACTTGTGTAGTGCAAATAAAAATAAAATTTGCAAAGGGTAAGGGTTTAATTTTTAGGCAGAGGAAAGGAATGATTTTTATAAGCGTATTGTAATATTATATCGACAGTTTCTTTATCAGTTTAGTGCGTTGGCTATTTCGATAATTAATGTATAAGGTCTGTAGGAGAAAAATTTTACATGAAATAATGATGGTGAAATAGTACATGCACAAAAATAACAGAGACTGATTAATCCGCAATAAAAGATGACATTTATTTAACAAGAAAGTTAAAAAGAAAGCTTAAGATTTCTTTACCTAGAAATAAATGGAATACACAACGAAAAATGTTAATGTATTTGGGTGATTTACCTGTGTAGGGATATTTGTGTGTGAAGCGTCCATAGCCCTATTTGCTTCGGTGTGAAAATCTGATGGCACATACTTCGAAAGGAGGAAAAGCAGGAAAAAGAGAGTTACTTAAGGGTTCACCTGTTTTTATACCATCCGGGCTGATGATGATAATTTGTTTATTAAGACACTACAGCGGGAACGTTAGCCAAAATATTTTCTCTAAGGAATGAAGCTAAAATACATTATTAGTTTTGGTGGAGTGTAAAATGTGGAGAAATCCGTCGGTAGAATTAGTGGTGTGATTATTGAGGAGATATTGCAAAATAATAATAATGAGTGTATTCTATATTTGGCATATTGAGGTAGGAATTTGGGGATAATGGGTTGTAGTAGGTTTCCGTTTTTATGTCTTTATGTTATTTGAGGAATAGTCAGGATAATAGCCACTGGTGATTTAAAACGTCATGTTTGCTACTTCAGTATTATTAACAGTGATAACTTTATTGGAAAGTTTTATTGAAAAGACTTAAAAGGTCGACTGAATATTTGAAATTCTTAAAAAAGTTTATCGACTGTCATCAAAAAGATTTTGAAATTTTTTGATGTAAACGTTCCGGTTTAATATGACGTCAATATTAGTTTTGTGATTTTTTTTCCAAATGATTTTCTTTATTATAACGGAGTTCTCCAGCACCAGATTTTTTGGTTAGGAGGGGGGGGACTTGCTTAAAGTATATCTTGTTTTAATTCCTTCAGCATTGAGTTGGTCGCGTAGTGTAATTTGTTGTTTTTCATTTTCTCATGGTAAAATCTTTTGATGTATTATTTCAATTTCTTTCTACTTTTTGTTGAGATTAAATTTGGTGTATAGGAAACCGGTCCAACGATGAGGAATTACTTTGCTTCATTGGTATTCAGAAACAATGATGAAATTGTCTTTGGATTGTACCACACACACACACACACACACACACACGCGCGCGCACACACACACATATATATATATATATATAAAACATAAAAATAAAAATATAAGTAAAATAAAAAAAGTAAATAAAAAAAAAATATATAAAGACATTTGGGCCATTAACACACAAAAAAGAGAATGTCTATTATCAAGAATATTTAACATCGAAAAACATAAGAAAAATTAATTCCTTTTAATAATATGTGAAAATATCCACTCTTTGCCTGATGAAGATCGCGAAACCGGAAACACGCGTAATAAACTTATGGAAAATAAAGCATAATATATATATATATTTTAAATCCACATTACAACCAAAAACGTTTGCCGTTTCTCTTTTCTTTTTAATATACACACTTTTCTCTCATTGGAACTACTATAACCTCTTCCCTTTATATATATATATATATATATATATATATATATATATATATATATATATATATATATATATATATATATATATGCGGACACTTTGTATTATGCAACATAAAGCAAAGACTTATCATGTAAAAATAATTTTGTTTGTCTTTTGTAAGACTGTATCGACAAATATAAGACACAGATGTGTTGTTCTTAAAATAATTTGAAATCTAACCTTTACCGCTTACCCGATAACCATTAGGATAATGCAATAAACCTTGCTACTCATAAAGCACCATTGACCAGCATATAGAAATAGTTGAGCCAAAACACAACACACGTGGCCTGAAGATTGCGTTCAAGCATGAAACACTGTCGCTGCTCGGTGTTGACCCAAATGTTCACTTTTATATTTACATACGCCCTATCCCTGAAATTGTGCTCTTTTACTCATAAATATTGCATCAAAAAATATATTTGTATCATATATATATATATATATATATATATATATATATATATATATATATATATATATATATATATATATATATATATATTATTTAATTTCCTAATTAAATTCAGACTGTACCTAGCTTTTAAATATTTAAAGATATTTTTAAAGGTACAAAATTTTATCATAACAATAAATGTATTAAGCTTAATATTACTAGACATATTAAAAACGCTCGAAGCAACCGGTTTCGCTCCCGAAAGATATATATATATATATATATATATATATATATATATATATATATATATATATTAGTACACATACTTGCGGTTTTACGAAAAAAAAATTTTTTTTATGTTCTTTGGGTATATAATCTATCCAATTTCATTGAGATTTTTTTTCTTTTTTGTTTCCATCATCTTTGTTATTAAATATCCCACATTGTGATGGGAGTCGGCCTGCCAAGAATGGTGAAATGTTGTAAGAACCTGGACGCAAATTTACTGGGGATGAACTTGCGATTAAAGCACTTTCTATACATTTCCCTCTTAGTGAAATACTTTCTATTTTAATTAGAGTAGTATTTTTTAAGTAAAAATTGTGGCCAGTCACGTTACGGCGAGCAACTAATAATGCGTTTAATGTGTTATTTTTTAAAATGTCTCTTTTGTGTTCATATAATCTTTTATTTAAACTTCTTGAAGTTTCTCCAATATATTCTTTCTGGCTATCCTTACAGGTGATTGAGTAAATTCCTCCTTCAAGTTTGGGCTTGTTGTTTTGTTTTGTATTGATTAAGTCTTGTATTGTTTTAGATGTAGTTGAGACAAATTTTATGTTGAGTTTAGATGAATTCTGTTCAATTGTAGTTGTTCTAAGCACTAACTCTGTCACAACTTCAGTCGTAACAACGTAATCAAACTCAGTCCTATGAAGTCACCCACTAGCGTAAATAATCAATGTTTAGTAAAAGTTAGGACATGGAAAGTTGATTTTTAAGGCAGACAAATTCTCTTTCCTTGGTGCAACATAATCTTTTTTTGAATTAAACTTTCTAAACATTTTTGTTCAATCATGCATGAATGTGTTCGCGCGCGTGTGTGCGTGCGTTTGTGTGTGCGTGTGTGTGTGTGTATGTGTGTGTGCGTGTAGGGGTGTAGAAACGTGTTTATTAAGTAACATAAAAACTCACTTTTATCTTCCTATTTATATTCGGATTATTGTCCTCATCTTTTCCGTTGTTATCACAACGTTTCGCTTATTGTGCTATCCGGCCTTCATCAGGCGTTCCTTTGGCTTATTTAGCAAAATATGATTTTTTTTTTCACTTTCATTAACTGTATTGAATAAAATATCTATTGTTTTCTGTTTTCTGACATGTTCCAGCCAAGCTCCTAATTTCAGCCTCTCAGAACCTTTTATCTGCGCAAAGAACTACACAAGCTGCTCTGTGTTCTGCGTGGACGTGGAATGTTTTGGGCCAAAAGAATTCTGTAAAGACAGCAACAGATAGGGATCTGGCGCTGAACTATCTGCTGAATACACCAGATATGTGAGAATCCCTGCACCGAAAATTGGTGATCCGTCCCCAAAGGATCAGGTTGTCTAGTTTTATGCTTATTGAAATATTAAACTCTCCTAATTTTATTATTTGCAGACGTATTTCGCCGTTTTCTCTTATACTTCTTCTTTTATATGCCGTATCCCTTCAGGACGTAGGCGATCATGGCTATCCACTTCTCCCTATCCCTTGTAGATCTCAATATGTTTTTTTTCCTTTTGCTACTTCTCCCAAACCCTGTTCTGTCATCCACTTGCCAGGCGTTGCTTTCCCTTGTCTCTCTTTCCGTCTATCCGCCCTGTGAGTATCAGATTTTCCAAGCCGTCCTTTCTCATTACGTGGACCCAGAAATTAAGTGTTAAGTATAAGTTTCCTCCTTGTTTGCATCCTCTCCAAAACCTCATCGTTGCTCACATGTTCGGTCCAGGATATCCTTAGCATTCTTCTGTAGAACCATACCTCCGTTGCCTCGAGTCATCTTTGAGGAAACCGTCCAACATTCGCTGCCGTAAAGGAGGACAGATCTCACGTAGCAGCTCAGTACCCTTTTCTTTGTTACTAACGAAATCCTCCTGTCTCGCAATACTCTGCCTAGCTTTTGGAATGTGTCTTTGGCCATCCCAGTACGTCTTCGGATCTCAGCGTCTCACTTACCGTCCTCTGTCAGAACATTTCCCAGATATTTAAATTTCTGTACCTGCTTGATTTTAGTTTCCCAGACCTGTAAATGCTAGTTTCTCCGACCTGCATTTCGGGCTTATCCTTTTACTGATGACCATGCATTCTGTCTTCTTGTAATTTATACTTAGTCCCTTTTTCTTGCTCTCCTTCTCTACCTTCTGTAGGAGGTTTTGTAATTTCCTTTCCGTGTACATCGTTTAAAAAAAGAGAAGTACTTGTTCGAGTCAGTCGTTTACTTCTTAAGAAGGAGTTAAAGAAGAAGACTCAGTGGCCGAAAGTTACGATGAGTCTTGAGGATAACTTAATAAAATATATTAAACCGTTCTCAACTAAGTATATTCTCAAACTTCCTTTCTATTTTTGCTGAAGTGGATCGACATGACGGAGAGAACCTGGATAACGTCGACCTTGTAAATAGAATTTAGCAAAGGGAGGTAATACCTTGTTTAATTAAATACAATTCACGCAAGAACCCTTACTTCCTTACAAAACATTTTCTAGAAAATATTACAAACAAAACTTAGTTGTCGACTAATAGGTGTCTGATTTTCGAGTAATGAACATGTACGAGACATCGAAATTTATGAACGATTATTCTTAATATAACATCTTGTTAGCATCTATGTGAGATATATATATATATATATATATATATATATATATATATATATATATATATATATATATATAGTCATCCACAGACAGACTGTTTCGCAGCTCATCAGTGTGGCTAGAAGTCTGGCTAGGATCGAAACCCGACTGAATTTGCGTCAGTCGGAACTTCTACCACTAAGCCGTTGGCGCACGGCAGGGATGAAGGTGAATTTTAGCGTGTTTATTTTTAGATTTAGATAAATACACAGTGACTGACAGTGACTCAGTTCTGCCGAAGAGTCGTGCAATATTAGCTTAAATAGTCACTGTTTACAAACACACACCTCAAACCAAAGAGCTCAACCGAAATTAATTTTTCAGGAGCCAATATATATATATATATATATATATATGTGTGTGTGTGTGTGTGTGTGTGTGTGTGTGTGTGTGTGTGTGTGTGTGTATTATGACTGCCCATTCGTTAGTACAGTTTGGTGATCTATATGTTATTATATATATGCAATATGTATAAATATATTCTTGTGTGTGTAGTGTGGCAAAGTATATATGTGTTCGCTTGAACAGACATGTAAACATATGCAAGCAGTTATTGCGGAATGCAAACATCTGCGCATTTACTGTGAAGCTATCGATAATAAAATAATCTTTAAAAAAACGTTTAATTCGAGTGGTTTCATATTATCAGACGTTTTTTTTTTCAGAAATGTTGATTATAATTTTCAGAAAATAAAGACTAATAGTGGGTTAACTAAATGATACTATGGAAGTAAATCTATACAACGTGTTTTGTCCCTAGAAGGATCAGCTTAGTAATGGTTTGATCGATGGAATCAATCATTTATAGAAGGGGACAAATGCAGCAAACGCTTGTTACAATTTTTACATTGAAAACATTAAAGATATGGCTATACTTAGCATTAAATTTAAACTTAATATATATATATATATATATATATATATATATATATGAAGTTTAAATTTAATGCTAAGTATAGCCATATCTTTAATGTATATATATATATTGATAATATTAGTGGTCAATATATATATATATATATATATATATATATATATATATATTGATAATATTAGTGGTCAATATATATATATATATATATATATATATATATATATATATACACACACAAATTCCCAAGAGGATAGAATCCAGGTAGAACTCATTGTCCAAGAGAGAGTAAGAATATAATTTGTAGGTCTGATGAATTGGATCGTGATTACGATTCAAATGTAATAAGTTATAACCATGGAATATTAGTGTTTGAGCCTTTATATTATATATATATATATATATATATATATATATATATATATATATATATATATATATATATATATATATATATATATATATATATTCACGGGCCACTTAGTTAAGTGTATATGAATAAATGCATTTTTATGCAAATTTCTAATCATCCAGAAAACATAGTAACAGTTTGATGAATATAGGCATTTGAATGTCGTCATGGCAACCTGCTAAATTTTATTTCATGTATTTATATGAGAACAATGCCTTTGAACGTGGCCTGGGCGCTGGTGCCAAGCATGCGACTTTAAGTGCTTAAAAGACTGCTGATCTACTAGGATTTTCACGCCATCTTTAAGGGTTACAGAAAATGGCCAGAAAAAGAAAAAATAGTGAGCAATAATCTTGTGGGCGACTATACCTTTTTGGCGAAAAAGGTCGGAGGAGAATGGTCAGACTGATAGAAATACAACAGAAGCTCAAATAACTCCCCTTTACAACGGAGGTATAGAGAAGAACATATTTGATCGCACAATACGTTGAACCTTGAATCAGATGGGCTACAGCAGAAGAAGACCTCGACGGTTACCACTCAGATAAGAACCAGGAACTGAGGCTAAATTACGCTATGGGTCACAAGAATTGAACAAGAGCAGTTTGCAAAAACGCTGTCTGATCTGATGAATTTCGATTTCTGCTGAGACATTTGGATGTTAAGACCAGAATTTGGTGTCAACAAAATGAGCTAAAAACTTCAAATTCAGTTATAGAAATTAAATTAAAGTCCCTAGTTCTGTTTCGCTTGAAAATGAAACAGAACTAGGTACTTTAATTTAATTTAATTTAATTTCTATAACTGAATTTAAAGTTTTTAGCTTCTGTTTTTGAAACATGGTAATTCCTGTGTAACGATGGATTCATATTTTTTTAAAAATAATTATAACACACACACACAAACACACACACACACACACACACGTATATATATATATATATATATATATATATATATATATTACGCATCTAGATTCTGACCTAAGCCAAATGAGAGACATGATAGTGTTACACAAGTTTGGGAAGGTGAATAAAGGATTATTGTCTGGAAAATAACATGGCTGCCCGATCTTGGACATGAGTAACTACCATTGATGGGAAATTCGCAACTTGCTCAACATACAGATATATAATCAATCACGCGTGCGTGCGTGCGGGTGTGGGTGTGTGTGTGTGTGTTCATGTTTATCTTAAGGTGTGCATACACAATTCCGCCTGTTTGAGGGTGGTATCTTCTCTTACTGTGTACGCCCATCTCCGCCTTCGTTCGCGGTGTGATGGTGGTGTCACACGTGGGGCTGAGGAGGAGGCGGTATATATTGACGACCCACCGCCATCTGTCACACTAGTCCGAGCTTGGACCTTGAACGCGGCTGGTTGGCCACATTATTTTCACTCAAAAGGTTACGGCACACACGCAAGCCCGTGCACACACACGCACACACACGCATACACACAGAAATACACAAGTGCATCGTCAGTTACGTAAATCGTCCAGTTTGATAGATACGCACATAGATCGCGTGTCCTTTTTCGCCATCAGCACGACTTGCACAGGTGTCAGTGTCGGCGTCGCCAACTGTCACCGCGCGTTAAACCCAAAGTCATGCGTTTCTTTTACCATTTCACTCTGTTCTTCCTGGCCACTTTCGTCCAAGTCTACTCCGTGTCGGGTAAGTCAACGATTTACTTATCTTTCTTTCTTTCCTTTCCTTTCCTTTTCTTTTTTTTTCTTTTCTCAAAATAATGGAGTCAAAGAAACAAAGAAATTCGCAAATAATTTATTTAATTTTCGACTTTTTCATTATATTTCTTTCGGAATTTTCGTTTTCTTTCTTTTCTTTAGGTTTTATTTCTTTCTTCCGCTATACCTCATCGTTTATTTCTTTCTTGCTTTTTTTCTTTCTTTCTTCCTTTGTGCCTGTTTCTTTTTTTCAATTTATTTTTCTTTCTTTCTTTCATTACTTTCTTCTATTTCTTTCTTTAAATTCTTATCTCCTTATAACTTAATTCTTACGTCTGTTTGTTTCTTTTCTTTTTCGATTTCCTTCTTTCTTTCTTTACACTAAGTTTTCTTTTTTACTTTCACTTCTTTCACCCCTTCTTACTTTAACGTCTTATCTTCCTGTAATTTCATTCTTTCTTTCTTTACGTCTCTTTGTTTCTTTTCTTTCTTTCGATTTCCTTCTTTCTTTCTTTACTACTCTTTCTTTTTTTCACTTCTTTCGTCTCTTTCTTTCTTTCTTTAACTTCTTACCCTCTTTTAACTTCATTCTTAGTTTCTTTCATTACTTGCCTTTCTTTCTTTTACTTTCGTCTTTCCTGTTTTATTTTCTTTCTTTCAAAACTTCCATATTTTTCATCCTTTTCTTCTTCAATGTTTCCATTCATTTCTTTCCTTTTCCTATATTTTCTTTTTTTTTTCTCTTATTCTGTTTCTCTTCTTTCGTTTTACAGTCATTCTTCCTTCATCTCGCTTATCTTTCTTCCCTATCTTTTCTCAGTCCTTTCTTCGTTTGATTGGAAATATTTCTTTTACTTTTTTCTTCTATGTCCCTTGCGTCATGACCGCCGCGTCCCTTCAGGACATAGGCGTTTATAGCTCTCCACAATTTTCTATCGCGTGTAGCTCTTAGCAATTTTTCTCCATTTGCTAATTCCACCGCTGCACCCATTCCAGTATGCATTCACACAAGCTCGCCAAGTAATTAGCTCGCTGCTCCTCTCTCTCTTTCTCTCTCTCTCTCTCTCTCTTGACTTCAATATGCCCGGTGAGGGTTAAGTTTTCCAAGCCCTCTTTCCTCATTATATTGCTTTAATGTTGTTTCTCTATACAGTTGATGAGGCCATTTTCCTCTTCAGCATCAAAATTCACCTCTGTTCCCACAAGAAACTTTATCTCCCCACATTTTATGATGGCAGGGGTGAAATGATGCAAATGTTTATGAGGAACAAAACCCTAAAATAATCACATCAATGAAACGGCACTAAATTCTGGTTGCCGAAAATCTGTATTAATTCGTTTACATCTTGTACACTGTCTCACTGACATCATTTTTCTTGTTTCATCTTGATGCAACTTGGGAAGAGCGAGGGCGATTCTGGGAAAATCTTTTTTTTTTCTAAACTCATCTCTACACCCAAACATAAACATTTTTAAACAAGCATGTGTTTTCTATGATAAGGCGTTTGTCTTGGAGCGATGATAAGCGTTCAAGTTTAGCTACCCAAAAATAGTGAGTTCGTAGTTTTCGCCCGGTGTCCCAACGTTGAAACAAAAGTGGTTTCGACTAGTAAATTGCCAATCACGCGAAGTACTTTTCTCTATTTTCAATAAGATTTTTCTCTTCATGCAAAACAAACTCTTCTTTTCATGATGATATAACTTTTAACGGTAAGAAATGAAGTAATTTACAAAGTGGGCGATAATCGTCGTGAGAAAAAAATGATTAGATTTATCAACTGAATTTTTAAATTATATATATATATATATATATATATATATATATGTCCATCCACTCATTAGGGGGTATCAGCGATTTACTGCTTATATTTCTCGATTTCATTTATACACTTATCATTGGTGTAAATATATAAATAGCTCTAATATATATATATATGTATGTGTGTATGTGTGTGTGTGTGCATGGGTATATATGATGGGCACATTATACATGTATATGTATGTACAGGTATATATATATATATATATATATATATATATGTATATATATATATATATATATATATATATATATATGTAAGAAATAGTTCTATGTATATATATATGCGTGTGTGTGTACAAGTATACATAAAAAAGGCTCTATAATATGTATATGCGTGTGTGCGCGTATATATATGTGTCCGCACAAATAAATATGCGTGTGTATGTATATGAGTACATGTATGTGCAAGTATAAACATCCAACAACAATAAATAGCTCTAATATAGATACAGATTAAAGAAACAAACAGGCGGACAGATGCTCTCTTGAATCTGGACATTGGAGGTGATCATGTAATCTAATTTAATTTGATTTACTATCATGACTTATCCAGAGAGATCCCAAATCATTTTTTCTTACATACAGTTTTGTTTTTCTTTCATTTTAACCTGAGGAAGCCAAAAACTTTGTTTCGTATACTATTATACATCCTACAAACACACACAGACAAATATATATATATATATATATATATATATATATATATATATATATGTATGATAGACATTGTAAGGAGGATTTGATAATTATAATTAAGTAATTCATTGAGTCTGAAAGAAACCATAACAGAATGCAGAAAGCACTGGACGGCCGTTTCGTCCTATATTTGGGACTCATCAGCAGCGCGCATCCACTACCGAGAATTGAAACCCTGACAGTTAGGTTGTCAAGCAAACATCATACCAACTGTTCAACGGGCATTGCTGATGAGTCCCAAATATAGGACGAAACGCCCGTCCAGTGCTTTCTGCATTCTGTTATGGTTTCTTTCAGACTCAATGAATTATATATATATATATATATATATATATATATATATATATATATATATATATATATATATATATATATATATATATATATATATATATATATATATATATATATATTCTGTTTAATTTTTTTTTGTATTTTTCCGATTTTCGGATAAGGTGTTGGCTATTGTGCACGAAGTTGTGGATAAACTGTCCGAAGTTTATATTTTGTTATTTTTGTTCAAGTGCTTTTGACTTTCGCAGTCATTATCAATAATCGCTGTGGTGTCTGTATCTGCGCCTCATGTATATCAAGATGCGTAGACAAAGGAGTTCTTACTAACACGAACAGATCACATCGGTTCTTGATAATGACTGGAAAATCGAAAATAGTTGAACAAACAATAACAAAATATGAACTTCGGACAGTTTATTCCCAACTTCCTCAAATATATATCAAGAAAAGTTTTGTTGGAAAGATGTTTGACGAAGTAGATAATTTTTACGTATTAAGCGTTTCATTCCTTAGGACTGCCTTTGGAACGACACGAGCCTCACGTAAACTTTTTACACTTTTCTCATACATCTTCCCCCCCCCTCTCTCTCTCTCTCTCTATATATATATATATTGATAAAATTAGTGGTAAATATACACATACATATGCAAATATTATCCAAAATATATAAATATATATACATACATACATACAAATACATATATATATGTATAAAAAATAATTCCAAGAGGATAGAATCCAGGTAGAACTCAATGTCCAGGACAGAGTAAGGATATAATAAAAAGGCTTCCTTTTTATTTTATATATATATATATATATATATATATATATATATATATATATATATATATATATATATATATATATATATATATATATATATATATATATATATGGAGAAAACAACTGAAAAGTTGCAAATTAAAAAAAATTGAATGTTTTTTTTGTAAAAGTATTTATTTATATTTTTTTATATATAAGAAAGATCGGGGCAGATCTGAAATATCAGATATATATATATATAAAAAATAAAAACATGAATAAATACTTTCACAAAAAAACATTCAATTTTTTTTAATTTGCAACTTTTCAGTTGTTTTCTCCATATATATATATATATATATATATATATATATATATGCTATATTTATGGAGGAAGAGTGATCAAAATCAGGAATAAAGTGTATAGACACTGATTCTCGACAGAAGACCCGATACATAAATAATCTCTTCGTTTTAAATGGTTACTTTAATATATACAGTTGTGGACAGAATTATTCACCATCTTCCATAATTACAAATAAAGCTATACTACCTCAAATTTTCATAGAAAATTCATGTGCATTTTTTCACAAATGATGCAATAATGGATTTGAAAGAATGTGCAGTGATGCCCACAACATTTTTTTATTTTAATCTCAAACATTTAACGTATGACAAAATTATTGGTCCTCTTGCCGCAGTAATCAATTGCGTAACCTTTATTCTTGATTATTTCCTTTAATCGTTTTTGATATTTCCTTACAAGATCACTACACACACTGATAGGTATTTTGCTCCGTTCTTCCTTAGCAATAACTTCTAGTTCCTCCAAATACGAAGGACTTCTTCCTCTTACTTTTTTGCTCCAAACATACCCATAATTTTCAATGGGGTTTCGGTCAGGACTTTGTGCAGGTGTACGCCAATGCTTTAATTTTGTTGTCATCTCAGTATTTTGTAACAATTTGTGCCGTGTGTTTAGGGTCATTGTCATGTTGGAATGTCCAGTGACGCCTCAAAGACAGTTTTCGTGTACTTTATTCTGTATTAATTTTAAAATAACCAAATACTGCTCTTTATCTATGATACCCTATACTCTCACTCGTTCCCCTGGTTCAGAAGCAGAAAACCATCCGCAAAGCAGAATGCTCCCACCGCCCTGCTTAATTGTAGGGTATTTTTGGTTTGTGATCTCCATTCACTTTCTTCCATACATAACAGGAGCCCAAACATGTGCTCAAATAATTCTAGTTTGGTTTCATCTGACCATAAAACGGATTTCTAATATTTACTTCCATGTACTAGACGGCTTTTGGCATAAACTAATCTGCATTTTAAGTGTTTAACCTTAAGCAAGGGAGTTTTCTTTGGACGACAAGCTCGAAGTCCTGCTCGATGAAATCATTTAGTGACTTTTCGTCACAACCCTGATTTCTTTTCATTCTTGACAATGTCCTTTGTCGTTAAGTGGGGATACTTCAATACATCTCTAACAATTTTCGTTTCCATTCTCTCAGAATTTGCCGTTTTCTGCCAGTCCTTAATTTATCCACAACACAATGAATCACATTGTTATTCTTGATAATGCTACGAAAACGCTTGGAAAGTGTTGTATATCCATCACCTTGTTTGTACGCATCAACTATCTTCCTTCGGATCTTCTTGTTCTGCATTTTTCCCCCTGGGTGCAGGACAAATGTATTGTCGCGGTACGTGGCACCCACACATTGTCTTTTTCATTACCTTTTAGAA
Organism: Acanthosepion esculentum; assembly: GCA_964036315.1. NCBI lineage: Eukaryota > Metazoa > Mollusca > Cephalopoda > Sepiida > Sepiidae > Acanthosepion > Acanthosepion esculentum. The sequence continues at coordinate 51,298,246 of OZ038493.1, forward strand.
TGTTATAGAATCAGGTCAATACTATTTCATTGTCAAAGGGTATTTGTATTAAATGTCAAATTAAGAATAAACGTTGCAATTGCCACAGAATAATATTATTTGATAATAATTTCCATAAGAGTAGGCGGGGGTCCAATAATTTTGGACAACACCAATTTTTAGAAAAATTTATAATTTTGAATATAATAGATCGAAACTTCTAAAAATTTAAAGAATTATTCAAAACTAAATACGGAATCAACTATTCATGGTAAATTCAATAAGTACTTGCAAATATTCAGTGGGGGCGAATAATTCTGACTACAACTGCATATATATATATATATATATATATATATATATATATATATATATATATATATATATATATATATATGCAGTTGTGCACAGAATTATTCACCACCACTGCATATATATATATAATTTTCAACCCTTCTTAAAAAATAATGCTAACCCCATTTATATAAACCCTAATTCCAATCACCCAACGTCAGTTATTAAACATATTCCATCATCCGTTGAACGCCGTATAAACAAGCACTCTTCTAGCAAGGAAATATTCGATAAACACAAAATTATCTATGACAAAATCCTTACCGACAGTGGTTACAGATCTTCCGAAATTAAATATAGAGAAAACTGTAATTATTCTAAAAAAAACAATAGAGGAAGGAGAATAATTTGGTATACACCTCCCTTCAGCAAGTTAGTCCGTACCAAATTAGGGCACAAATTCTTAGATCTAATTAAAAAGCACTTCCCTACGGAGAGTAAATTAAGCCAGGTCTTCAACCGCAATACCTTAAAAATTAGCTATAGCTGTTCTAGAAATCTAGATAAAATTATTAAATCACATAACAATAGAATACTGAAACTACATAGTGATAATAAACGAAACCTAAATACAAGTTCTAATACACCCCAGGAAAAAAAACTATGCAACTGTAGAATCCCCGATCAATGGCCATTATTAAACAGGTGCTTAACCAAATGCATAGTGTATATGGCCTACATCTCATCAAATGAGAACCCCAGCGATATTAAACTGTATGTAGAGTCTACTAGCAGACCTTTTAAGGATAGGTATTACAATCACTTGAACTCCTTTACAAATACGGCCAAACAAAATATGACATCACTTTCAAAATATTTTTGGAAACTCAAGGAAGAAGAAAAAACACCTACGGTTAAATGGAAAATCCTAAGACAAGCCAGAACCTGCAATTCGCTGAGCGAACCTTGCTTCTTATGTTTACAGGAGAAAATATGTATCATTGAACTCTTGAATAATACCCAATTATTAAACCAAAGATATGAAACAACCGTTTTCTGTAGACATACTAAGGATATAACTCTACAATCTTGCTAAATCCTTAATTCCATAACTATAAATGTTTTAAAATTATAAATCACCTCCTTCGATGTATTCCCTACCCTCTTATGTACCTCTCCACTAATATAATTATGATCCAAACTTTCTTTTCATATATATTACTGATAATAATTTCAATTAAATCGTTTTACACCCATACTTATTCTACACGCTCTACGATCCAGGAATATTTCAAAAAGTTGATTATAAAAGGTTATATTAACATTCCTTATTTTTCTTAGAGGAGATCAGCACTTCTAAATTTTAATCCGCAAAACACGTTCATTGATTACAAAATAAATAGTGATAACCCCAACATAAATACATGCAATTCAACTCTAGAAATCTTATAGTAAACCAAAAAATAAGATTCCCAATTACTACTAGAACTAGCTCCACAATTTTTACCTACTCAAATGTAATATCGCCTATCTCTATCTTCCCTCCCCTACCCCTGACTCTTATGACGCTTGTGAGATGATGTACCTAAACTCTTGACCGACGTTTATCAGAAATAAAAATTTCCACTGACCAATCAACATTAAACACCCGGTCCATTCATCACCAAACTGCTATCAACAAGCACTATTGTTTCACTCCGACACCTATATATATTTTTTTATGTATATTTTTCTTCTCGAACAAATGTAAAAAAGGAAGTGACGTTTCACATACGGCTTGCCTACAAGCAGGAATGTTCATAACCATATTCGACTCTCACCCGTCGAAGTGCAGTTGAAATGCACTGAAACCAAGTTGCATCTTTGTAGTGAGTAAAATGGTTTTGTCTATATGATAAAATTATAATAAATAAATATATATATATATATATTATGAAAAGTCCGACAACTATTTTAAAGACATTATATATATATATATATATATATATATATATATATATATATATATATATATATATATATATATATATATATATATATGATGGACCTGTATATATATATAACATGGTATATATATGTATATATATGATGTTTATATATATATATATATATATATGATGTTTATTTATATATATATATATATATATATGATGTGTATATATATGATGCTTATATATATATATATATGATGTGTATATATATGATGTATATATATATAAATATATATGTATATATATATATATATGTGTGTGTGTGTATTTATATATATATATATATATATATATATATATATATATATATATATATATATAATTAAAATAGGGAACGGTTTACTAATCAAAAGTCGGATACAAAAATATCGTCTCGATTTTTCTTCTGACGCAGCGTCGGACGAAAAGTATCTTAAGTTTCTATTTTCAATCGAGACGATTTGATCAATAAAATGTTCCCTATTTTAACAATAATACTTAGATGGTGTGTCACTAAAAACCTTTTCACTCACACACGCACATACACATATATCTGTATCTCTCTCTCTCTCTCTCTCTCTCTCTCTCTCTATATATATATATATATATATATATATATATATATATATATATATATATATATATATATGTATATAAAGAGAGAGAGAGAGAGGGAGGGAGAGAGAGAGGATGTTTGGCACATCTGACCACATATGACGTCACTTTATAATGTCGCTGATGAGTGAAATCCTAACAATAATTTTTGATTCTTCACAAAGCGCAACGTTTCACAGTTCACCGGAGATCACGCCTTTTTGTTTGTGCGTTTCATTTTTTTCTTTTTTTTTGCCATTGTCTTGCTCTACACACCCTCATCGACCATTCACTTGTGAAAAGAATTTTTTGTTGAATTATTTTAAAAAGGTTATGACCTTTTTTACCTCCATAACTAATTTGTCATCCAATAATAAATGACGAATAAAACATGAGTATATTACTGCTATTTACTAAGTTTAGTAAGTCACAAGGCGAAATGGACAGAAGAGAAATGTGTTCCACCAAACTTCCAAATTTTGCTCGCTTCGGAAATCAGCGTTTCATGTCCCGGTTTTTATTTGATTTTTACTTGACATGAAAATTAATCGAGAAGTGTTCAAACAACAATAACAGCAACAATGGTAATAATGGCAATAACAGTAATAATGGTAATAACAGCAATAATGGTAATAATGTAATAATGGTAATAATACAGCTCATAGCGAAGATCCTTACTTAAGGAGAGAAAAAATACAGTGTGTGACAATGTCCAATAATATTTCCACAATATGTCTGTCTTCAAGTTATGTTTAAAAATTGTATACAAGTATAAAAATATATTAAAAAATCAACAAAAAATTACGCGTGAAACGAAAGAAATGCAGCATGAATGGAATGCAACTAAAACATGAGTAACATGATGGGGTGGTTATGCACATCTTGAAATTTTCCATTAGTTGGTTAGTTACTAAGAGGTATTAATCAAACAGCTTAGTATAAATCCTATGGAACTCTCCCGTCATTCTGTTCATTTCCCCGGGCGGGAAATTAGTAATTTGCATATGTAACTATCTCCATGCGTTTTAAGGGTCGAACGGTCGGTATTAACATATACATATTTTTGTCTTGGTGAATTACGATGGTTTACAGTAAATATTTCATTCAGTACGACAGATTTTATTGTCAGTTGCCTGACCATAATCAGTTGGGTGTGTCCTCTAGAGTGATAGTAGTGGTGGGGATAATCATGAGCAGATGTCGAGGGTTTATTTTATTTTATGGGTGAAGGATGAAGCAGCCAAAGCGACTTGTGAGTCACATCTAGATACTTGGAAACATTTTCAATCGGAGACCATCTGAGCAGACTGGTTAACAGGACAACATATGTCAAAACCTGTGACCACATGACACACATTTGTCTGTGATGTTAGAGTGATTATCATGATGGGTCCATAGAGCTTCGTATAATTGAACTCCAGCGTCACTTTCTTTGACACTATTATTATAATCTACATGTATAAAACGCAATATATTTACATTAAGATAGGATCGATCGAGAGCAGATATGATTGATCCTGAAAGATCGTCGAAGATTGTGTGTTTATAAATAGTAATTCGGACTTTGCTAACCAGGCACTTCTCTGTAGCTGAATGGCACAGTACGTCGGGTCAAATGACGATTTCCGTATAGGAATACAGGTTCGATTCCTGTCGGCGAACGCATATTTTCTACGAAGTTTCTCGACCATTCAGACCGGTAAATGTAATTAATACTGTTTAATTAAAAACAGAGCATTTGGTTAAATAATTTGTATCTATAAAAATAACGTATAAACAGAATATATATATATATATATATATATATATATATATATATATATATATATATATATATATATATATATGTAAACACTTTCTAGCCTCTTATCGTCGGTTCTGATAAGGTAATTTAATTTATTGCCCCCTCTTATCCTCAACAATCCCAACGCATTTTCCTCATACACTGTTTTGTCTTGCATTCCGATCTGGAAGAAGCCGAACCCAGCACATATCGAAAGGGAAATTTCGCATAAGGCCAGAAAAGATAGTGCGGATAGGGCTGGACATACCCTGTCTAATTAAAAAGGAAACGTCTCTTATTCCTGAACAATCACACAAACAATAAACCTTACTATACATAATATAGCAATGACCAGCATATATAAATAGTCGAGCCAAAACATAACAAACATGGCATGAAGATTGCGTTGAAGGAAGAAATAGATTGTCGCTGCTTGCTATTGACCTCAGTGTCCACCTATATACATATATATATATATATATATATATATATATATATGTGTGTGTGTGTGTGTGTGTGTGTGTGTGTGTGTGTGTGTGTGTGTGTGTGTGTGTGAGTGATAAAACTATACTAAATATCAGCAATTCTTAATTGTGTTTGTATGTGTGTAAGAATATGTTTATAAACGCAAATCCTTCCGAGATTCTCAAAAGCTTCATATCTGCTCGGTTTCATATCCGGACGTAAACAAAGCAATTTCTAAAGAACTAATGCATTTTATTTATTTATTAATCCGACAGATTTCATCACTTTAAACTTTATTTTAGTGAATGTCCTTATTAGATAAGATTTCTCGAATACTGGATTCCCATAATGGATACCCATATTTAATAAGATTTCCGGGATATTCAGGCCAGTAGACGAAAATAAACATACTTTGATAAATAAACCGAGCGTCTACACGTACCACCTAGTACCACTTTCCGTACAGGCACGTTATCTCTAGTAGCACGCTTAAATTCATGTAGTCAGGGCACCAGGAATAAAAAAAAATCTCGTCACAGCAGTTGCCATGTAAATATTTGCAGAAAATCCAGAGAAAAGCAACGTCACCTCGTTGAGAAAATAAGTGGTGTTGAGATGCCAAGTCAGGATTAATTACATTACAGATCCTTCTTTGGATTTTGTCAAAAACCTCGTGCGGGTCTTCCTTGCTTCATAAATCAGGTTACGACGTTTATCTTCGCTAAATTATTTCGTGAAAATCGGTCAAAACAAAGAAAGAAAAAGAAAGGGATAACTTCATCCGTCGACATGAAGTCATGTGACTGTCAACTTTTCAGGTCACCTTTAACCTTTATTAGTAGAGAAACGCACTGACGATCTAATTATGTGAGGTTTTAAGGTTTTAATTTCGATAAAGATTTGATTAAGCAGAGGCATTCATTTTTTAATGTGTTGCAATGATACAACGACTTTTCAATTTTCATTAATAGCGACTTAAAATAATTGAATGACTAAAAAATAATAAAGCAACATAGACAGTCGGAAGCACTTTCTGGTTATGGCTGCTTACGGTAACGCCAATTATTTAGGAAAGACAGGAACTTCTCTTTCAGTACCCACCCACTTTTTGATCTTTTTATTGGCAAGCTACGACTGTAGTAAGTAAAGAGAGAATAATAGCTAGGACGAGTAAATTTTAAAAAGCTAAATGAAGATTGATATTATGATAACAAGATTGATATGATGGAGTATATGTGTATACAATCTATCTATCTATCTATCTATCTATCTATCTATCTATCTATCTATCTATCTAAACCAGTTCATGTAACACCTCCAAAACGAAACTGACCACTTTTAATTGTCATAGAGACTTTTATTTATTTTCCATTGGCACGGCTGAGGCTTTCAAAAGATAACTTATTGGACCTTCTCGGTTTAAAGTTTTCCACTAGTATGAATTGAAACTATCATATTGAATCAATTGCTAGGCCTGCTGCTAGGAAAGTTGGCTCACTGTGTCATATTAGACAATTTTCTCATCAGAGTCTTTCTTCCAACTTTATAAGTCAACCATTCTTCCGTGTATTGAATATTACTACCATATATGGTTCAGTGTTTTCGCTATGTAAATAGAGATTCTTGAGAAACTCCAAAGAAGAATGTGCAATGTTATCGGTCTTAACCTGGCATCTCAAGTTCAATCACTTTCCCACCGCCATAACGTATCTTCCCATTAACTTTTCTATAAATGTTAGTAGCAATTGTTCTAATGAGCTTTCCTTTTTGGTACATCAACTTCACGAATTTAAGGGTTGTACTAGATCAGCATCTAGGCTTCATCATTATACTGCTGAAATTACCGTAACCATAAGTTCTATTCTAATAGTTTCTTATCTCGCACTTCTCGCCTGAGTAACTCTCTCCCGGCTTCTTGCATTCCTGTCAACTACGATCTTCAAGGATTTAAATGCAACGTCAATTATCACCTTCTGTCTCCTTGAAACATGTTGTTTTATTGTCCTCTTTTCTTAGTAAAGTTTTTCTCAGATTCTCTCACCCTCACTAACCCCTTGCTCCTTAGTGTCGTTATCGTCTTTCATGGGATGAAATCACTAAAAACAATTTTTCATCAGTCTGCTTATATCTATCTATCTATCTATCTATCTATCTATCTATCTATCTATCTTTTCTTCTCGGTGTTGCTGAAATATGCATTCGCAGACACAGAGAACGGCGTCAAGTTTCAGTTTCGAACAACTGGTGGTCTCTTCAATCATCAGCGCTTCAAAGCCAAGACCCACCTTCATACACAAATTATTCTTGATTTGTTGTTTGCTGATGATGATGCTCTTGTTGCGACATCCTTTGAGGAGGCCCAACATCTAATAAATTGTTCTCTGCTGCACCTAAAGCCTTTGGTCTGACACTTAGCATAAAGAAAATTGAAGTAGTTCACCAACCTTGTCCTACTCCGAAGCAATTCTGCGGTGAGAAACAATAACCACCAGTCTACAAATTTCCAGAGAGACTATTGAAAGTAGAAGACAAAGCCCTGAATTATTTAAAGTCTTTCATCTATCTTGGTAGCAAAGTGGAACTTTAGATGTTAAAATCAGGCATCGGATTGCTAAGGCTACCAGTGCTTTCGGCAAACTTCGCCATCGTTTGTTGAATGAGCGGAGTATACGACTGGATACGAAAATTCGGATTTACAGAGTTGTTGTCCTTGCCACCCTTTTGTACGGCTCAGAGTCGTGGACTCCATACAGGTACGCCTGCTGGGTGTTTTCCATAAAGGCTGTCTGCGTACCATCTGTGGAGTTAACCTTCAAGATAGGACACCTAACGTAGACAGGTGTAATATTGGAGGAATCGAGACTTTTCTCATACAGTCTCAGTTACGGTGGACTGGTCATGTCTTGAGAATGTCTGATGACAGGATACCCAAGATCCTAATGTACAGCTAGTTAGATCAGGGCTACAGGAATGTAGGGCGCCCATGGCTAAGATACAAAGATAAGCTGAAGAGCAACTTGTCAGCTTGCAATATACCTCATAACACCCCCGAGCGCTTAGCCTTGCAGCGGGTAGAATGGAGATCAACGTGTTTTAGTGGACTCAGCAGTTTTCAGTCTGCTTGCCCCAATCGTCTTCAAGAAGCGAGCGCAAGATCTAAAAGGTCAGTCAATCTAACAGATATCTCATCCCACAATCCTCACTCTCGCTCGATATGCGGCCTCCTTTGTAAATCACTAGCGGGTCTTAAGTGCCACTTAAGAATATCGCACAAAATTTCATAACTGAATAAATTAAGTTGTCAGATCCTCATATGTCAAAACCGACGGGAGAGTCCATTATATATATATATATATATATATATATATATATATATATATATATATATATATATATATATATATATATATCGCTTTCATCTCCGACTGACACCAAATCGGTCGGGTTTCGGTCCTGGCTTGAGGCATTCGGAATTTCTAGTCGAACTGAGGAGCTGTGATACAGCAAAACAGTACTATCTGCGAATGAAACACACACACACACACACACATACATATACATATATATATATATATATATATATATATATATATATATATATATGCTAATTTACCTATGTCTGATTATTATCAGGTTTTCACATGTACTGATTTTCTAATCACCCAGTAAGGATCAAACTCACTATCCAGCTTGTTAACCGTTACAACACGTCGAAGTGCCCAGGTTTTCACATATGTTTCTTAATTCATGTTTTTCAGTTATTACCGCTTGTCACTTCCTAGTTTCATAAACAACACGGAACAGTTCACAATTTTTCGTGGTAGGAATATATCAATATACCGAAAAGGTGTAAGATATTACTTTAAAACACACCTAGTATATATATATATATATATATATATATATATATATATATATATATATATATATATATATATATATATATGTAAAGACAAGGGGAAAACTATTCTTAGCCATACTCAGAGGGACTTTATCAACGCAATGTAGAATTTATTTTATTGCACGTAGATGTCATTGGTTTATCAAGGCTTGTAAATTTGAGAACGTTCATCAAATTTAAAAGCCTTGATAAACCAATGGCATCTTCGCTTTTGTATATAAACACGTGCAACAAAATAAATCCTATATTGCCTTGATAAAGTCTCTCAGAGGACGAAACGCGTTGGGTAAGTATACTTTTCCTCTTGTCTTTTTATTTATTTTGTTCCTTTACAGATACACTATCTGAAAGTTATATATATATATATTTTTCTATATACAGGGTGTCCTAAAATAATGTATACACTCTTTAAATATTAATAGTTTTAATACATTTTTTATATGGATGAAAATATGCAAAACAGATGTATTGGAAGAAGTGGGACAGTTGAATAGATCACCAGATTTGACACCTTTGGATTTCTTTTTGTGGGGGTTTCTAAAAGACAAAGTTTGCAATAGGAAACCTGAAACAATTACTGAAATAAGAGTAGCAATTGAAGAAGAATGTGCTCAAATACCAGAGGAAATGATACTGGACGTTTGCGGGTATTTCTCTTCAAGATATGAAAAGTGTATTGAACAGAAAGGCAACCAGTTTGAGCCCTTGATGTGAACTCATCATTATATGAACATTCTGCCATTGCCCCAAGTAGCTTTGATCTTCTTAAAGTTAATTTTCTATATTTTGTGTATATTTCATTCTCATATTCTTTAAATGTGTATTCTTTCTCTTGTATTAATCTTATTTACAAGTCAAAATACATAAATTGAATAAGTTATAACGATTCAAAGAGTATATACATTATTTTGGGACACTCTGTATATATATATATATATATATATATATATATATATGTGTGTGTGTGTGTGTGTGTTTGCGCGCGCGTGTGTGTCTGTGTGTGTGTGTGTACGTGTACTCACTCCGCAACAATCATATCTGTGTAAAACCAATTTGAGATGGGCTTTATATTTTATGTCAACGAAAATAGCTTATAATCCGGACAGTGAATCTTTGAAATTTATGTTGAATTGAAAACCAAGACTGTTTCCATTTTTTTTTTTTTACTGACTTGACCCGAGTTTATTTTATTTTTAAGGAGATCCTGCTTATCGTAGGCATTTTATATGAACACATTTATCAAAACGTCAGGACCCTGAGTTTGTTTCTTGTTGTCCATTTTCAAGGTCCCCGCTGACACCGGAGAAGTGATCAGCCATTTTGTTTCGCAAGACTCAACATAGATTAATGTGACGAAACTCCCAAACACACACACACACTCACACACACACACACACACACACACACACACACACACACACACACACACACACACACACACACGCACATATATATATGTGTGTGTGTGTGTGTGTGTGTGTGTGTGTGTGTGTGTGTGTGTGTGGAGAGAGAGAGAGGGGGATATGAGAGCAATAAAATGCTCATATCGAGTTCACCCCAGGCAAGTTAGTAAAGCCACTAAAACACAAGGGCATGGAAGAATTAGAAACAGAAACTTTAATGATGAGCGAGAACAAAACGAGTTTCCAGGAGGACAGTAGATAGCGATTGACATTGCATTTAAATTTCTGAACATTAAAGTTGGCTGGAAAGCATGGAGCCGGAAGCATGGAGTTCCACAAGCGAGAGGTTAGAGAAAAGGAACTTGTTTAGGTGGCAATTACGGTTACATCTAGCTAGCTCAATTGTAAATTGATGCGATCTCCCCGCCAGTCTTGTATTGCGCTCAAATTCATAAAGTCTTGGTACCAAAGCAAAGAGATCATCGGAACAGTAAACATGAAAGTATTTATTTGTGTTTGCGCTCGTGCGTGCGTGCGCGCGTGTGTGTGTGTGTGTGTGTGTGTGTGTGTGTGTGCGTGCGCGCTCGCGCGTGTGTGTGTGTGCGTGCACGCGCGTGTGTGTGCGTGCACGCGCGTGTGTGTGTGTGAGTGTGCATGTGTGTGCGTGTGTGTGTGTACGTGTACTCACTCCGCAACAATCCTATCTGTGTAAAACCAATTTGAGATGGGCTTTATATTTTATATCAACGAAAATAGCCTATAATCCGGACAGTAATTATTTATAGAAAAGATACAGGTAGGAAACAAATATATAGTTTTAAGGTATGTTATATTTATGGGTTGAAGTGCTCAATATCAGGGATAAAACTTATGCAAATATAAAAAGTGGACATTGAAATCAACACCCAGCGCCGACAGTCTGTTTCATGCTTAAACGCAATCGTCAGGCCATGTGTGTTGTATTTTGGCTCGACTATATATATATATTCGTCAGTGGTGTATTATGGGTAGACCTATAGTATTAATCTAACGGTTATTTCGGTGGGCTGTAACGGTTGTTTTGAATTAATCTAGTGGGTATTGAAACCTGTTATTGATGATTTGTTGCCTTCCTTTGATGTAAAGAGCGTTCAACATTTAATTTTTTTTTTTTTGAGTAGGATTGGTAGATTATTGTTGTAGTGTCAACCCAAACCTCACGGAAATTAGAAAGGTCACTGTGGATTTGTTTATGCATGACACTTTTACGGCGAGATGAAAGTTTAATCTTGTAGAGAGAAATATAGGAACCTCCAAAAAAATGACCATACCCAATGTTTAAAATGAATTTAAAAAGTGAAAAATCTTTGTTGAAGCTTTTAGTTTAGTTTTAATTTCAAGCTAATAAAATGAAGTGAATATTTCCAACAAGCAAAATACTATGTTGAATTTCAAAAACTAATTTAAATAGACTAGAAGGAGTTCTTTTTGTGAGCCTGATTAGCGCCTTTTTTTAGTCATCTTTTGTCGCAATGTAATTCACTTTATTAAAAATAAAACATTTCAAAAATAAAATATACTTTTCTGAAACTTTATTTGAAGAAAATTAGCTAAGTTAAAGTATAATTAATCTGATTAGAAACAAATATTTTTTACTTTAAGTTTAAAATATCGCATAAATGCATGTTTTATCCCGACAGAAGCTGTTTGTATATTTTAATGTTTTGACGTCCTGACAGTGAGATGGCAGATCTAATGAAAGTTCTATGGATATTTTAGCTGTAACACATAATTGAAGAAAATGACGTGAGCGCCTTTTTAATATAATTTTTCAGTGCTCAGTAATCTTAAAAATTTACGAAAATATTCTCTCTAATCTAATGTTTTATTGAATGTTAGAAATTTTGCCTTTGAATTTACTGTAGTTATCACTCTTATATTCTGATTATGCCGAGTATGGTCGGTCGTACTTACGAAAATTGGTACAATTATATTCCAATTAATATAAATTTGTTTTGTTTATCAGCTAAGTATTTTGATTATTGAAAATATTAAATACAATCTATTAGCTTGAAACTAAAACTCATACTAAAATAAAAGTTTCAATAAAGATATTTCATTTTCTGAAACTTCATTTGAAACCTTACTTACCTTTTCTTTGGCAGTAATGTTGAATTTTTAAACTATCACCTGAGACACAGTCTCCCAAAAGACAAGAGAATTAATATCTGACATTCGTTTTTTGCTGAATAATTTTTTTTTCTGGAAAAGATATTGCTAGTAATCACGAGGTTGAGAGCGTTGTTTTTTTCCCTAGTATATGATAAATCTTCAAAAAATTTTACTTATCTTTTTTTACTTTTATATCTATAGAATATATAGTCTATTACTTTTTCTTTCATTTTTCTTCTTTTTTTGTTATTGAATACATTTTTTTTATTTTACAGTCAGATAAGTTAATATTGTTTTTGGTTCTGTGATTAATAATGTCATTACAAAGGCCATTATTTCTTTGTATTTTGTTTAATATAAGATGATTCATTATAGATATTATTGCAGACGAAGGGATGAATTTACCAAAGTTGATAAATTTATTTTTAATGACTGCTGTTCTTTTTTTCGGGTCGAGTATTCGTTAGGGGGATAAGCGTTCATATTGTTGGGATCTTTGTATTGTAGAGGACCGGGGGTTTACGTGTTGTTAAATCAGGAACACGTGTGTAACTCCTGATAGAATATTAAAAGGTTCACTACAAGAATATGGCGGACTCAAGTTGAATCCAACCGAAGATGTAAAGAAAACAAACAAGACCGATATATATATATATAGTTTAACGATATATATACAAAAAGTATATGTATTAAACAACAAAATTATATACAAATACATATACTTTTTGTATATATATATATATATATATATATATATATACATACAAAAAGTATATGTATTAAACAACAAAATTTAAAATGGACAAAGACATCAACATTTGTTTGTGAACGTAAAGAGTTTGTATTTTGATGAATGTTCGTACGTACGTGTATGTGTGTTTCATGGCGTTTTCCCACAAGTGGGCAAAACGCAGATCTCTTTTTGTAAATGTGTCCGCTGAAATGCAAAGTAAAAAGAGAACGAGGCAAGAAATCGCCCAGTATTTATAGTTTAGGGAGAGCGTGCCCTAGTGAACAATTAGGAAATTAAGGAGGAGTTAACTCCGACAGTATGCTAAAGTAATTAGATTCTGATGGTTATTATAGATGCGAACATTATATAAGGAGTTAATGAGGATTATTTATAATCTGGTACTATTTCTTATTACTTTAAACGTTATCTTTAATGGATACACGTGTTTGGGTAGACGTCCCAGTTATTTTTTTATTTTTTTATTTTTTTTAAACAGTGTAAGTTTAACGACCTGTGTATTCGAATTTTAATAAAGAAAGTGTGCCTTCTGACAGAGTTCGTAGCTGCGCCCTCTTTGTAGGGGAAACCAGCGCTAAGCTCGGAGTGTTTATAATTATAACGGTTAAAGTAATAAGTGTGTGAGGGAGAGCGAGAGCCGTAAAAATCAAAATTGCAATAACTTGAATGTGTGTTTCAATTTATTCAAGATTAAACTTACGGGTAATAGAGTTGAATTAACAGTAAATTATCAAATGTCCAGGTCAATAGGTGCAGTGGCTCCAAAATAAGGGCTGTATCGACATTATTAAAACCCCACATTAATACACTCTGTATCCTCTTTAGACTTTAACATAGACTTGTACCCTCATATGAAAAGTACAATGTTCAGTGGTGAGCAGGTCTGGCAACGTGACAGTCAAGAGAACTGTTAAACTTCTTGCAAAGCATATTGACTATCACGGGCACCGTACGGGAGGGCATTATCATGCCAGAACAACTCATCTTGAATGATTAGGGGTGAACGATGTTATGAATATGTATATGGATAAACAACTTTAAAAGAAAAAAATCAATTCACCCCAAGCAAAGCGATAATGCCACTAAGATGCAAGGAACTACTGGAAGTGAAAGAGAATGAAAAGGACTTTAGAAAGAACCGAAAACCCAATCCTAAACAGGAAACAAAGAATAAACCTCTAATCCTGTTCAGAAGACTGGGGAAGGGTGCGAACCGAACGCCTGGCGAATCCACTCCTTTTGAGAAAATAAATAGTAAATAATATTTCATAGTTCAAGCGTAGACGTTCGAAGTATAGAGTTGAAGTAGACTTTAGAAGTTTAGAAGGAACCGGAAACCCAATCCTAAACAGAAAACAAAGGAATAAACTTTTAATCCTGTCCAAAAGATTGAGGAAAAGTGTAAACCGGACGATAAACGGTCCTATCCATTCCTATTGTAGGAAACAAGACTAAAATAAAATAAATGAAAATAAAATAAAAATAAAATAGTAAATAAAATTTCAGAGTTTACGCGTAGACGTTAGAATTATAGAATTGAACTGGGAGACAAGGGAGAAGTGGGAACCGGACGATAGTCGAACTAATATACTCCTATTGAGAAAAAACAAATAGTAAATAAAATTTCAGTTTAGGGGAGATGTTAGAAGTATAGAGTTGAAGTAGACTTTAGAAATAACCGGAAATCCAATACAAAACAGGATACAAGGGATAAACCACTACTCCTGTTCAAATGGCCGGGGAGAAGGTTGGAGTTTCTCCTTTAATGTGACGTTATCATGTTAAGCGTTCATTCTTCCCTGTTTACCAACTGTGTATTTAGTTCTAAGTAGATAGGCACCAACCATCTTATATTTTGCTTGAAGCACAAAAAAGTTCATTTAAATTTAAATCACAATTTCGACATAAATTTAAAGAAATAAAGTCCGAATGTTCATTATCATCATCATTATCATCATCATTATCGTTCTCTGTCGGTAGCCGCGTTCTATTTGATCGTGTTATATCGGAATGTCTCGCCTTCCATTTACATGTACCCAAGAATCAATCTGCATGTATGAACAAAAGGAATAATAAAACGAATTAGTTGCTAACTGCAAAGAAAAAGGGAACAAAAGAAAATATAATTGAAAAGTGTGTAAACCCATCAGCAAGGACATCGCCTCCTTCAAACATTTACTTGTCTTAAGCAGCTAATCTCTCTCCCCTCTCTCTCTCCCCCCTCTCTCTCTCTCTTGATTTGCCACTCTCTTTTTATTTTTTACCGTTGCATTTAATATGTTCTATTTTCCTATATTCTTTGTCCGTTTTTTATCTTTGTCTTCCACTTTCTGACACTCGCTTTTGTTTCTTTTTTTCTCTCCGGCGCTTTTCTCGGCTATAATTGTTTTTGCCTTTTCTGCTACCATGTTCTTTCTTTCTTTCTTTCTTTCTTTCTTTCTTTCTTTCTTTCTTTATTTCTTTCTTTCTTTCTTTGTGAATCATCCCTACTTCCTCCCTTTTCTTTCTTTCTTTCTTTCTTTCTTTTTCTTTGTGAATCATCCCTACTTCCTCCCTTTTCTTTCTTTCTTTCTTTCTTTCTTTCTTTCTTTCTTTCTTTGTGAATCATCCCCACTTCCTCCCTTTTCTTTCTTTCTTTCTTTCTTTCTTTCTTTCTTTCTTTCTTTCTTTCTTTCTTTCTTTCTTTCTGTCCAATCCGCGAATATTTAAAGTTCTTTTTGGTTTCATTTTCCGTCTAATGAATAAATCCCGAAAAAAATCCTCTTAATTCTCAAATCAATGTCTTTGAATTAATAACAAACATAAGCAGATTTCGAATGTCCAATTAGGTACATTCTGGTTTCGTCAAGCAACTTAGTATCTGACACTGGTTCTTAATATGGCAATATGTTTTTGACCACTCTGGATTATCAAGCGCTGCATTTAACACCTAAAATACATTAAAACATTGTTTTTTATTTGTTTGTGTTTTTTTTTTTTAAGGATGTTGCGCTTTTGAAGGTTGATGTACATACAATGTGCCATCCCATCGCCATTCCACCCAAAAAAAAAATCCTTTGAATAAAATAGTATCTCGAGGCGGATTCTAAAAATTCGTAGTAGAAAAAAGGACGAAAAAAAAAAGTCACCAGCAAAAGACAAAAAAAGTTAAAGAATTTTTTGCGCAGTTCATTTTGCTCCATAATAATGGAATCTTGGCTTTACAAAATGAATTTGTCTTCGGTTAAAAGAATGAATGTTGTCTCCCTTCAGCAACCATTTTATTCAGACGGCTTTCGGTGGAAGGAAAGTTGAATGGTTCTCACTAGATGACGAAGTAAAGAGAAAAGAAAAGATAAAGAGAAAAGTGGAGAAAAGTGCATTGAAAACGAGGCTGACAATAGAAAGCTCGTCCTATGTTTGAATCAATTATTAGTAGTGTGAGTGTGACCTACAATTAATGACCATTATTCTGACCTTGTGCCAGACTAATCTAAACTTAGTAGATATCCGGAAAGATCAATAAATATGATTGGAAATCAATGAACATCGATTATTTATCAAATTTACAACTACGAATTAGCTTATAAAAATAAAACTTAGCAAGAACATATATACACATTTTGCAGATGAAACTTTTAAACATGAAACCTGATCAAAAAGTATCGGGACTTGTGCTATAAAAAGAAAACTATATCACATATCAATTCAGCATTTGATCTCCTTCGAAGTAGTACCTTCTTGAAGTCACACTTTATTTGGCGTCGTTTCCATTGCTGGAAATATTCTTGGAACTCCTTTCTATTTGGAGAGCCATTAACTGCCTCGTCGCATTCTCTTGGATTTCTTCGATGTCTTGAAATCTTGTTACTTTCAAGTGGAATTTAATTTTTGAAGAGGAAAATGTCGCAAGGAGGGAGATCTGGAGAATATGGTGGTTATCGGACTTGGGGGATGCTGTTCTTGGAACAAAACTGCTGCACAAGCCATGATCATTGATGTGGTCTGGCGGGACGACCACACTCTACACACTTCCCTTCCAAGTTTCGCTATAAACAATTGAAGAGAAGGAGAACGTTGTAACTTCGCGTGTACACAGAGAACCAACTTTCCTTGCTGTAGATGCAGTTATTGATTCAATGTAGTTGCTCCACCTCAGGCCAGTGGAAAACGTGAGACCAAGAAGGCGCAGTGAGGCGCTCTCGTGGAGTTGAGCATCAGTTATGTTGATAAGAGACAGAGAAGTTTCTCTATGGTCAATAAATGGCAGTAGTTTCGTTTTGGATGCATTAAAATCCACAAGTCACTTCCTGGCACAGATTGAAGGTCGTTTTCGAGACCAACGGCTTAGTTAACCTTGTCAGCAACGCCGGATTAACTATTGAGACAGGAGTAAAGGGCCATAAATATATTCTATATGAAAACATTACATGCTTGATGCTATATGCCTTGGTTGAATGTATATGTGTGTGTGTGTGTGTGTGTGTGTGTGTGTATGTGTGTGTGTATTGATAGACTAACAAGCAGGTGTTATATCAAAATATTAGACTGTTCATGGAAAATCTATATATAAAACTCTGTGATTTACGTCAGTCCATCCGTCACACACTCTAAAATAGACATATATTGACCGATCGAGACCAAATTTTGAGGTGAAGTGCAAACAGGTAAGCGGGTACAAAGTACAGTTTGTTTTACTAGTTTGCGTAGCTTAGTACAATAAATTTTCATTGATTATTTTGTAAAAGTTAAGTTTTATTAGTTATCATACAAAATACTATTTTATTAATTATACAAAATACTATTTTATTAGTTAACATACAAAATACTCTTAAAATTAAAAAATATTTTAAAAACAATTTAATGATTAAAATAATAAATACTTATTTAATAAAAATGCAATATTATTTTTTGCATATCTTAAGTTTATTATATTCTTAAGTTTTGATATTTAAGTTTTTATAAAAAGTTACGTTTAAGTTTTTATATTTAAGTTTTTATATTTCACCGATTGGTTTTCGAAATTAAACGAAACGTAGAGTTTGTAAATCTCGACAAAGATATATTAGCGATAATTTCAACAATATAAAATACTGTGAGGATTTCAACACACGTTATCCTGTTGCACCCCCCCCAAAAAAAACACCCAAATTCTAGTATTTAAAAAACCCTTTTCGCTATACGTCATGATTAGAACGTGGTAAAGAGAATAAAGAAATAAATTGGGAACAACAAAATTCAGGTGACCAAGATTAACGGGGTACGAACAGAATGCAGAAGAAGAAAAAAAGGGGTCAATTTCATCTTTGTGGCTGAAACTCGGTTCATTGTCTCTACAATTGGGCGTTTTATCGAGTGAAAGATGGGCGAAAAGAAGCGCACATTTATCGATTGACACTTTGCAAACATTTCCTTTGGTGATGCCGCAGTTGTCGTGTAAATATCCGAAAGTGCACAAAGGTTGTAAACGTAGATCAGTTAGAACAGCGTGCTAAATAAAGCTTTGAGCTGGCCATCTTGGAAATGGTTGTCTATCATTCATCGAACAGGAAAAAAAAAACGAGTGTACCTTGTCAATGACAAAAAAAAAAAAAAAAAAAGAGTGGGTGGGTGTATATAACGTTCGGTATTAACTTGGTCAATAATTTAAATGACTGTTTACTCTCTGTACCGCACTAACCCTATTCAACCCTTTTAAGGAAGATCTTTCTTTGGTCTCTCTCTCTCTCTCTCTCTCTCTCCTCTCGCATTTCTTTCTTTCTTCTGCTATTTCCGTTCATGGTGCCTTCTTTCTTTTGCCACTTCCTTCTTTCGTTCGTTCTTTCTTTCTTTTTTTCTTCTAGCATTTCCTTCTTTCTTCTACCATTTTCTTCTTTTTTCTTTCTTTCTTTTTTCTTGTCATTTCAATTCTTTCCTACTTTCTTTCCTTCTTTGTACCACTTTTTTTAGTATTTCATTTTTTCTTTCTTTTACCGTGTCTTTCTTTCTGATTTTTTTTTTTTTTAAGCGTATCACCCCAAGCAAGGCTGGAGGCCACTATCACGCAAGGGGTTATAGAAGGGTTGGAGGAAGAGCAGATAGGAGTGGTAAAGGAGAGGATGTGGAGAAAGAGAAAGACAGTGGGTCGATCAAGGCAAGGGGGTTACAGAAGATTTGGTGCGAGAGCAGATAGGAATGAAAGATGAAAGGATGTGGAGAAGGGAAGTGGATAGATCAAGGCAACTGGAGATGTCGATTGACGCTACACTTAAACCGTTGGAGATTGTATTTGTCAGGGAAACAGTAATAGGGAAGGGAGTTCCATAGGCGAGATGTGCGAGACTTGAAGCTATTGGAGTAGAAGAGACGTCTACATCTAACAGTTTCAACGGTGTAGGGGTGGGAACTGGATGCCAGCCTCGTAGGACGTTTAAATTCACGAGGCCTAGGAGCAATTACCGTGAAAGTACTTGTAAAAAAGGCAGAGCGAGGCAACATCGCGTCTGTGAGAGAGCGACTGCAGACGAGATGACAGATCAGGGCCAATCACATTGCATATCCGTCTCTGGATCTTATCAAGAACCCTGAGGCAAACAGCAGGGGCCCCAGACCATATATGGCAGCAATACTCCATGCAAGGGCGAATGGTCGATTTATAGACTTGGAGGATCGATTCCAGGGAGAAAAATTTCCTGGCTCGGCACAGGGAACCAACTTTCCTTGCAGTGGATGATGCAACTGACTCGATGTATTTCTTCCATCTCAGATCAGCGGACAGCGTGAGACCGAGCAGCCGCAGAGAGGAGCTCTCGAGAAGTTGGTCTTCAGACATTCTCATGGGATGCAGGGATGGATCCTTGTGGTGGTTAATAGAGGCGTTAAAGTTAACCATACCTTTTTTTAGCACTTCCTTCTTTCTTTTGTCATTTCCTTCTTTTCGTTTCTTACTTTCTTTCTTTTGACATATTCTTCTTTCCGTCCTGGGTACGACGTTAAACTGCATCCAACAGCAAGGCCTCTGATCAGGAGGTTTTGAGGAAGCATGGAACCACCTCTTAATTGCTGGTGTTCCCAGCTCCCCCCTGACCCAGGGTGGTAGCACCTGTTGGGGTCCCAGCTATGGGAAAATAGTGAACTTCCAGGTCTTTTCTAGCACATTGAAACAATGATGTTGCCAGCTACACGTTTTTGAAACAATGATGTTGCCAGCACACGTTTTTGAAACAATGATGTTGCCAACTACACGTTTTTGAAACAATGATGTTGCCAACGGTATCCTTAAATTACGTTTACAAAGTATATATATTTAGTAAATATGTGGAAACTGGATCTGGCATTAAATAACCCATAGTGGTTGATATGCCATAAAACCCCAAACAACCAAAAAAATATTCTTCTTTCTTTCTTTTTTTGTGCTACCTTTCTTTCTTCTGCAATTTCATTCCTTCCTTCTTATTTTTCTTTCTTTCTTCTGCAATTTCTTTTCTTCTGTCTCATTTTTCTTTCTTCCTTTTTTCTTTCTTTCTTCGGCAATTTCTTTTCTTCCGTCTTATTTTTCTTACTTTTTCTTTCTTTCTTTTTTCTTTCTCCATTTCCTTCCTTTCTCCTATCAAATCTCTCTTTCTCACTATTTCCTTTTTCCATTCTTTCCAACTACCACGCTTTTTATTCTTTCATCTTTCTGATTCCTTTTATTTCGTTAGTTCTGTTTTAATTAAATTTATCATATTTATTAAACCCACCCGAGTATAAATATACTGTTCAATAAGAGAAAGAAAATGTAGGTAGTAAGATTGTGCTGCACCAATCTTCCATGTGCAGATGGTTAAACTGCGTAGAAAATTAGCGTTTGATATACTGGATTTTTCCTGAATGTCAATTTCAAGCACCAATGCTAAATAGATTATCTCAGTTACGTGAAAATTCTTCGTTTGAAATTTCTTCTTATGATTCTATTACATTCTTTTTTTACTTGCTTTTTGAGGGGGGCGGTTCAATTTTCCTTCTTTTTTTAGCTGAAATTGTTGATATCTTTGGATAATTTTCTTCTCATTCTGCCATTTTCTTCTCATTCTGCCATTTTCTTTTTCTTTTATTACTATTTTCCCTTGTCTTACTTATTCCGCTTAGTTTTTTTCCCTTTTTTCTTCTTCCACTTTTTTATCTATTCTGTACATTCGCGGACTTCTTTTTCACTCTGCTTTTTTCATGGATTTTTATTCTTTCTTTCTTTCTTTCTTTCTTTTCTTTCTTTAAACCTTTTTCCTTATTTTCCTCCCGTAAAAGTGACATTTCCGCTCAGTAGAGACACAAATGTCCATTCATTTCTTTTCCAGCGAAACGACGTACATGGACTTCCTGTGTCGTTGCCACAATCCAGTCGCCTGTATTTTTCTCTGGTCAAGTGTTGGATGACCAATGGCCGTGCTATGTTTGGCGCACTCGTTCATTTGTCTCCGGACAGAAACATGAACCTTTTAATTCTCACCGCAATATAAACTGAAAATACTAGCACTGGGTCAATAGTGACTTTAACAAACAAATTAAATATATTCAGTGTCGTTTTCTGACTCGCCCCCTTCGAATATTGACACCAAATCCTCCTGCTTTTATCGTTGGTTCTGGTTGCTTTCAAATCCAAATCAATTGCTTTCCCACAAAACGGCGCATGTCACTGAATAAAACGTTTCAAAGTCAATTGTTTTGATTTTCTTTTTCTGTTTAAAAACAATTTCCCTGTTGGTGTCCAATATCTAATTAATTCAAGAAAAAAAATGTTATTTTACCAACTTTAGTTCGAAACACTTAAAGAATCATTTTAAAAATTGTAGGAATCTTTGTAAACTTTTAAAAAATTTAAGACAAACATCTTAAAAGAGTCGATAAACGAAAGAGGTCTGTTTTCAATGTCGTGCTGAACGGCTCTGAATTGTTGGGGAAATTAATTAATTCAAATGGTGAACAAGTTCATCGTATTCTTACTTACAATACGAGAAGACACCTGTAAGTAACTTATCAACATATAAGCATCGCGTAAGTGACAATTACACGAAGGAAAACTTTACTATGGAAGTAGATTATGAAAAACATACTAACATAGCTTTTAGAGCCATTTTATAACAACAAAAATAGACAAATTTGACGAAAATGCTTTAACAATAATTTTTTTTTGTCTGTAAACATGTAGTCAAGTGATTAGAGGACTCTTTAGCTTGTAGCAAGGTTCAATTATAGGTAATCGGACTTATTAGTCATGCCCGCTTGATGAGAGGAACACTCTCTTACATAATTGCTTCAGTTATTTGCCATGCATGATACATGATGCAGATTTTTTCCCGCAGTAGGTTGCCATTTCTTTCTGCAGTAGACCAGTTGCCATCCAAGGCTATAGAACCCGGCCCACCCTGCTAATTTACCCATAAGGGGAGAAAAGAAGAGGATTAATACCTTTCCCAAGGGTATTAGCACGTAAGTGAATGTAATGTATTCGACTGGAATTCGAACTCGGCTCTCCCATTCCTCAATCCGAGCCACTATCCATTACTCCACCGTGCCATAATTGCTTACATTCATGAAAAATCTCTAAATACTCATCTCAGACTTCGAGTTTTCTCCAAACACAATGAACGCTTGCACTCCCAACGACGACCCATGTTTTGAACTTCTATTGTGTCTCATTTCAGACCTCAATTAAAATTCGTGTATACGATCCATTGATAATGATGCGGAAAAAAACGTTCGGTTCATTCTATCGTTTCAGAAAGACTCCTGGCACGCTTTACCGCGACAAGAGTTAAATTAGACGCAAAATGGAGCAGTGCGGCCATATCTGGCCTCGGGCTGCTCAACATTCATTTTCCAGCCTTGATAGAGTTGAAAATCGTTTAAACGCTGTTGTAGGGAATGGCCTATTTTCCACTTAGCAGCTTTTTTCACGAAGATTCAGTCGCAAGCCAAACTATTGCTTTTTCCATCACCGTCGTTCTTTCAGGAAAAGGAGTTCACTTCTTAGTCTCGTTTTGTTAGATGAAATTTAATATTCAAGTTCGATGACTTCAGACAAGTGATAACCAATTTGACTAAATTAAATGACAAATTAACCTTTTCTCATAATTATGATAGTAATCAAATAAATATCGAAGGAATTCTGGGAGTGGACATTTTGCTATTTACGGAAGATGCCAAAATCGTTAAATGCGTGAATGACTTGGCGTGGAAAATTCCGAATGGAATTGCCCCTTTTGAGGGCAGTTTAAATTTTCTATATAGACATTAAGTTACTGAAATGGGATCTGAGGCTGTCAACCATACTATAACTATGGCATGACTACCATACTATAATTCCTGAACGTTCTTCGTGTCTTGAACAGCAAGTAAAATTTGTATTGGAACCAAAGTTCACCTACACTGAAACTTTCCCAGATGTCTTCGAATTATCTAACGTCGAACGGAACTTAAAGAAAATTTTTGCTGTGGATTCATGCGTATTCATTCATCAGTGATTACGACAAAAACAAAATAGATAAATTCAAAAAAAATAATTGAGTTCAAAGACAATTCATATTTCGTGAAAATCAATGCCATCTACTTATCAAGTTTCCTTGAAAGTGCTTGATAAAACTATGCATTTTTAGAAAGAAAAAATAACTACTGCTTACAACGATATTTTCACCAACAAGTGATCGAAGGGATTAGATAAAGAAATGAAGTCTCCGCACAAGACTTTTCAAAATATATTTGTATTCCTAATAGACCGGTTTTCAAATCTGATGAACAAGTAGCTATAAATTCCAGACCTCTTACATATCAGAGTACGTCCGATACTGAACTATTACCATGTCTTTTTACATCCTAATGATAATGGAGAAATTTCTGCGAAAATTGATTCTGGTGGATCTGAAACTGAACCTACCTCCAGGTCTCAGTTATTAGATGCTCTCGCTGAAAGGGAGAAAGTGTTAACGAACTTCAAAGAATTATGGAATGAGGACTATCTATTGAATATCTCTTTCAAGGATCTACATAATATGGATTTTAATAATAAAATAAAAGTAGACGATATAGTATTAATTAAAAATCCTGCAAAAGCCTGACCATTCTGGTGACTTAGCAGAATGACTGAACTTTTCTGTGGAAATGGAAATGTACGTTCCGTGCGCATAGTTAGATGAGATGTATATTATGAGAATCAAAACTTGCAACATATGCTTCCAATGGGACTTTCCTTGACACATAATGTTCAATCCAGTCCTGGATAAGACTTTAAACTACATCCATTTCTTAATGGTTATTTTTTACCAATCCTGTCCTGGGTAAGATTTCAAACTGCATCCATTTCTTTTGGTCACTTTCTGACCACTTATTGGCCATCCCAATACTTGCCAACTTGGTCCTAAGTATGACCAAATTTCAACTTTATTCTGGCCAATCTTATCTAGGCAAAACCTGTCCGTGGTCAAGGCATTGAACTGTATCTATGGTAGTGATAATGATAATTACTGGTGAATAAAGATTCAATTTTCAATTCAAAATCTTTAATTATGAAGAAGAAATTAAGAATGGTTACAAGATTCCAAACAAGTGCTAATGTGCACGTAAGAAAACAATTTACTTCAGTATATAAAAGTGTTAAATTTAAAAATACTACATTTTCACGAAATGCAAAGGATTTCTTGAAATAATGCAAAGATTTACTGTTCATAGTGGAAAAACTCGACCGGTATTGTCAGCGACAGACAGTTTTTTCTGTTCATCAGTACTTTCAAGTTAAGGATTCTACCAGGAATTCATCTACAAAGTCCTGGTTAAGACTTTAAAATAAATCCGGTGACGAGGCCTCGCTTTCGGGACTTGGGCAGCGTGGAGTCACCCCTTGGTTGTCATTACTCCCAGGTCCACTCTGTCCCAGGTTGGTAGTACCCGTTTGTGTTCTCCTTGATAAGACATTAAACTGTTTACATGCAATCCATTAGAAAATCCAACTCACAGTGGATTTTTTTTAACTGCACTGTATTTATCATCACGGCTGGAGTTTATCAATACTTTAAAGAAATGATCCAACAAGATGTATAAACAATATCAACAAGGCATGGCACAAATAATAATTCCGGTTGAAGAAAACACTTCTCAAAAGAGGCACCATCTCAAGTGCTCTTCATACTACCCGTGTTTAATTATTCTATCTTGAAGACAAACTACCCTTGAACTTTTGATTTGTCTCGGGATGACAGTTTTCCATGGAAAAATGATATGGTTCAACTGAATTAACAAAAATGCTATCCTTTTTAATAATGCACACACTTATAAAAACATAAATGTGCTCCAATACAATTAAACTATGCAATAAATAAATAGTAAAATGTTGTGTCATGAAAATAAATACAAATGGCAAAAGAATGGGTAATGTTATTTTAATTGGCATAACTAATACTTGAAGAAACTTAACAAGGATAAAATATGACATTTATTGCTTAATAAAATTTTATTGTGCACATATAGTCTAGCCACTAAAATGGGCACAATTCGAATTAATTTAATAAATTTACAAGTGTCTAAACCAGTGGTTCCCAACCACTGTGCCGCGGCACATTAGTGTGCCGCGGAATGATTACTGGTGTGCCGTGAAGAGATAATACCCAGAAGCCATTTAATTTCATTTTGTTTAATAAAGACATTCAATTTCTTAATCATGATGACACCGCTCAATTCAAAATCGCCGAATTTCTAGATTTATCAGTCATCAACCTTTTCAATTGTGAGTTATGTGACGAGCAAGAATTAGCAAGCCTTTCCAGTGATCGTGGTCTCAAATTGAAATACGCACAACTGCCATTGGACGCCTTTTGGATTTCTGTTATGGAAGAGTATCCAACTCTAAGTAAAAAAGCCATGAAAATCTTACTGCAATTCTCAACTTCGTACCTATGTGAACTGGGATTTTCTTACCTAAACAACATTAAAAATAAAAAACGTGAAAGACTTAAAAATATTGAAGAAGAATTAAGAGTGTGTCTCTCTCATATTCGCCCAAATATTGCAGCAGTAGTCAAGAAGCACCAGGCACAACTATCCCACTGACATTCACCATTATTATTTTATACCCGATATTGAATACAGGATATGTTGATTTATGTGAATAAAAATTCTTCTTATATAATATTCTTTGTTTTTTATTATTTTATTGCAAAAAGGCTTTATGAGTGGAAAATATTTATTTTTTGTGATAGGTGTGCCGCGAAAATTCAATAGTGTGCCGCCGTGTAAAAAAGGTTGGGAACCACTGGTTTAAACAGTAAGGGGAGAATACTTATACATGCATTCACTAGTAATCGACTATAATAACGCTGAAGGACATATGATAGTTTTGTTATTGAAACTTCACACCCAGTGAAGTTATTCTTAGTGAATAGTTCTAAAAAGTTAATTTTCAAGTAAAGACCAAACTATCATATTTACACTAACATATTGAGGGTAACGATCTTCTTTTTGTTATTGATCTGTTGAATTTGTGGAAATGTTTATTGTATTAATAAAAGGATTGATTTTACGTTTATATACCAAATAAGAATTGATTTTATAGTTATATACTAAATATTGTATTTGATATTGTGAACTGGAAACATGCAATGTAACGCTATATTGCATGTTTTTTCCGTGTGTTGGGAGAATATGAAAAATGTAGATTATCTCTCCTTGGTTGATAAGACCCGCTGCTCCTGATTGAGTGATGAGTCCATTTATCTGATAATAATGGGTAAAAGGCGCCAAGGGAGTGGCTTTACGATCACAGAAGTAAATGGATGCGTTTTAGCCTACTTCAAGAAACCTTTTTAGCCGACTTTCGAGCAAACCTGAATAATGCAAGGACAAACAGCCATCGGAAGAAGAATATCATCATCATCATCATCATCATCATCATCAGATAAGTGTTTCAATCAGTTTCAAACAGATACATGTATTTTGGACTTCACCCCCCGATGCCATGACATTAACTGCTAAAGGAATATGTTTAGCAATTCTCTCTTCTCATTCTCGTCGTATAATGTATTACTTATATAAAAGAATGCCTTTTTAAACTGTTCGATTGTCTCGTCTTTTGTTCATCTACCACGACTCATATGGGGAGTCGCAAATTTTTCCATAAGAGACGGCATGTTACCTCCACAGAGCCGAATCACGCTCATTTCTCCCATATGCAAACTGTAATGAGAACATTATACTAAAACAGATTTTTCCCAACTGCTACATTGTGGAACAGACTCATATTTTGCTTGTATCTGGGTAAGATGACAACTCAGTTAATACTATCACACACACACACACACACACACACACACACACACACACACACACACACACACACACACACACACGGCTCTGCGCGCGCACTTAATCTTATATATATTACATAAAACTAAAACTAGGGGTAAACGATAGTAAAAAATATCGTGGTAGGCCAATCTCCCAAGTGGAGCTGCTTCGAAAATCACCATCCCAGCTTTTATCTCGTTTCAAACACCATCTTCAGGTATCAGTTAGAGCATCTGCAACTATCTTGACCACATAATAAATATGCCTTTTAAATCCACTCTTTTCTTTTTCGGGTTTAAATTCTGATTCTCTTTATTTTTTTTTTCTTTCCTTCTCAGGACAATTCGGTGATGGAACGTTGAAAAAACGGCCGCTCCTCATCGACATGTTGGACCCACTCTACGACAGCCTCATATTCAGCCAATCACTTTCCAATTTACAAGACGATACATACATGAACACAAGTAAGTCACTTTCAAGTCAATACTTTTCTTCAATACTTTTCTTCTATGTCAGTCACTTGCCTTATGGCATCATATAAGTATTTGTGTAGAGAGTAACTACCGTAGTTTCGCAAGCCGATTTGCTTGTTCTATCCTCAACGAATACCCTTCTTTAAGGCAAATGTTACGGACATTTTGTGTCAATTAATTTTATTGATTGACTTTTCCAAATTACGAATAATCTATCTCTGACAAGAAGAAAATTCCATCAGAAATTGTCCAAAGTTTATTTCAGAAGAAATATGGTCAAAGCTTTTGACTTTCTTAAGTCCTCACCAGGAAATGCCTTTCTGCTGTAGCTCTTTGTTAGAATTCGAATATGTCGTCACATTCAAAAATGTTTTTCATTCTTTTCGACAAAATCCTTTTTTTTTTCTTTGTATTCGCTGTTATCGGCACGTGTATCACTTTTCATGGCAAAAAAAGCGCTTATCATCTTCGTTTTCATCTCCTCTGCCGGATTATACACACAATGCTCAGTGAATATATGAATCTCTTTTCTGATTTTGTTATTAATGACATGGACGGTTCTAAGTGACTCAAGTCCCTCTTTAATCATCCACTGTTTCTTTTTTCTTTTCTCCTGAACCACATGTAGTTCGTCCATTCTTACTTAACTCAATAGCGGAGGATATGTTCTACCTGATAACCACCTCGACGCAGTGCCCTCTTTATCTACCGGTACTCCTCTGGATGCACTCGGATCGGAGTCGCGATCCGTCTCGGGTTCAAATTATGTGAGCGTCACAGATGCAGATGTGGAACTTCCATTGATGGGTTTGGTTTGCATCCTCTCTCTTGTCGCCGTAGTACTGGCCGCTTTCCAAGACATGCAGCAGTAAATGACATCATGATGGGATTACTATTTTCCCTTTTAAAGTGGGGAAGTCGTTGATTTGGGATGCGAGCTGTGCCAATACGTTTGCTATCTTCTGTCAGCCGTAATGATGGCGACAGCGTTACCCGCACCATCGACCGGTAATTTGGTCAGGTCCGCGGTTGAGCCGGGCTCTGTTGCATGCGACGCAGAGATTAAAAAAAATATTCTTCTCTTGCGGACAGATTTATTTTTTACTCCTGTGGCAGTGGAGACTTCTGGGGTTATCGGCTCTCGTTCGATAGCGTTCCATTTCTGGCAGGATTGCGTCTCGATTAAGGGACGAGCCTCGCGAAACGGAGTGGATCTTGCAACGTGTCTCACTGGTGATGGAGCGAGGTAATGCTTTCGCCATCATTACGGCTGGCAGGGGATAGCAAATATGTAAACAAACAGTTTTTGACTAAAATCAGATAATTCCAATCAAACCAAGTGACTGAGGTTGTAGGAATGCGGATTACATTTTAGTTGATAAGAGAGATCGATAACAATTTGAGACGATATGATGACGTCATACAACAAGATGGCCATCAAGAATTTGATTTTGCTCTGAGTTTCGGAGTTTATGTTCATTAAAAGATGAACACGAAAAAACAGATTCGTTGAATTTATTTCAGTACCCGTTCTGAAATCATTTCAAACGCATGTAAATGATTTAGGATCAGTTACTGAAATTTCAGATCGACTATAAGAATTTTGAGGTAATATAAAATTCTTCTCCATGGGCAAGCGGATTCGTATTCTTTTAATGTGCCATGTCCTTTCAGAATGTGGGCGATCATGGTCCTCCACATCTTCCTGTCTTTTGTTGCTCTAAGTAACTTTTGAGCCTTTACCGTCTATCTTTGTTATTGTTCTACCATCCACTCACAGAAACTTCTTAAGTAGGTTGCTCGCCACCCACCATTTATTACAGCGGAAACGCTATTCTATTATAAAAGAGGATAACACCAACTTTACACAATTCGCTCGCAACAAAATAAATGGTAAATTCTATCCTGGCTTGTTCACCGTTATGGACGAGAAAAAGAGTTGAAATCAATTTTGTAAAAGTTATTCGAATCAAAAGTTATTTGCATACATGACAAAGGCTTGTACTACTTCGGAAGGCAACTTTTGTTTGTTTTTTTTTCACTTTCTCTCCTCCCTCCCACCCTCTGTCTCTTTATATCCTCCCTCTCTCTGTCTCTGTCGGCCTGTCTCTCTCTCTCTCTCTTTCTCTCTCTCTCTCACTCTCTTTCTCTCTCACACACACACACACTTTCAAAAAAGTTCATACTTACCTGAACCACAAGTTCACTTCTACCGGGGAAGTTGAAAATTATTAGCTCAAGCCCCAGGAAGTCATCCTCCCCAGGAAATACATCTCCTTCGGCAGTGGTTGGGGGTCATTATCTGGCGCTTGAGACCTCCCCAAAAAGTTGAAGTGCCGCTGGGGCCTGAGCAATTTTTCCACGGTAGTGCCGGTAAACCAACTTGAAACCTTAACCTTGTATCACATTCGGTAGCACGTGGGCGTACTGAAAAATCCCCACTCTCTCTCTCTCTCTCTCTTTCTGGGGGTGTGTGTGTGTGTGTGTGTGTGTGTGTGTGTGTGTGTCCCCCTAAGTTTAGCTGTGTTTTTTATGTTGGTGCATTCATCAACATCCTTTGAGGCCCGATTCTATACTTGGCGGCTTTGAGATTACTTTCTAATTCAACCTTCGGGGCTTCTAGATTTTTTGACATTCTGAGGTGTCACCGAGTACAAAATTTAGGATATCTCTTAGGATAAACCAAATACATGCTGGTGTCACCAAAGATCAACTCCTCTTAGCCCAAAGGCTCTTGATGGACATTAAATTCGAAAACCAAATGGTATTTCCTGGCAAGAATCACATACTGCGTGAAGCGAAAACTTTTTATCAAGGAAAATATTTCGTATCTCTCTAATATATTTTTGTTATGATAAAGGGACTTTTTTTTACATTCGATTTCTATAACTTTAATAGGAAGGAAACAAAGATTTGTTGATGTGATGAAAAGTTTTCTTTATGGTGAAAAGCATCAAAATATTCATGAATGAATCAGAAAAAAAAGCCTACCGCCCTTCATGTTCATTTTTTTAGGTAATTTCATTTGTGTAACGAATTGTTTGGGTCTAATTTATTTGTTCCAGACTGATCTAAACTGACTGAAAGGAAAAAAGAAAAGGCTGCTTGTGATTTGTGACGCAATAATATATTTCTCATCAGCGTTCGATCTTGGAGAGGTAGAACGCGAATATTGATTATCAAGGCATCAGTTGTTCTCCACGCCCAAGATTGGTGCAACGTAAATTTTCTATTCTTTTTATAAACCCATTCACCACCGCCTTTTTGCCTTGATGTTCTGATTTGATATTTTGTATTTATTTCAGAGCCCGTGATGGAGCGAATTGGACGTGGTCTGTCAAAACGTGGTTCTGGTGTTGTGATGCCATGGCGAGAACTGTGTGCCTTGGCCAAACAAGACAAGGACTGCTTCTACAGAACCAGAGGCCAGCAATAATACGAGAGAAAACAATATTGGACGGACAGCTTATCAGAAAGAATATGCCAAATATGCAGTTCGTTTTGTCCAAGAATAAAAGAAAAAACAAAAATGTGAAAAAAGGGGGAAAAAAATAAAAGAATTGTTTCTGCTATTCTTAGTTGGAATATTTTAAAAAGTTTAAATATTAAAAAAAAAATAACGAAACAAAAACAGAAAAAAAAAGAGAACGAAAACCGATGATAATAAAAATTCAATCAAAATCATTTTTCAAATTTTGTGACTGTTTTCTATCGAGAAAATGGTTTACGTAGTTATTGGCGATCACAGATTTTAGATGTATCAAAAAGTAGTGATCAAAATGCTTAGAATGAGAGCAGCGTAAAGAAATTCTTTATGGTTTGGAAACTTTGGAAGCAAATCTTTGTAGATTAATCACGTTACAAATTCTTTGCATCGAAATTAAAAGCGTCGGTATTTGAAATGTCGCGAACAACTTTCCTGATATTAATCTGTAGCTCCATTAGTAAAGAAAGCAACAATAAAAGAATAAAAACATTTTAAACGCAGTTCGCAAAAGTTATTTTTTGAAAATTTTTGTTGTTGATGCAATTCCCTTCTACTTTCAACTATTTTCAACTTTTTACGTTTATTTCGCTAATATTAAAAGAAAAATGTTATTAAATTGTCCATAAATTCGTCATCGTTAGTTATTTACTCAGCTTAGCTTAGTTTGGCACAAGGCCATATGTATGGGGCACCAGTGAGAAGCTCACTACTCAGTTATAATGGTTGTTCATAGGACGTCTTTAGTTTGAGTATCCTCAGACAACGTTCGCGTCACTGTTTGACGGGGGAAAAGACTTTTTGGTTTTTCGTTATTTAATAAAGATGTGTGTATGTGTCTTGAAATATTACCAAGAACACACAGACACCATTCAGTGACGTGAAATGTTTTGCAAAAATGGCCAAGTTTCTTTTAATGTTAAGTTCGCGCAAAAAAAGTTTCTTGCGAATAATTGTTTTTTTTTCCCAACTGTTTGGAGTCAATCTCTATTTATAAAAAAATAAGTAAAATAAAAAAATAAAATTAGAAAATGATGACCAACTCTAACACTTAGGATAATTTACATACGTGTGACCGAACCCAGCTAAAGTCCATTATTTCGCAAATTGGTTACCAAAGCAGATAGACTTTCTCCAATTGGAAGATTAGCGTAACACAATCTTATTATTCCAATTTGAGCTTGTGCCTGGGCAAGTTTAGTAAATATATACCGCAAATCAATTGGTCCTAATTTTCCCGGATAAATGACACACCAAAGTAAAATATTTTTGGTCCATTCCTCAAGGATCGTGGGGTACTGCTCTAAAGTCATATAAAAGAATAATCATACATTCTGACCTTATCACTTGGAGTTTGAGTCAAAAAAGATAATAGGATCGAGTTTGTAAAAAAAAAAAAATTCTTCAAAGTGAAGTACCGGACCAAATATTTGAATTACATGGCTAAAATTTTATTATTATTATTTTTTGTTGTTGTTGTTATGGTGGTGGTGTTCTTCCTCTTCTTCAACACTAGAAGATTACTTGAATATTTATTATGCATAAAAAAGAAGTTGGCATTTGTTTTAACGATGAAAGAGTATTTCATTTTTAGAAAATATATTTATCCATTCTTTAGGGCTGCATGCTTGACTGCCACGTTGGGATCTTTTAATCGCATCTTTGAAGAAGGAAAAAAAAAGGTTTAGCAACAATGACCCATAAGTATACTTAACGGTTATCACGTTAAATACCACGTTTGATTGTATGAATATCTTGAAAAAAAGATTCTTCTAATAATCTAATATATACATAATTATTTATCAAGTTTAATTTAAGGCAGTACAAGGGCGCAGGATCAGGACACCCAGTGAGAATAAAGATTACTATATTAGCGAATTGGTCTTTGAAAATAACGTGTTAATCTTTGCTCCAATGAGGACGAAGCTCTACACATGCATCTGTATCCATACATACATACATGCATACATACATATGCAGATAATGCATAGTTATGATATTGGTAATTAAAATACAAAAGATAAAAAATTACATTACGCTATTCGACTCTCAAAAGGACTTCATCATATTAATAATGGCTTTATCGGTGGATATACCGGGTGTAACAGCAAAATTATTCATCCCACAAAATGTTTAATATCTAAAAAAACTACTAATCTAATTGAGTTTCTTTTTTTTTTCCATGTTTTCAGATAAAACGTTTAGCCATCTTGACACCATTTGTTGTACGAATCATTGAAAAAACCTTTGAGTTATTCGGCTAAATAGAGCCAGTTAAAACTGTTTTGTGCCAGACCCACTGTCTTCCCACCTGAGCAATGGCGAGAGGAAAAATATCATTCAGGCCTTTAGTAATGGTACCAAGAATCATACTCTGGCTCCCATCTTCAAAGTCCATTCAAGAACCATCACGAGAACGGTGAATAAGTTTAAAAAAAGAAGGACCAATAGAGAGGAAAGCTGAACCAGGAAGTCACAAGAGGAAGAGAGATCATAATTTTAACTTGGAGCTAAAGGGATAAATTAGAAAAAATCCAAATCAATTCATAAGACGTTTGGCGCGTGAGAGAGGAGTTTTAACTATGCGAATCCAAAGAGCAGTAAAAAAAAAAAAAAAAGTCTTGAAAATGTAATCACACGTGAAACTTGTGTGGCACTTTGTTACTCCATGAGAGAATGTTAGAAGAGTAGAGAGGTTGAATAAGTTGGAAAATTATCCTGAAATAATAATAATAATAATAATAATAATATATATATATATATATATATATATATACCCAAGTTTAGGATTGGTATATACGGAGTGAGATCCAATAACCAACAATTAATATTCTTTAAAGAGTGCTCAATACAGAGTAGAGCAGATATAATTATTTATTTGAATATTACAACATAAATATGTTATAAAATCACGACAAAAGTAGCCATTTTGTTTCAACACTTCTAGTGTCTTTTCAAGTGTCGATGTAGAATATAGAATA
This sequence comes from Acanthosepion esculentum, assembly GCA_964036315.1. Lineage (NCBI taxonomy): Eukaryota > Metazoa > Mollusca > Cephalopoda > Sepiida > Sepiidae > Acanthosepion > Acanthosepion esculentum. The sequence continues at coordinate 51,332,743 of OZ038493.1, forward strand.
AATGGTTTTAAAAGTTTAAAATATTCTTTTAAAACCATTTATTCTATATTCTACATTGTCACTTGAAAAGACACTAGAAGTGTTGAAACAAAATGGCTACTTTTGTCGTGATTTTATAACATATTTGTTGTAATATTCAAATAAATAATTATATATATATATATATGTGTATTTGAACTTTATTTCAATACTTCATGAGTTTCCGATCTTTAGCTATGATTAATCAATGATGAACATGTCAATTTCGTTTATGATCGATTTCATCATGATACTTTTGTCAAGCTTAGTCAGTAATTAGTCATTCTTATTGCTCAAAATAGAGTTCAATAGTGTTATAAAAACCTTGGTGAATTTCAGTAAGATATCTTCTAAGATACAACGGTTCAGAGCTTAATCTAACAATTGGAGAATTTTTCTGTTACACGATTTGGACAATTTTGCTGTTATATATACATATATATATATGCATGTGTGTGTGTGTGTTTCATTAAAAACGACAGACAAGGTACTACGATTAAGCTTTTTATTTAATTTTTCTTTTGTTCGAACAAGTGCTTTCTTTTTTTAGGACACAGAGTGTGTAGAAAATGTTCAAATATTCTATAATTCTGAGCGCTTTCGGCTATACTTTTACTTGTGATCAGATAGGTGTAACGTAAGGCATTACGTTACACATATCTGACCATAGCTCTATTAGAGTCCATTTAAACAAACTTACCAGACTCCATCTAAAACATACTAGTAGAAAACACAAACATAATAACCTCATCCACCTGTAAAAAAAAAAAGATTAAAAATAATGGAAGCCTTAATAATAAAAAAAAAGAAAAAGCCAACACTTAACTAACAATATTAACTACGAACAAGGCCACAATGTGCTGTGTTTAAAAAATAAAACATCTCTATAACGCTAAACATAATACACATAACGAACACACTCAATTAAACTGGAAAAATAAAATCATCCTTGATAATAGCCGAGAGCGCTCGGAATTATAGAACATTTGGACGGTTTCTACACACTCTGCGTTCAAAAAAGAAAACACTTGTTCGAACACAAGAAAAATTAAATAAAACGCTTATTCGTAGTACCTTCCCTTGTCTTTCTTTTTTAATGAAACATACATGAATGAAAGATTGCTGCCTAAAAACACAATATTATTTTTAGGTACCTCCAAAGTAAAGTGATACCTAAGGTTTAAAATGCAATATACAAAATGAAAAATCTTTCTTAACATTTTTATTTTAGTTTTAATCTCAAGCTAAATAGATTAAATTCAATATTTCCAATAACTAAAATACTTTGTATTTCAAAACTAACTTAAATTGAATGAAGGAGTTTTTGCTTTGGAATCGCTTAAAATCGAGCCATTTTTAGTCATCTGTCATCACAATGCAATTCTCTTTTATAAAAAAAAAACTCTTTCAAAAATAAAATATACTTTTCTGAAACTTTGAGCAAGATTAGCTTATTTAAAGTTTAATTAATCTGATTTGAAACAAATATTACAGAAAAGCATTTTCAACACGGAGATGGGTGTTTTTATGATGCGTTGATAACTGTCTCGATAGATTTTTATGTTTTCTTAATTTTCAATGTCCACTTTATATATATATATATATATATATATATATATATATATATATATAAACGGAAAGATTATCATTTTATTTATTAATTGTCCTGCAGTAAGCACGTAAAAAAAGACATGAAATTTAAACAGACAATTAGCAAATGTATCAGCAAAAAAAGGAAAAAATGACCTTTATCGTTAACGTTATTGATAGTTCAACAACATCTTCCGTTGATGCATATGGAATACTTTCATGTCGCGTGTTATATCGGGGGGAGGGGAGCGGTGGAGAAAGAGAGAAAACTAAAAAGAAACATGTTGCCGTTCCAAAGTCAAAAAGGAAAAGATCGCGCCAATTATCGTCATCTGCTGAAACTTTCACGCAAAGAAAAATTTAAAGGGATCTTAGTAAAGAATAAATTTTATTCAGGTCCCTCACGAAGGGAATATTAATTTAAAAATGTGTAAATTCTTACTCGCCCCCATTCAAAACATTGACGACGGACCTGGTTTTGCAGTGGCTGAGGCAATTAAATTAGTGAGTGAGTGAGTGTGTGAGAGAGATAGATGAGCCTGAGAAATTTTTAATATGTGCCTGGATTTGGCCCAAGGAAAATAATCGGGTTTTGAAAATCTATTCTCCCCTGCTGTTATTATAAAAACGCTAACTGCTTTAGTTTACTACTTTATTTTTAAAGACAAATTATTCAGAAATTATAAAAGCTGATAGACACCAACAGCAGTGTTGTCATTTAGTCATGATTAATTCTAGTTGGGTTCATTATAGCATGGTGGAGTAATGGATAGCGGCTCGGATTGAGGAATTGGAGAGCCGAGTTCGAATTGAAGTCGAATCCATTACATTCACTTACGTGCTAATAACCTTGGGAAAGGTATGAATCCTCTTCTTCCCCCAGCTATGGGTGAAATAGCAGGACAAACTGGGTTCTATAGCTTTGGATGGCAACTGGTCTACTGCAGAAAGAAATGGCAACCTACTGCAGGAAAAAATCTGCCTCGTCAGTCATATATCGAAAGATACATGATCGCCTAAGCATGTATCACGCATGGCACATAACTGAATGATAGTCACTTATATGAAAACACTCTAGGCAAAGGTTTAAATCCACCTCTTCTCCTCCTGGCTATGGGTTAATTAGTAAGACTTGTATCAGTAAACCATTATTATCTCAAATAAAAAAAAGTTCTTCCACTCTAAAAATATTTTCTCTCTCTCTGAATAATGTGCAAAGAGTTGACAAACCATAAAAAATGAATGAACCAATCATTCCCATCCATCTGGTAATTACCATTATACCTCTTTTGAAGTCTGATAATTCATGTTGCCTAGCTAGGAATAGCCTGGCAGGTGTTCACATTGGCTTACCAAAGTATAACTGATACAAAGTCTGGGCATTTCCATGACGTGTATGGTGGTGCCACCTACCATTACCTTTACATACTTCTATCACATGACTTTTCATGTTTTCTATTCAGAAACTTATTAAATAATAATATATATATATATATATGTATATAATTCACCAAACCAATACATTAGTGAATCACTGGGGCATAATTACAATGCAGACAGTCATTTCACTCCTGAGGTAGGAATATTTAGAGATTTACCTATCTGCTTAATAATATAATTGTGATCAGATTTTTTTATTTTTAAAATTTCCATCAATATATTCAATTTAAGCTCTTATTTTAATTGAATGAAATCAAAGAGAAAATATGACAGAACAAATTTCATTTTGTATCAAATCAATTTTATTAGCGTCTTCCAAAAAAATATCATTTTATAAAAATGGCTGGACCAGATTTTTAAAACAAGATAACTTATTAAAACAATTCTAAAAAAAAAAAAAAAAAAAAAAAAAAAGAAATAACGAAAAAATAAAAAAGATATGGGTTTAATATATTGAACACATGATCGATTAGAAGCAACAAAAAAAAAAACAATATGGTTAAATATTGACATTTTAATACATTTTTTTGTTTTTCTACAAAGTGGAATAAATGGCAAATATTTTGGAGACAGCTTACCCTGCCAAATAAACATTGTATCTCACATCTTTTTGATGTGATTGATGTTGAAATATTTTAATTAAATTTGGAGGGCAACAATTTTACAAAACTCAAAGAGAGCTTATGAACAATCAGTTTACATAACACAAAGTATGATTGCATTCAGAATCTGACTTGGACTAATATCGTCATATTTATTTTAACAAACAGCTATAAAGTAAATTGCTTTAGGCTTATTATTCTAGCAATGGATTGATTTCAGACATTGAAATAGTAAAATATGTGTCCACATAAAACAGTAACAACCTGAAATAATGTTTATTATTAATAGTGATAAAAAGAGTATTAGTCATAACAAAAAAAAAATTAAAATAAAATAGGTTTAAATTGAAATAAAAGCAAATGGCAGCTGACATAAGTATGACAACCAGACTACATTCTGTTCTCTATGTGCTTAATATGCAAAATGTATTTGTATACCTTTTGTCAGTAACTTTGTGCCGTGGATGCCAAATGTTAGGGTCTTCACTATAATAATGATTGTTCAAAGGTGTTTATAAAGCTATGAGTTAAAAAAGACTGACTCCATGAAAAAATAAAGTAAGACAATTGGAAAAACAAATATGAAGACATATGAAAACCTAATAGTAGGGAGGAACATCTCTCTCATATATACAGATATATTTTGTTAGCTCCAATAAACTAGAACACATTACTATAGTTTGGTTTAGTTATATTCCAGGTGTCTCATCATAAGCCAGGATGCTGATAAAATCGACTATTTATCAATACTGAAGGAAATCAAACAAAGATGATATTAATCTTAAAAACAATAACAACAATTCAAAAATTGTTATTTCATCAAAAAGGCACAAACTTTAATTTTTGTAACTGATTTACAAACATGGAAACAAATGCTAAAAAAAAAAAATTAAGGAAAAAAAAATCACTAAACAAAAGGAAACCATTGTTCTGACTCGTTTTTCTTGGTACTTTCTTTGTCTCCAAGACTTTCCTGTTATCATTCATTTATTGTCTACTAGGAGCAAAGTGAAATGTTTTTGATTAGAAAATGGGATAAATATGAAGGCATTATTTTGAGCAACTGAATTGGGGGTGCTCTTGGTTTTATAAGCAAAACATTTGTGAATCAGACTTTTCAGAAGAAAAAGTCAAGCACTTCACAAATTCTTATGAAAGGCAAATTGTGAAATTTGTTACATTGCAAAGGCAGAGAAAATATTTTTCCTGGTGAATCCACTTAATTTTTTTTTTTTTTTTCTTAAAAATGTTTTTTCTTGTGCAAAAGTTCTATCACAAAGAAACTCAAAATTAAATTTCCTGAAGAAGATTAGAAAATAACTGAAACATTTCCTCCTTTTAACCTGCATCTAAATAAATTAATAAAACAAAACTGAAGATAAAAAAAGAAGCTTAAAAAGTTAAACACAATGGTAAAATTCTAATGAATTATTTAAAGATCAGTAAATATTCAATTTTAACCATTATAGCACATTAAGGTCAGATAAATTGTTTATTAATCACATAGTCAATGTCCTGAACTGCTATAATCTGCTATATCAGGAAGCTAATAAGTCTTCACACTTGTCCAACTGTGACTGAAAACTAGTCAGAGATGATAGCAATATTCATTACAGGCTTTAGAATCTTATTATTCACAATAAAATAAAATGAAGTGTAGCTAATTTTTATTTAAATGTCCAGTTAAATATCCAAATGAGACATTTGACTAGTTTACATTAGTGAGAATTGAGAAAATTTAGCACAATCTTTAATATAGACAAGAGACAAAATTTTATTTTTGACTTGGCTAATCCAAGATCTAAATATCACCAAAATAGATTTGCTATAGATATGTTACCAGCAGAAAAGCATTGGACGCCAAGGGAATTGTTTTTGCATATCACTTGTTTGATCCCCAAGAATAGGGAAAATGAAAGAAAATTTGAAAAATATCATTACCAACTTTTCAAGTTAGAAAGACTATAAAAAGGTGTGATTAAAACAACTCTCAGTGAGATGGGGAGTGATTTGAAAAAAGTTTTGCAGTCAACATTCTAGAATTGTTTGTGTTTATATTTTCTGTATAAAGCAAAAATAAATCTAATAAATTTTGTTTTTGTTTCCATAAATATTACACAAGGGTAGATGTGTGCATTTAACAATATAGATCTTCAGATCATTGTTAGGCGAGGGAGTGCTCCACTATTATAATCTTGTGCCAGACTAAGCTAAGCTTTGTAAATATCTATTAAAAAAAAAAATTTTTCTATATAGTGTATAGAATTTTAACTTTTCAATTTGGGGTTAAGTCAAACTTATTCTTGAGTTTTTGTTTTAACAAAAAACTGTTGACCAATAATGTTTGCAATTTATTTATTTAACTAATATCTTCATTTTTCTTATTAGTCTCTTAGGACAATAAATTATGTAGCCATCTTTAAACATGGCAACTATTTAGTAAACTTTAAACAATGCTGTCATTTTGTAAAGCATTAAAATTTGCTTAGGAGGAGGAGGAATAGAATGGTGCTGATTGAAAGAATTAATAAAATCAGATTTTTATTCTTTTATTCTAGTGTCACAGAATTTGGAAAAAAAATGGTTTTTCATTATTTTCTAATGACTTCTTTGATTTATGTGGCACAAGAATAATTTATGTACTTGAAAGGAAAGAAAATTCACCATCATTATTTCCTCTATTGTGATGAATAGAATATTGCAATAACTAAAAATAAACAAATTCATCTGAATAAATGAAAGCCACAAACAAAAAGAAATAAATGGAGAAAATTCCTTTAAAATTTTTCAGCAGTTAGAATATTTATCAAATTCAATATATTTCTCAGTTTTCTCATCGATACTTTTATACAAATCGAGTTATTTTGACCCTCATTTATGAGGGAAAACAGAAATCAATTTTAATACAAAATATTAAATTTGAATGTAGAAATATAAAAAAGATCCAACCAATACAAAGGGAGAAAAACGAGTATTTTTCTTTCGAGACAAGGGGAAACAACTATGAATAATCTCATCTGTAATTAGTTCATAAATTTAATGGCAACTATTTTACTAGTTGAAATTTATTTTTTATCTTAAATTTCATATCAAATAAGTAATGAGATGTCTTCTGAGCAATTTGAGATAAATGGGATTTTACAAATATTGCACTACATTGAAGTGTACGTGCACAAAAAAACAAAACAAAAACAAAATATGAGAGTTTTGTTGCAATTTTCTTAAAATACAGAATATTTTTTTTAGTTTAGCAGAATGTAACTAAATGCACACTGAGTAAGAAATTAGTTTCTCTGGATGGCAATTATTTATGTTAATGTTTAGTAAATTCATGTCTAGGGAAGAATATTCACACACCAACACTTTCTGTTTTTTTTCTTTGTCAGATCAATGGGAGCCTTGATGGATGAAGTAAAATTAATATTTGATGGGAATTGCATTAAAATCTTTGTTACAACTTCAATTGTTTTCTTTTCAAGAATTTTTTATTTTTTTACTATGTGTTGAATGTTGATTTTTTAAGGTATGACAGATTATTTTTTAGAAAACAAAAAAAAAAAAGAAAAAAGCTATTTAAAAAGAAAAAAATTTTCAATTAATATTTTGTTATTTATCTCACTAAAATGCAGTTTTGGAAAAAGGTGCCAAATTTGAAACATAAATCATCAGATGTTTGATGAAGACTGATTTTTTTGTCTTAAAAAAATAAATAAAAATTATTACAGATTCCCATTCTCAAAAATTTTCACACTCCATATAAAAATGGTTCCTTGTTCTTCAACAAGAATTTTCTAAGCATTTGTTTTGAAAAAAAAATGTGAATTTGAGGTCAGAAATAAGCAGAGACCCTGAATTCTTCAAATTTCGCTTGGGTAACCCATAGAGAAATTATCACAAAAGTCATTGGTAAATTCACTGTTATCAGACAAATAGATCCAAAGTGAATCATGAAAAGTCCAGAGATTCATTCACAGGTTTTTAATATTTAATCAGCAAACAATAATCATTATTATTAGTTCAATTATAACTGAGAATTGATAATTAATAATTAGAAATAAAAATAAAAAAATCATTTTTTAATTATTTTTTTTCATTATTGTTGTAAAAATTAATTTTGTAATGATTTTCATAATAAAGAACAATTGACATTATAAAATATTAAATTTGGATAAAGGTAACAGCTTTTCTTTATTCATGAAAAATCATTTAAAAATAAATAAGAGAAATTACAGAGGCATAAAAAAGACAAGGTTAGTAACTCCTGCATATTATTGGAAACTTTTAACCAATTGAAAAGTAATTTTATGATTAATTGAGCAGATTTGTGAGTCAGAAGACAAAATGTCTGCATAGATTAAACTGACAGTGCTACAATAAAGCAAAGATATTTTAATTAAAGGGTAGGAAAAAAAAAAGTACTATTATTTGAAAAAAAAAAAAAAAAAAATCCAAAATTATATTTTGCATCAAGAGGAATAATCATATTTGATATATTCACAAAAAAGAATTTAATTACAGAAAATTAAAAAAATAAGCAACTAAAAATTCAGAAAAAAAATGCTGACAAAATGGCTTTACGAAAAACAAAATGGCATGATGATAGTGATGAACGGTAATATTTTTTTTGTGTAGGATGTAACTTGATACCCTGTGATGTCGGAATACGAGCCAACAAGAAGCCTCAAGTATCTACATCCTCCTCTTTCACCAACGGAGGCAGGTAAGATTTTCTTTTCCTAGCGTCCTCCGAATTATCCAGAGAGAAATTTTTATTTTGGTTGGTAGCCAAAATCAAATCTCTGACGAGAGTCTTGTCTTCACGAGCACGTCTTAGTTCCTCCTTCATGATTACTTTTTGTGTGATGAAAGCCTCCTGGCGGATTCGTTCTTTGGTTTTGCTTGGAATGTCAGGAATCAACCAGGCAATGATACTTGTTAGAACCACCACAAAATTCTAAAAAAACAAATATAACTGATTAAATAATGGAATAAGAAGCTTACGAGATATGCATAAAAAAAAACAAAAAACAATTAGAATATTCTGGAAAAGTTCCTTTTTTTTCTGTAAATTTATTCAAAAAGTGAATGTCTGATAACATTGCAGATACTTCTTTGGATTTTGTCAAGAATCTTTAGATCTAGAGCCATAGCGAAAGCACCAGACTAGGTGTGGTCAGTCAAGCAAAGTAATATACTAAGCAATCTAGTTACTAGTAGTTTGGGCATTGGAGTGCAAGTACCAAGTCCTGCTGAGAAAGGAAATCAGCATTTCCTTAAAGATTGTAAGCAGATAGAAGCCTGAAATGCTCTAAAATCTCTTGGGAGACAGCTGTGTTGAATCTGGACTTAAAAATACAGCAGACCAACACCAGCAGATGACATGCCACCACAAATCATCACACAAGACTTCTTCAAACAATCTGGATTCTGTGCCTTTCCACTCTGTTGTAACCTAGGAAAAGTTACTGAATAGAATAATCAAACAAAGGTTGGTAATGAACAATAATACTTAGGACAAGAACAACACACATAAGATTCACCAGTGGTGTGTAGAAGAATTAGTCAACTGCTAGAAGTGAGTCAAGTGAATTCCACAATGAATCTCCAACTGCAGACCAACATACAGTATTTACTACTGTATTTATGTGAATGGAGAAATAACCATTATTGTTCATAGGTATGCTACAACACACTCTTTCTCTAAATTCAAGGACTTTGATTTCCAAATGAAATGTAAAATTTACGTTCATCTGCAAAGAGGACTTTGGGATATGGTCAAGTTCTTATTCTTCTGATGCTTCTGACATTGTATTTGTTTGAAGGAGTGGCTTGGCACTAGGAATGAAACACTTATTCCATTTCCTGAACACATCTGTGCATGGTGGTTTTTGATGTACCAACTCTAGCCTCAGTTCACTCCTTGTGAAGCATTCCCAAAATTCTTGAAATCAAGTTTTTGATAATTTCTCTCAGGGCTGCAGGCATCCCTCTAGCTTGTACACTTTTTTCTACAATTAATTTTCATTTGAGTCAACTTTCCATGAATATGCTTTGATACAGAACTCATTGAACAGTCAGCTCTTTCAGCAATGACCTTGTGTAGCTTAACCTCCAAAGAGAGGAAGGTGCCAATGAATATTTTCTGGACAACTGTCGAATCAGCAGCTTTTAACATTATTGTGTTTGTGCGTACTGTGAACCAAAATCAGTGTTTATGTGACATAAACAATGATTTACTTGAAATGGAATATTCAAATATTTTGAGATGCTATTTTTATATTTGTTGGAGTGGTAGGTTGTAATTATCAAAATTAAAAAATGTTTGAAACATTTTAATTTATATGTAATGAGTCTAAAACAGGTATGTCAACCTGAGGACCACATGGTCACATATGTGTTGTCATGAGGGTCACATATGACAACCAATTCTGCACATTACAACAAATTGGAGTCATTTAATAAAGTTTATTGCAGAATATTTTGTTAAAATTAGAAACACACAATGTGCATACAAATGTTTTAGAACATGGAACATTGGCGAACTGATTATCCATATCTTCCAACAACTGATGGTGGTTGAGAGCATGGCCTCTAATATAGTTAACAGTCTTTGTGACCAAACTAAGCACATGATCCAATTTTCAAATCTTTGAACACAAATTTTACTGATGAATAATACCATGAAAATGTGCGAATGACGAATCTGAGTTTTCTAGTTTTCTTTGTAATTTGACAGCAACACCATTATGTTTGCCAAACATATTTGCAGCACAGTCAGCAGATAAGCAAGTTTACTCAAATCAAAACTGCAGAATTTGCTCAACTCTTTCAAAGATATTTTGGCTTGTTGTAGTGTCATACATGGGGACCAGTTCAATTAGTTCTTCATAAATATTAAATTCACTGCCACAGGCTCTGATGAAGATTGCAAGCCATGCTATTCCAGTGATGTCAACAGTCTCATCAATAGCAATAGAAATATGTTCAAAGCTTGATGATACGGCTTTCAACTATGGTTTCAAATCACCTGACATTTCATCAATATGCTCAGCAACAGTTTTCCTGGTTAATGAAATGTCTTTGAATAAGTGTGCTTTCTCTGGACATACAGAACAACAATACAGATAATTCACCAAGTACATACTCTCTCATATATATATATATATATCCAGATGTAATGAGAATGAGAATAATATAAATTCTAATGTTCACAACATTAATTCAAAAGAAGGCTCAATACCAAGAATAGAGCAATAATTATTTATTATACATTTTTTACATATGGACAAAAACAATTACCCACTACAGAGATGTGTTCTGGTTTTGATGTCTTATTTGCATCTTGATTGGTGGGAACTAAACACATAGTTCCCATGAGTCGAGATGCAAATAAGGCATTGAAACAAGAATGCACCTTTGTAGTGGGTAATTGTTTTTGTCCATATGTAAAAATCTATAATAAATATATATATATATATATATATATATATATATTTTTGTCATCCACAGACAGACTGTTTCACTGTTTCACAGCTCATCAGTGTGGCTAGACGTCCGGTTCCCTCTAGCTAGGATCGAAACCCGACTGAATTTGCGTCAGTCTGAACTTCTCCGACTAAGCCATCAGCTTACGGTACGGGATGAAGGTGAATTTTAGTGTGTTTATTTTTAGATTTGGATAAGCACACAAAATGAACATTGAAGTCAACACTCAGAGGCGACAGGCTGTTTCATGCCAGTCACAATCATTGTATGTTACGTATGCTCTATCTCTGATATTGAGCACTTTATCCCATAAATATAGCACACCTTATAACTATATTTCTTCATATATATATATATATATATATATATATATATATATATAAATGCAATAGAAATTAAGATTCCATGATCCCTGTGCCGGGCCAGGAAATTCTTCTCCCTGGAATCAATCCTCCAAATTTACAAATCAACCATCTGTCCTTGCATGGAGTATTGCTGCCATATATGGTCTGGAGCAGCTTCTGTAGCCTCAAGGTTCTTGATAAGATCCAGACAGGTATGCAATGTAATTGGCCCTGATCTGGCTTCTCGTCTGCAGTCTCTCTCTCTCACAGACGCACTGTCACCTCTCTCTGTCTCTTTTATAAATACTTCCATGGTAATTGCTCCGATGAGCTGCTATCGCTGGTTCCCAGGATCCATGAATTCAAGCGTCCTATGAGGTTGGCATTCCATTCCCACCCTTTCACTGTTGAAACTGTTAAATGTAGACGTCTCTTCTACTCCAATAGCTTCATATATCATGTCTATGGAACTCCCTTCCTCATTATGATTATGATTAAGGTAATTTTATAAGGATTTTCAAACTGGTCAGGATAAAACAAATTAATAAATTGAACTCAATTTATTAATTTGTTTTATCTTGACTGGTTTGAAAATCCTTATAAATTACCTTAATTTATAAGGTGATAATGATCATAATCAGTATGTAATCTTAATTCCTATTATGATATATTGCTCTGTTTAAATTAAACATTGAGCTCTGTATGTGAATCAGTGTTAATTTTTAATATTTTATATTAAAAGGATTCACTTGGATTATATATCAACAGATTTTTACACACACACACACATATATATATATATATATATATACACACACACACACACACACACACACACACACACACACACACACACACACACACACACACACTTTAAATATAATAATTTAGTGGATGCAGATATTTGAATTGATGCCCTATTTTTTCTTTAAAAAAAAAAAATCAAAAACACACACATTGTGAAACATATCTACCAGCCTATGCATTTGAGTCATATTATTAAAGTGAATGTACCCTCAAGCAGGGTTTGAAACTGCATTCCCCTTTGTAGGGAAAATCAACAACTGATCTAGTGTGCTTTAGATAGCTCAACCATGGAGATCTTCACATCCAAATAACCACTTTTAAAGAATGCACAGCTTTTCTTTCAAATCTTTACAAAAAATAGGATTTTATTTTTGTGCCTGAAACCAAGCAATTTTTAAAGAATTAATGGATATTTTACAATTATTTAAATGTTGCATTTTAGTGGAGACACATGTTTCAGTAGACATCCTGTTTATATATGAAAGTTTGTAGTCTGAAGTACTAATTAACTGAATTTTAATAGGAAACTTTCAAGCTGAGTGACTAATATTCATCAAGTAGATGATGATGATGATGAAACTGATTATGTTCTTTAAAATGCTTTTTCATAAATAGGTCATGGATTTATACATACATATAGATACATCAATATATAATAAACACTTATTAGTTGCAAATCTATTGTAAGGATCACATAAAAAATATCTGTTTTGTTCTACTCTCATAATTGGAAATCAGATGCAACTTGACAAAAAAAAGGGTGGGTAGGAGTCATGAACTTTATGAAATATGGAGCCAGGCAGTAGATGGATGTTACTCACCTCAAAACAAACCACAAATGCCATCCTGGCTGCTAAAATATGCCAAAATTGTTCAGAATAATCGTACTTGTCTTCGTCCCAAGGAGGATTACGGAAATCTCGATATCTGCATAAGAGATAATGAAACCAAGTTATACAGATTAGATAATATAGGTTTATGAACATAGGGAAAAAAAATTGTCTGATAACAGAAAAGAAACTTTCCATGAAGCTGACATTCCTTACATAAAAATAATAATAGAAAATAACAGAGAAAAATACATAAAAATAATAATAGAAAATAATAGAGAAAAATACAAAAATAATAGAGAAAAATACATTATATAGAAAGCATTTGACTTGAAGCTGTTCAGCCCAAATTGTCCATAAAAAGTGTTACAGGTTTCAATTTTGAGTATCTTCCCATCTGTTAGACCATTTCACAAGAATTTTTCCATTGAATGAAAAATGAGGAAATTGATACAGATGTGAGTTGAGGGAGGGAAGTGGAGAAAAGATCTACAGACAGAAAGAGAAAAGTAAGAGGAATTGGCGGGGGACAACAAGAGTAAAACAACTGAGAATAAAATTGGTAAACTTGCCTGCAGAATTCCACAGTGTCATTATTGAAAGTTGGCCGATGTTCTTTTTCAAAGTCACTTGTGTTAAAGAGAGACAATGAGGACTCCACATAACCACTGAGGCTACCATCAGGGCTGTAGCCAAGGCGATAGACAAGTCGGGGAATAAATTCTGACGTGATACAAATGATGAAAGCCTGTAAATCAACAAATAGTAAAAGGATTTTTTTCACAAATCAAGCAGAATCTGAATCCTGACTGTAACCCAATTGAAAATCTTTGGGTGATAATGGACAAGCGTACCCGTAATAGGAAAGTTAATGTGGAAGATGTGCTTTTTCGTGAATTAAAGAAATGCTGGAAAAATCTGGCGAAGGACATTGACTTATCAAAGAATTCAGTCTATAGAATGCCAAAAAGAATGCCAAAAAGAATTAAGGCCATTATTAAAGCAAAAGGTTACCCAACAAAATACTAAATCATTTTTTGCCTTGACTCCGACGTTTGTAACCGCTACAACATATTTGGTGACCTCCGTCGTTTCAGGAAAGGCCCATCGTTTTGAGGACAACTCCGACGTTTGATCTTTGTCAATATGCTGCATAACAGCATATATTTCTTTCGCCTACACCAATCCTCATGCAAGTCTCTACAGAAGTCAGCAAAATTTTGTTTATCCACACGTAAAATTTAGAGGGTTTTTTAACGCTCTGCAAGTCATCCAATTCCCCCCAGCCAGAATTTCAGCAGTAAAAGCATGTGAGAACAAGTGACAGCAAGCCTGACCACACAGCATTATGGAAGCACACATACAAATCTCTTTCACGCCATTGCTCGTTTCCCGTGTCATGAGAACATTTCTTTTCGGACGACTCACTGTTTCAAACCTGTATCGATGCATCATTCATTCAACGAAAAGTTTTTGCTGTCAAAGATTCGTATAATCACCAAAATAGCAAATCTTTTCTCAAATTCGCTGTGACTGCAACAGATCGCCCGCGCAAAAGACGGAATTCGACTCACAGAATAAGCTAGCTACTCAACCGTCTCGACCTCTCCTCGACCCATCCGGCGGAAAAAAAATTTTCTTTTCTCGACACAGTCAGGCACATTTTATTCATCATTACGACGACGCGCACACTACGACGTCACATTCACAACCACACTTGTTACTTATTGCGATATGCACACATAAATTTCGTTACATTTTAAAAGTTTTCTTTCCTGTAACTTTTAAACTGGCGGTGGATGATTGTGGGCTTGTCCATAGCCCAGTTTTACCCTCTTCGTATAATGCACTATTCCATTACATCAACTTTCATACAAGCAATGTCAGCAAGCTACTATTGGTTATTCTCCGCAAATCTAGCTCACAGATTGGTCCTTTTCGACCAATCAAGTCACCTGCACGTGCACAAGCAAATTTTGGCGCAATTCTTTCCGGAGCCGCACCACGTGACTACGACCATATATAAACCCAAAAACATGTGTGACCAGAATACAGCAGAGCAGAGATTGACAGCACAGCAGACAATTTCAACCACTCACTCCAAGCTTCAAAATGTGACTCTCAAAGAACTCCTGTCTTGACTAATGCAGTCAGACGTTAAAGAACTTTACAACAACCCATGCAAGTATAATTCCAGTATCATTTATCCAACTTGCATAATACACAAATCAAACTCTGACTCAACAACCATTTGGCATAACCTTTCTCTTTCAATCAAACAAAAACTTTTCAAACTTCAATTAATATACTTAAAAAGTGACATTTTCCCTCACTACGAAATGTCATAATAACACAAATTCACTCAATCTTCTAAACTGCATGTTTTTATAATGAACTCTTTTGTTATGAGTCTAGGTACAAATAAAAACCTAATCAAAGGGATACAACTCAGTCTCACTTTTCAGTTAACATGCATGTAATTTCAATACGTAATAAATTTAATTGTTATGTTTTTAACTCTATGTTTCTTTTGGTATTTTACTATTGCTGATTATTTCCACACTTTTCCTAACAAAAATAAATAATTGTGGGGAACAGTCCTTCAGCACGCAACAAACATGGCTAACCATTACACACGCCTTCACACTCAGGGCCCGTTCTCCAACAAGGTCATTATTTAAAGTAGTAAGAGGGGACAAATAAAAAAGAATAAAATTTGACATGTTTTTTCCATTCCACTGAAACTGACATTAATTGCATGAGTGCATTATCACCTCTCCAATTTTCTTTCTTTGTTTGGTTTCAGTGAATAAAACTATGTCTCTGATATGATCAGTCTTGCTTCACAATCAAAATGGAACAGTCCATTATTTATCAGAGATAATGGCAAGGTGCAACATACATGAATGAAGGAACAAGCAGAATTATGATACTGAAATTTCTATCAGACACAAATATTTTAATTATATGAATTCATATAATTCAAAACATTAATTATACAAAGAAAATAGGAGTAGATAGGTTTGCATATCACCCAGTTCACACTCCTCTTTGGTCTTTTGAACAGGAGTAGAGTTTTATCACTGTTTAGGATTGGGTTTCCAGTTCCTTCTGAAGTCTTCACTCTCTTTCATTCCAAGAAGCCTTGCATTTAACACCTTTGCTTGGGGTGAATTGATTAAAGAAAAAAAATTGTTTTGGCTGATGTATAAGAAATTTTTTTTTTCGAAAAGGTAATTTTTGAAAAAGTTGCTTATTGCATGTTGTCCTTCAGGTTTTGTTTTGTAATACTCGGTTTTGCCATCAATAATTTGCCAAATTAAGGAAACAATATTTGTATTAAAGAAAAAATTCATAAGCAAATGAATATGGTATTTCATAAAAGAAAAAAAAAAGAACAACAAAAGCAGAAATTCCTTACATTCGACACAATGGCAATTCTGGAGATGCCATATAACACACTGTGCCATATTCCTGAAAGAGAAAGAAGGCAGAAAAAAAAAATGAAAATATTTGCTGTTAAACTGAATTTCTCACACACACACACACACACATCAATATCAAATGGTTGGAAAAAATCTTTAGTTTACAAAAAATAAGTAATCAAACAAATTCACTTGAAATGTTAAAAATGAAGTTTTGAATATTCAAGAGAGAAAATTAAGCCTAAATCAATTTATAAAGAATTGATTCATTCATTCATTCATTTTCTTTGGTTTACCTTTGCAGGTTATTTAAAGCCAGAAAATGTTTTTAGACTGTAAGAATCTTTCTTTTGAAAATGATGGTTTAGTAAATACAAGTCTTACTAATTAACCCATAGATGTGTGACAAGAGGTAGATTCATACCTTTACCAAGGGAATTTGTGCACATAAGTTTATATAACAAACCCAACAGGAATTAGAACTCAGCTCTCTGATTAACAATTCTAAGCCATTTTCTATTATTTATTACACCAACTGCACATCCAAGCTTACAGCACCAGGTATTCCCAAGTGGTCAGCCATCTAGGCTCGACATTGCTTAACTTTGGTGATCGTACAAGAACCGGAATTGCAATATGATGTGGCCATAAGCCATAAAGAATTGAAAAATATTCCTAAATAAGTAAAACTATCAAGTGTTTGACACAAGTCCACAATACTGGAGCATTTGGGAAGAATTCAGTAACAATGGTCTACAAAATTAGACTGTTGACTTTATTACAGTGGTGGGTGGGAGTTTGAGTGTGTGTGTATGTGAGAGATTGTGTGCATGAAAACATAAGTATGTGTAAGAGGTTGATTGAAAAGTAAAGTCAATGGTCAGCATTTGAGGAAAACGGTAAAGAAAGACCCTCACCTATATTAGCAGCAATCTGTGGTGTCGGACGTTTCAGTGTTGTTACAAATTTGTTTGCGTCAGCCCTGATTTCAATGATGTTGTTGATGAAGCAGAAAATGGGGCCCATCGGAAACGCTGCCACAAATAACGTTAAAAACCCAAACTGAAGAACTAGACAGGGAAAGAAAAAACAAAACAAAAACAAATCTTGTTATTTTGAAGACATAGAGATGTTGCTTTAAAGCATATCTATAAAGGGTAATGTGTTGGCAATCAAATTTTTCAAAATGGATTTTTATTCTTATGAAAATCCTTTCAAATCTGGATTGAAAAATCAAGATATTTTCAAACATGATGAAAGCAAAATATAAAGAGTTAGTTAGATTGTCAGGTTTTGGTTATTTACCCATTTCAAGATATTCATAAAACAAAGTTGTTGTATCAACTTCAGTGAGCAGCAAGTCTTTCTCCCAAGAGGATTTTGGCAACTTTTTCTGAGCAGCCACCTTCCACCGCTTCATGCAATATTTCCAAAGTTTCCTGAAAGAAAGAAGGGAGAAACGTTTTTTTTTTGTTAATGATCAATGTGTGTAATCTAAGGGAACAAAAAGGAAAGCTTTGCGAGTGTTAGGGGAAGCTAAATTCCTCCTAAAAAAACAATAACTCAAAATACAATTGAGTTAGCTCCCTTGTATATAAACACATGCATCAAAATAAATCCTATGTTGCTTTGTTAAAGTCCCTCAAAGGATGAAACATGTCAGCTAAGAATAGTTTTTCCTCTTGTCTTTTTATTCATGTTGTTCCTTTACAGATATACTATTGGAAAATAATTATATATACATATATATATATATATATATATATATATATATATATATATATAGTGTGCGTAATTACACACACAATGCTTTACATGTTTTAGATAAGTATATTATCATAACAAGATTTGAACTTTCATCCCATACCACACAAGTGATTGGTATAGCATGTCACAATGCCTATACTACACTGACCAAGACAAATACTTTTACTTAGCAGCTGTTGTTTCTCTTTCTTACTTCACACCACACTATTAGTACATTTAGTATTTCATAAAAGACACAGAATATTCTGGGACAAAACATTGTAGTTATTCTAAGAATTTTAAGGAACCAATTTTACTTAGTAATAAAATCATAATGGTGGGAATCCAGAACAAAATAGCTTCAGATAAGAATTGAATTTGTATTCTGAATCAAAAGGAGCTTGTTAAGCCATGTAGCCACACATCAATTTTATTACTATTACTAACATAGTTCCTGTCAAAAATAGTGGAATTATGTATGAATCAGAACTTCTACCTCAGATGAAAGTGTTGCTCCCTGATGCTCTGCTTTGATGAGGCTTAAAGAGTGAGTGAGTGCATGAGAGAGTGAGCGTATATATGCATGCTCAAAACAGCCTAGATGAAACTGAATAAAAAATTTACTCAGCTTGATTTAGCCTTGCATGAAGCCATGTTAATGGAGCAATCAGTGGTGATTGAAACCTCCATTACACAAGGAAATGCATTCAGAATAAATCAGTCAACATCAAGTAAAAACAGAAAAATAAATAAATAAATAAATCAGATTCACTCATCCTGAAAAAGGCAGAAAAAAAATATAACATTGTGCAAATTTATCTTTTCCTTTCTGCACATTTACTGCAAATTGTAACATCAAAATACTTTTCTTCACAAATTTCATTTTTTTACCCTCAATATAAAAACTGCAGAATTGAAGAGAAAGATTGTGGGGAAGCAAAAGTAAATATCTGTTGTAATGGAATGTCCCACACACCTTATCGCCTATTATGGACTGACTATATCAGTTGATATATATAGTGAGCACAGGATATACCTGGTACTTGCTTTGGGAATTAATAGCTTGCTAACCGATTCCCTGTCTTTCAGTAGTGTATTCTCTTTTACAATAAACCTCTCTTTCTTTCATCTTTCTCTTTTACAATAAGCCTCTCTTTATTTCATCTTTCATCTATGCTGCTGTTCCTTCACTCAAATACCACCTTTGTCTGTTTGTGACCTCTTTAACAATACAACAATATCAATGCAAGAAAGCCTGGTAAAATAGAAAACACTTACGGAATGAGGATTTCCACTAAGTTGTTTTGCAATAATTGTTTGCCGGCCATGATGATACCCAGTTGGATGCAGAGTTCAATGAGACAACCTCCAGGTTCACACTAACAAAATATAACATCAAAGAGAAATTAGAAAATTTAAATGACTGAACATTTATGTAAAAGTCATCTTTTGTTTTGCTCAATTTACCATTAAAATTGATCATGTTTTAGTTTGGTAAATAAAAAAAAATTATCTTTATTAAACTGTCAAGAATGACAGTCATATGCATCCCTGGCATGGGTTTTGTTGCTTGGGTTTTCTTTATAGTGTCATTTATTTCATTTTTTATAATTGTTCACCCAGTACGAGGCTCATGAGCTACTCAAGGTAGAGGTTAAGGATTGAGGTTGTTGCACATAAGGAGGAGGTAAGAAGTGTAGTTCAAGAGGATATGTACAACAGATAACAGTTAACCCTAGATTGGTTTTTCTTACAGAAAAAAAAAGCCAAGATTTTTATTGCTAATTAGAGAAATAAAAAAGAAAGAAAAAGAAGCCAAACTTGGCTGAAATAAAAACATCAATTTAATCTCAGACAATGTTACTATGGATACATTGGATATACAGATGGCATAACAGTTACTGGTACAGAAAGTGGAACTGATGAGCCAGGTTCAAATTCTGGCTGTTTTTTGGGGGTTTTTTTCTCATTCATTTTGCACTAATGCCCTTGAGAAATGTATGAATCCATTTCTTCATTCACGTAGAGGCTAAACAGTAGGGTAGACTGGGCTCTCTAGCTTTAGCTGGCCAACCAACTGAGGAGGACATCGCTGAATTCAAAATCACTCCATTAACTCTCACAAGAACAATCGTAACAATGCACGGATAAATAAAGAAAGGGGAGCTGTGGAGAACTTTGATCGCTTATGCCCTGAATACCATTGATGTAGCTATTTATGTTGCCTTAAATAGAACTGTGGAATAACAGTATGTGCATCAAAAGAAATATACAACAATCCCACAAGGTGCATATGCACGTTATGTGGCAGTAAACATTACCTCAGGCCCCAATCTTGTAGCCTGAATTTTAATCTAACCCAAATTCGATCAAAATGTTTTATTTATACTTACTATTCTTTTCATTTCTGTCAATCCATGATATTTAAGATGTAAGTGTATAATAGGTGGCTCAAGAGCATTGTTATTACAGTATAACTTTTATGACCTTTGATATCCAAAAATTCAATTAAATAACCAAACTGATTTTGGCATCATGGAGGTAACTTAAAAGAAAAATTTCATAACTTATGTTCTTTGATCAATAAAATGATCTGCCTTTAGCAAAAAGTTCTAAAATAAAATAAATTTACAAAGGGCTGTTGAAAAGTTATTGGCCCAACCCATTTCTCCAAATCTGACAATATGTAATCCCTTCTTGGTTGGTCTGAGAACTTTTCAGTACACCTCCCTAATAAACACACTGGTGGTTTTTTGAGGGAAAAAATCCAAATAAGGGAGAATTGGAAAATAAATACACGATATTTAGGATATTTAACAAAAATAGAGCTACACTGAAAAATCAAAATCCATTCTCTGCATCATGAATTAAATGGCATCTCCAAATCTTGTCAGACATTTGCGAAAGAAAAAAATAAAAGAAATTATGTACCTCTTCCTGACGAGCACCAAACAAAGTATTGTATTTTCCTGGGCGACCAACAAATCTAAAAAGTAAAAATAAAAATTATTTGAAACAAAACCTAAAAAGAAAGATTTTACTTTCACCAACATTATTATTATTAGGACTTAACGACTACAATACATATTCAGACTCCAAAGAAAAACAAAAAGAAGAATATTAGCATTGCATTTCCAAGTAATTTTCAATATACTTGTATTATTTTGAGTTCTTGTCTTGGTTGATATAGATGTTATTATAGACAATGTTTTGACCAGGTACCCTGATGATGATCAGAGGGTATTTGGTTGAAACATTGTGTCCATAATATCATTTATATCTGGTGAGACAGAAAAGTGCTAGGAAGAGGAAAAAAGTCAAACAATTGTGTTCTAACTCCAAAATGAAGAGGTATTGAGCAAAATTTCATGGAAAAATTAGCTCAATGTCCTACAATCCCTATCACCTATGTGGACTGACTATATCAGTAGCTATATAGGGTGAGCACAGAATATACCTAGGGGCTTGCTTCAGAAATTACTAGCCTGCCACCAGATTCCCTGTTTTTCAGTAGTGTATTCTCTTTTGCAATCAACCTCTCTTCTTTCATCTACGCACATGTTGCTGTTCCTTCACTTGAGTACCACCTTTGTCTGTTTGTAACCTCTTTAAGGATACAATAGTTTGAAATAATACAAGTATATAAGTCTGTTAACTTGTTAACTTTGGGTTAAAAGGTTAATTTGAATAAAACTGAAACTCATCTTCAAAGTTAGCAGTTTAATGTTTGTGTATATGAAGAAGTTGGGAGGCGTGCCTGGAGATGTCTACATAAAGAACATCATTAAAACATTGGACAAGACGTGTTATAGCACAAATCAGATTTGAACTATAAAGTGACACTTACACAACAGATAATGGAGAGACATCAGGAAATCAGAAAAAAGGCATTTATGTGAGTTCTCTAAGTGGGCTATTTTAATCTTGATTATTGAAACAAACATCCATATTAAGGGCAGCCATTCTAATGGCATTCAAACAGTTAAGTAACTACATCAAAAGGTGCTGAACTACAAGGAGCAATGTTTACCTTTGAGCTTATGACTTATAAATTCTAAAAGAGATACTTTTAAAAACAGAGACTTTTGTAAGTTGGTGGGTAAATTGATCAATGTCCTGTCTGTGCTGACAGGAACTGTGCACAGTAAAACCCCAGTTGATTTGTAAACTGAGGCTTCATTTGAAGCAGCAATAGTTATGCATTTTGATTCTTACAGGATTTTTACATTGAAGACATTACACTTTTTTGCCTATTTGCTAATGCTCATATTTGTTGAGTCATTGGAGAGTGTCTTGAAATTCAAAGCCAAGGCTGGATTACTGGGGTACATTGACATGAAATTCCGGATGGGCAAAATACAAAGAAAGCATTTCAGAACAAAGAAGCAGACGAGCCTTGATTGATTTTTTTCCTTGTAATGTTTGAGTTTATCTTCTGTGATTTTCAAAGTGAACCTGAGAAATTTTTTAAATAGGTTTGCAGTAAATGATGTACTTACAAAGAAACATAATTTATTGTAGATCGAAAGAGAGACAAAACTTGTGCCAAAAGCTGAATCAAGTACTGGAAGTTCAACTTGACAAGTTGATAGACACCAGGAGCAGTGTAGTCATTAGTCAGGCTTTATATTTTCTACTACATTTTGCTTTTGTAAATAAAATGTATTTCCTGTTACATGGAATTTCTATTTGTGCTTATGTGGGCCTGAATTATTTTGGACACCAAAAATGGGCTATAAGAAAAAGTTGAGACACATTGGTTTAACTCTTAACAAAGATTTTTTTTTGTTTTTCCATGCATCTGGATATTTTTTTTTGTTTTTCCATGCATCTGGGTTTTTTTTTTTTTCATGCATCTGGTTTGTTTTTTTTTGTCTTTTCATGCATCTGGTTATTTTGTTTTTGTTTTTCCATGCATCTGGTTATTTTGTTTTTGTTTTTCCATGCATCTGGTTATTTTTTTTTTGTTTTTCCATGCATCTGGTTATTTTTTGTTTTGTTTTTCCATGCATCTGGTTATTTGTTTTTTGTTTTTCCATGCATCTGGTTATTTGTTTTTTGTTTTTCCATGCATCTGGTTATTTTTTTTTGTTTTTCAACTGTGCTACAAGTTCTAATACATTGTTTTGAAACCTACTTTGATGGATTTGAGGTTGAAACACTTTATTTTTAAGTCATTAATATGCAGGAACTTGAATGAGTTTCAAACTTTTCTGAACTTCAGAAATTCATTACAGAGGACAAGAATTTTTTAATCTACCAAAGCTTTTATCAGGCAGAATTCTAATCTCTTCTCTTTCTGTTACTGTCTTATTTACTAAAAAGCAACAAATGGAAATAAAACTAATGATTAATAAGTAAAATATGTTAACTTAGAATCTTCAAAACTTAATATTATCAATACTTTAGAGTTTATTTGGTGCTTTTTAAAAATGAAATTGTGAATGGTTTAATAACAGATAGCTGACATCCCATAATAAAAAAAAAATAAATCAGGAAGTGACACTTACTTTCCTTTAAAAAAAGCAATGTAAATAATGGATGAATAATAATTGACAAATTGAAGAGCAAACAATTTGAATGTCAGGCTGTTGTCATATTCAGTTTGTGTTCGTAGAGATTCCAAATCTGTCAACCAAAAAGCTGCTTTACGGTAAATCTGGGGGTCAGAAACAAAGCAAAAATTTTAAGCAAGCCCACTGACAAGTTTAAAATATTTTTTTGCTATTCACTCATTTATTTAAATTATTCTCAAGATTGTTTTTATTTGATTATATTCAAGAAAAAAAAACAGTTTTGATATAAGAAAAAAAAAGAAAAAAATTAAAAAAAAAGATTCACTTATGTTTTCACTGATTTCTATAAATTTGAGGCAACATATTGTGGTGAATGTAGAAAAAAATCATTTTCAATAATAATTAAAATATGAGGTGCTTTCAAAAAGTAACCAACTTTTGCCCATAAAAAAAATAAATCTTGTACATTTCACAAATTTTATTTAGTCATTTTCAAATTATTCCCCCCTTGAGAATTTACACTTCCAGTGGTTCTGACACCACTGGCAAAACCTTTGGAATGCTCTTCTTATAATTTCCTCTTGCAACTCAAATCGCTTATCTTTCAGTGTGGTTTTCAGATTGAGGAAAAACCAGAAGTCACATGGTGCCAAGTCAGGAGAATAGGGAGCCTAATGAACAAATGGTATGTTGTTCTTGACCAGGGATTGTTTCATGGCGGTCTTCCATGACTATTTGCCAAACCTTCTCAATCAGCTTGTGGGTAGCCATCCTGCACATGCCTCACTCTCCACTGAAGTGCAGCTATATTTGAAGCAATTGTACCACAACTTGATCTGACTTTTGCCCATGGCATCATCATTCAGCCATCTTGCATGAAAATGAAAATCTGATGCGCATACACTACACGTCTGTACTCTAGGCATAATAGCCAGGAACTGACACAGCCTACTGGCATGTAAATTTTCCTGTTTGTATAGGGAGGGTGTCGTCACCTCTCAACCAAAAGATTTTGCCCACACAGCATTAATTTTGGTGGGAAGAAATAAAGTTGAATACTTTTTGAACACACCTTGTATAGTATTTACAGCCTTATTTTGTTTTAACCGAGAATAAAACAAAGATGCCTAAATTTGGTCTTCAGAAATTCAATGTTCAAGAGTTTATTAAATGCATCGCCCAACTTTGACCTTTCCTAAAAGTGACTTATTAAAGTAGTTTTAGTTCTGTATTATATATATATATATATGGTGCAGTTCAATATAAAACTTGAATTTATTAAAAACAACAGGGATCATAACATTCATCGAGAGGTTCATGGGTTTTTCGCCATTTATATCATTAACTTCACTAATAGTGTACATAATACTTCATCTCAGAAATATAGACAGATATATATTCATTCATTTATATTCTGTATCATAAGAAAATCTAAGTGGAGACTGTTATTGTTGGGAGGGGTACAGTCGAATGGATAGATCTCTAGAGCCAAAGTGTGTCATAGGAAAATATAACTGAACAAAATCCAGAAAAGCAGCACAAAGAGAAACTCACGATGTTGAGCACCATTATAATAGCCAAGTTGATGCAGGCTGACAACATTGTTGTCATGATACCAGCATTTTTGTAGATGATGTTCTCTTTACGCATTTGGAGAGCAGCCAACATGGACACACGAAAAGCAATAACTCCAAGCACAGCAGCAATTGCTATGGCAACCTGAAAGAATAAATATGGTGGAAGATGATAAATTCAAAATTTGAAAATATTGAAAGGAAAAGTAATTAAGAATTAAGTCATTATGTAAAATTTCATGATAAGTGTCCAAGTAATTTTTGAACTTTTAGTAGAAGAGATATAAAATAGAAACAAATGATATAAAAACATCAAGTGGGTTTTGACATGACTTTTCTTCCAACTCCTCTTTTTCTATTTAAGGATGCTTACTTATCCTTCTTATCTTAGTTTACTGGGAAGAAAAACTTTCTTTTCCTCACCAGATTTCACATTCTAAACAGAAAATGTATCATTCCCTTTTAGAATATAATGGTAAAAAAAACCAAAAAAAAACAAAAAACAAATGGAAGAACTTCGAACACTGAAACTAGAAATAAGAAAGAATTTCTGAGCTGGGGGATTGACTAATTGATTTTTTTTTTAATGCTTATCAACCCTTTGTGGGTTATTGAAAGCCAAAACATTTTGATTTGTAATAATTTTTTTTTTGGCAAGTGAATATTGCATGAACAACTTTGAGAATAAGAGTAAATTTTTCCAGATACAAGTCCTATTATTTAATCCATGGAAGAGGAAATGGATTCATACCTTTCCCAAGGATATTTGTGCATAAGTAAATGTAACGAACCTGATTGGAATTTGAACTCGGCTCTCCAATTTCTCCTTCCAAGCTGCTATCCATTACAAATTGCCTGGAACTTTCTTATTTTAATTTAATGCTGTTTTTTTTTTTTTTTAACCAAAATGCAAGTAAAAAAAAGTTATATATATATATATATATATATATATATATATATATATATGTATTAGTAAAAACTTACCATGAACAACATAAATGAGTAGGAAAAGCAAATGGCCGGGATTTGTCGACTCCAAAAGGGCATATAAGGTTCCTTTAACTGAGAAAGAAAAACAATAAATTATAAGTTTTATGAAAAGCATTTTTAATTCCTAGTACTGTAAAATTGTTTACATCAAATAAAATTAAGTGAAATACACATATCTATATATGAGGTTGGATCAGTAAGTTCATAACCTGACAGCTGAATTGTGATTTAAAGTATTCATTGTGATTTATAGAGAACTGAATTTTGTTCATTGAAAAGGAAGGAGTTTACATTAGATAATATTTGTTGCATAAAACAAATGCTTTTTTTATTAATGTAAAGACTTATTGATGACTATATATATATATTTATATAAATCATGTATTTGGCTTAATTTGCAAGTTTATAATTGTACATGCTTCATTCGAATCTGGCTTGAGAAATTTGATAAAAGGATATATTAGTGGACTCCAAATTTATTTTTAACTGCTATGTATAATCAGGATTGGTTTTCAAAAACAGAAATTACCAATCACTATCAATCCATCTTCTAGGCAATCCCTGTTGTTTCCTGCTCATTTCTTTAACCTGTGAGCAGACATTAGTTACAGCTTCTGGGAGAGAATGCATAAATCTATACATTATTTACATTATTCGGACTATTGTCCTCATTTTTGTCGCTATATTTATAACAATGTTTCAGCCGTTCCTGTAGACGGCAAAAACACAAAAAACAAATAAACAAAGTGACAAGAGCTGTTCTTCTCTGCCGTCGCTACAAAGAAAGAGATTGCAAGACTCCTTTTCTCGGTCGTTACACAAGACAGTCGTGAAATGGACACCCAAATCAAACGTACCGGCTATAACTGCCTCTTAGTACGCCAGTCAGTTCGCACGTCCGACTCTGTTTCACAAAGTCCGCCGAAAGACTGCTTGTCACCTGTGCTGCTAACGTCTCTCCTTTTTATGGCACTCCACACTGCCAAAGTTTGCATGTGTTGTTGCGCAATCTCGTTCTGAACGAGACCGGCGCGCATAAAACGCATCTTCACAAGCGGCCATGTTTCTTGCAGGATTCGCCACGCAGGCAAGACACGTTCGTACGCGTTTCAAGTTCCGGGGTAAGTCATCATAGTTCCTTCTTCAACTGTTGAACTGAACCCTTTATTTCGCTCACGTGCCATGTTTAATGGACATCAGTTATCAGTTATCTTTCCCTCTGAAAGTTCTCCACTGCCTTAACCGGGTATTGAACTCACACTCTTTGGGTCCTGTCACTGGATCTAACCAACACCTTTATCCACTGTGCCATGTGTCCTTGAGGATATCTGTGTATGAATTTCTGGGTATTATAAACCATTTTTACCAGTGCTCATATTGCAATTTTTGCTGTTATCATTGCATGTTTTTACCAGAGCTCATATTGCAACTTTGTTATTATTGCTTTTCTCTGGCACTCCTTATTACTGGTTCCCATATTGTATTCATTTCTATGCTTGGTCGGCTCAGGAGATTTTTGTGGCCTAGCATATGTGCTGATTCCTTAAGTTTACGAATTTTCCAATAGTGTTCCTTGTCTATGATCTGAACTTGATCCAACAAAGGGCAGTGATCTCCCTTCTCTCTCCATATGTGTTCAGCCACGCCTGATTTTTCCACTTCCCCTTGTGTTACAGCTTTCTGATGTTCTTGAAGCCTTACCTTAAGGGGGTGGCCTGTCTCTCCTTTATATTTCTTTCCGCAGCTGCACAGGATAGCGTACACACAGTCTTTAGTCATGTTCTCCTCTATGGGAGTCTTACTCGGGAGAGCGAAATAAAGGGTTCAGTTCGACATTTCAACCACTTGAAGAAGGCTGGAGTGTACAACAGCCGAAACGTTGTAATAAATATGGTGACAAAGATGAGGACAATAGTCCCAATAATGTAAATAATGTACATAATACCTCATCTCAGAAATATAGATGCATAAATTTATCTATGATTATTAGCAATTTGAATGGTTTCCAAGCTGTTCTGTCTACGGGATTTCACTCACTAGCTTGGATCAACTCTTACTATGGTCTTCAGGCATTTTCAAAAGGTGCCGCATACTGGGATCACCTCCCCAGGCCAATAACATCAAGAAGTCACATTTCAAAAAATCAACCATGATGAGATTCAAACCTGGGTCTCAGGGTTGAAAAATGAACAGTCTAACTGCTAAGCCATACATTTCATTATATATATATATATATGTATATATATTTAAAGACATTTATGATATGTTTAACATTCTTTTTATAGATACAAGTATTTAAGCAAATGCTCTGTTTTATAATATAACTTGTATCTATAAAAAGAACGTTAAACATATCATAAATGTCTTTAAATAAATTGTCGAACTTTGTCCAATTCAAAAATATATATATATATATACACACACACACACACACAATTCACATAGACAAGATAAAATAATTAAGCAGTGAAATTTATGCAGTCTTTTTGTTTTTGTAGAATTTAAATTTACAATGAACAAGCAGAAGAACAAAAAGAAAATGGAATTCAAAACTCACATGTGTAATTGGATCCTTTCGATATTTTTTATTGTTGGCAAGTTTAGCCAAATACTCAGGACGAGGTGGTTCCTAAAGAAAAAAAGAAAATACTGTATAAATACAAATATTTTCATGAACAAATTACAAACAAATCCCAATACAGCAAAACCTAATACAATATGAATTCCAATAAAATACAATGAGGTTATGGCTCCCAAATCTTTGGAAAATTAATTCAAAAACATTTTTCCCAGGATTTCAAGATAGCAGCTCCTCATATTTCACACTTGATATATCTTGGCTCAACTTTAACATAAATACTGCATCTAGAAGAAAATAGTAATGAGGATGTTCAGGTCCAAAACTCATAAGTCTAGAGTTCTAATTCCAAAGGTCATAAATCAGTCTCACAAGTCCAAATTCAGAAAATGCGAGGGGAGTCAAAAATTCTTACCACCCAACTCTCAATACACAACTACCTTATACACCCACAAAGAAGAGAAAACTTCTCATCTGTTGTCTAAAGTAGCATTCTTTTATTGGGAGATAAGAAAGGCTGGGATTAGTAGAGACTGGTAAGGCAAGCGCAAACACCTATATCACAAATTGTTTTTCAAGGTAAGACTTTGTTTTCCCCTTTATCGCTACAGTATCATAGCCTGTTTTATAACTGAAATCATCATTATTTTTTTCTATTTGGCATTGTGTATTATAGAATTAAGCTTAGTAAACAGTAGTGGAGAAATAGATGCAGGTATCAGGAGGTACAAAACCAAGAACCACAGATCACAAAAGAAACAAATAAGAAACATTAGTCAGTAAACCCATCATCTGTCAAATTCCAATTGCTGACCTCTCAAAACCAGAGACTTATAATTTCAAGATGCTGACAATTGGTCAGACAGAAATCTTCATAGGCTACTGAGTTCTCTATGAAAAAGAAAGCTATTTTCGGCAAAGGATTTATGCAACACATTAGTATTTCAATCAGTGAGCTACTGTGTTCTTTTCTGCATAAATATCAAGATCTAAATTGCATTTCTTGGTAAATGGAGTCGGGGGCGGGGGGGTCTGCCTGTGTCATTTATAAGAAGATTCACTTATGACCTAAAGCATTTTCTTGGATTAACAATATATATCCCGAGATATGCCTATGACATTTTTTTTTTGGTTCCTTTTTAAAAACATCAAATATTCTTATTTACAAATATTTGTCAGGATAAAAGTTAACGTCTGATAAGCAAAACTCTGTATGACTATATGTGTGTGTGTGTGTGTGTATATATCTACTACTCTAAACGTTATTTTGTGGATACCCATGTTTGACTAGATGCCTTGATTGTTTTTGGGGTTATTTTTTCTCCTTTTAGACAGTGTCTACTGACCTTGAAAGTTTCAGTAACTTTCTGCAGATGAAGATTCTAAAATGTTAAAAAAATGTTATTGTTGTAGTGTCTTCCCTCTAATGAGACTATTATGGACTCTTCCACTTACTATAAAGTAGTAGGAAAAGTAAGCCTCGGGGGAACGGTGATATAGACTGAACGCCGGTCAACCGATGCACACTCCCAAATCATGTAACACACTTTTGTTGTATTTACTGTTCAATACACTATTTATCTGCAATCTCTTGTTTTGTTATTTCTTAACCAATTACTTATAATTGTTTAAAGTATGCCTAAAGTTTAGAAACATTTCAACAGCTTCCAACAGATGAACTTCAACATAGATTTTAGTTTGCATCTATAAAATAATCTCTGGTTGAAATGAGACCACAGTTTTCTTTAAACTGATTGTCAAACCAATCTCTATTTACAATCTTCATAAAGTCTGTTCATCAACAAATTCATATACTCCTGAGAATTTTTGAATAAGTTATGGTTACCAGTCACAGTCACCAGCCAGTCAGGACCAGGTCATAAAACCATACCAAACATCAATCATCATCACCCTTGAGAACTAGATAGAAAACAAAGTAAGATCAAATAGATCCCCCCCAGCCTTTAATACCATTTTCAACTTTCAAAGATCCATTAGACTACTACTGGCATTCACCAGAGTTTCCATAAAAGACCTGATTGGCACAAAATGATCTGGATCATTGAGTTTTCATAGAATTATCTGAAAGTGTCAAATTCTTTAGTTCCACAGAAACCTGGAACAATTCTTGGTTTTGCTCTTTTCTTGTAGTTGTCTGGCTATGAAGATCATGCCAACTGTCCCTCAGTTATTCCACACTGATTCTAGAAAGACAGTGTCAACAACACATCCATTTAGGTGATGTAAAATAAGAAAAGCTAATCTTAATAATTTCGCAAAATGAAATTCCTCTGTAGTTATAAAATTCCACATGTAATACATTTACCTTTTAAAATAGAATAATAATGGTATATGCACACACATGGTGCATTTCATCCATGTGTAATATATAACACAGACTAGGTTATTTCAGTTGTCAGTGTCTTGCAAATGTCAGCGTGATAAGGAATAGAACAATATATATGATGTATCAAAGTATCAAAATATGGATAAAAAAAAATTGCCATCTTTTCAAGATATTTACAACTCATTTAGAAGAAATATGCTTAACTTGTTGCATTTTTCTTCCAAATTAAATGGTCTGTACATTAAAAAAAAGAAGCAATAAACAAGAAACCCATTTGAACCAATTATAAAAGACAGAAATTCTACCTCTTCCTCTTCAGAATGAAGATTCCATTTCCACTGAATTATTGCCTGTTTTCGTTTCCAGAACTCCAAAAACAATGTTCCTGAAAATAAATGCCAGAAAGTTATAACAGTTAACTTATTGTACCAGTTGTGTTAAAAAAAAATAAAATAAATGAACAATAAACAGATCATTTGTGGCTAGCCACAAAAAAATGGATCAGCAATATATCCGGCACAAAATGCTGGTGTTAATGTTTATTTTAAGAGCAAGAACAAGTAAGGTGACATAAGTCAGTAAATGTTTTTAAAGAATTATGGAAAGAATAGAGTTCAGTATAAATATAAAATTATACTGTATTTTTTAGAACTTACAACAAGGATCAATAGACTAGGCAAACAACTTGACTATGTAGTTGGTTAGTATTTGTTCATTATTTTTTTTACTAATTTCAAGTGTTTCTTTAAGTGCTAATGCAATTTCAGGATTTGAAAAAAAAGAAAAAAATCTTCTGCATAAAGCATTTCAGATTTCAGGCAAGTGAATCTGAATTTACAAAATAAAAAAAAAACTGACAACTAAAATGGGTATCCATGATTTCAAAACCAAATTTAGCCGTAGGACCAACTGAAAGTAAAACAGGTTCTTGATGTTCTCTGCTGGTTCAAAAAGAGAACATATTATTCTTTGGATTTTGTCTTAATTCCTGTAAAGGTTTCCATTGCTTTGTTGCTTGGTCATTGACTCAAAGTACCAGAGCCAATTTTTAGCAATAATCAAAATCTTTCAAATTGGTTCTACTCAAAATAATACAGAATATGACAAAGAACTAGTCTCTTTAATATGTCTTTTACTAATGGCTAGAATTTGTGCTAAAGCATACTTAAACCTTTCTGACTTGAGATACAGACTGAGATATTGGTTGTTGATTATGTCAAATACATACAAATAATGTCTTTCAGTACAGAAGCAACTGAAGGCTTTTTTCTGACTGACTTTATAGATAAAAGTGAATCCACTTTCCCACTTAATGGTGGTAAGGTTAGAAGTATTGTTCCCTCAGATCAATTTCGCAGCCTCGTGAATTTGCCCAAACTTTTTATCTTCAAAAAATATAACAGCCATTTTCTAAAAGTAGATTACATATTCATTTTGGTGGTAATTTGTGTATGATTAACTCAAATCTGCAGTCATCTTAAGAACAAACTTATGAGGGAGGTGCTGAAAAGTTATTAGACTGACAAAATATCAGAATTTATTTTGGAAACCTTTTTATTGGGCCAAGAACTTTTCAGGAACTAGTTTATGAAAGTCTTCATTGACATATTGATTCTTATTTAAGCTACAAACAAGAAGAGCTTTGAAACATGAAGTCAATTTTTGATTGGCTTATTTGTTGGCCAAATTAGTGAAACTTTCAAGTCAAAGGATACAGATTGGTCAGAAAGTGAAAGATGAAAAGTAAAGGAGAAAAACACCCCTACCCCACAAGGACATGAAGATCGCAAAAAAGACAGTTGCTCCATTATCAACAATTGTACTGACACGGGCGTGTGAACAAGAAGCAGAAAGTTTCCAATAAGGACATCGATGATCACACAATGGACACATAGTAATATTTTTGCTGTCACAGATTTCATTGCTGGAAAAGAAACAAATGTTTTGATTAATTAATATTTATACAGAATTTTTGTTTCGATTTTTACATATTTTTTCAAGTATCTATTTTTGTTATTTAAAAATTGTTTCCAGGATTTTTTCAATTATTAATGCACAAAGAACAAATTAAAACTGAAATTTGTGTCTAAAAAAAAAAACAAAAATGTCATATGCCCCAAAAAGAGATTCCCTATCAAAATCCTGCCAATCATATTTTCCCCACAACTAACTTATGTTTATCATTAACAAATCTGTTTAATAATTTTAAAAATGATAATTACAGAATTGGTCGACTACAAGACTGATTCCAAGAACTAAATAAATTTTCATGTCAACAAACTTAAAATGCTTTATGACATTTTTTTTATCACCAAATAAGAAGAGGAAAGTGACTCTCCACCTGTTGAGGCATGTAACCCCAACCTTAAGAGATTAAAGGCATTATTTATAGCCTTTGTCAGGTGTATATAGATCTGAGTAATTTACATGGAATTCTGAACTGAACCGTTTATTTAATTAATGTGAGTCGACTGTTCTCATTCCACTGCCCATGTCTAATTCTTATCTTTAGTATTGCTCAGTTACTGCTTGCCTGTTTCTACACTGCCCAGGCCAGGGATTTAATTCACAATTACTTTGACACCAACTTCATGAACCAACACTAACCGACTATGGGAAAGCAGCCTAGTGGATTAATAACTAAGCAATAACTGAGAAGTACTAACAAAAATAAGAACTAGATGATATCACTAGGCATGAACGAGAATAATCTACACCTGTAGATTAAATAAAGGGTTCAATTCAGAATTCACTGTAGGTTACTCGAATCAACTATTCATATGCCTGATGAAGGCCGGAGGGCACAATGGCCAACAAAAATGAGGACAATAGCCAAATGTAAATAATGAGAACTGCACATCTCAACAAGTCAGTGAATTAGTTGGCATAAACTCTTGTTTTGGAATGCGAGTCTGAGAAAAAAACTAAAGGCAAAATGTCAATTATATCTGAATGGGGACTGGAGCAAATTGCCAGAAATATTTTAAATATTAATTACAATAAATGAAATCATTCTGCAGCAAAATTAGAGATATGGTAAGGGATGGGTGGAGGGACCCAGTGAGATTTGAACCAGTGGATAACTTAAAATTTATTAAACTGTTCACAACTTAGTAAATACCCAAGTTCAGGTGCTTTGTGCTTACTTTTGCCTAAATGGGTTCACATGACAGGAGCTGGATAACTTTGACCTCGATACTAGAATTTTTGTTGCGTTTATTTAAATACTATTTTTGTTAACAAAAATCCTCACTTTTTCATGAAAAAATTTTGCTGAAAAATTAAAACTGTTACAATTGTGTATCAACAAATTGGCATTTGGCTTTCAAAGAAAGATTTATAAGCAATTAATTATGATTAATAAATCATCTTTTTGGTGTTCATGTATTAAAAATAGACTCAAGTAGCTTCAGGTTTTGGGTCAATACTTATTGAGGACAGTTTCCAAAAAGACAGTGTTGAATTGTATCTCCAATGTATTATTCACAATTACTATATAAATTCTGTTGTTGTTGTGTATTCCAGAGACACTTATAACACATTCCAAACAAAATTCCTGCTGAGAAAATATTAATTTAAGGGTTACACAATTCCCTTCATATTCCAAAAGAAACAAAAAAGTCTGTAAAACAACTACAATATTTGTTAATTCAAAATTATGTGGGAAAAAATTTTTCTGTGAACTTACAATCAGGTGTATAGATAGAGAAAAATAAAATGAAAAATTAATGTTAAGTATATCAATTTTTTTAGTTTTGAAAGAAATTTGAAGAACCTCTGTGTGTGTGTGTATGTATATATATATATATATATATATAGTGAACACTAAAGTCAACACACAGAAGTGACAGTCTGTTTCACGCTAAATGCTATCATCATGGACTAATAATTGTGCTTAGCATGAAACAGACTGTTGCCTTTGGGTGTTGACTTCAATGTCCACTTTTATATTTACATACAGTCTATCCCTGGTATTGAGTACTTTAACCCATAAATATACCATAATTTAAAAACAATATATTATATATATATATATATATATATATATATATATATATATATATATATATATATGAATGAGAGATGGCCAAAATCCTACTTGAGGCTGTTTCAACAGGAGCTGAGAGTTTTCATCATTTAATAAATCATAAAATGACACAATTTCTTCTTAATCTCCAGGCAGAATATCTCTAATTCCAGTGACCAAGAGAGTTTTTCATTTTACATATATATATATATATATATATATATATATATATATATTTGAAAATATTTTTATAGGTACAAAATTTTATTATGGCGATAAAGGTATTCAGCTTAATATTACTAGACATATTAAAACGCACGAAGCAACCGGTTTCGCTCCCGCTCATCAGGCTTGCAACGGGAGATTTTAATTTAAAAAACAGAAAATGTACACTAAAAAGAATTGTGTAGGGGAAAAAAAAAAATAAATAAATGAGCAAAAGGAGCTAGAGGCAAATGACATTTGTGAGCACTTATCAAATAGCAGATCGTGTGCAGTGAATTTTAGTGTTGACCGGTTCACCGTATTGTCCCGGTCACACTCTTTATTTCACCTGAAGGTGCTGGAGGCACTTTACATCGGGTCCCGCAAGCCTTCCTTGTGTAAACAACGTGAGTGTTTGTTGGGGCTCGCTGTCATTTGCCTCTAGCTCCTTTTGCTCATTTTTTTTTTTTTTTTTTTCCCCCCCCACACAATTCTTTTTAGTGTACATTTTCTGTTTTTTTAAATTAAAATCTCCCGTTGCAAGCCTGATGAGCGGGAGCGAAACCGGTTGCTTCACGCGTTTTAATATGTCTAGTAATATTAAGCTGAATACCTTTATCGCCATATATATATATATATATCTATCTCTCACACACATACACTTTTATCTATTCACTATTAATGCTCTATTCATTTTTGCAAAAGTCCGCTTAACTTAAAATATTATGTGCTAGTAATTTACTGGCTAATGAATTTTGTTAGTCATCAACTATTTTTATTGTTACTTTATGTAAGTGCATTTAAATAGACACTGAAGTCAATGCCAAGTGGCTCAGTGTTGACCTCAATGTTCACTTTTACATTTAACTATAAATATAGCATATATTAAAATTATTTTTCAGTTTCCACAAAGAGATGCAGGTTCGAATCCTGCTGGAGGGTGCAAATTTTTTTAACAAGACTTCTTGAATATTCAGGCTGGTAGATGGAAATAAATATACTGTTTAATAAATAAATAAATAAAAATGAAAAAATAACAGCATCTACTCAAATATGAGTATCCATTAAAAATAACATTTAAACAAGTTAAAAACACACACAGAGACATTATATATATTATATATAAATATATATATATATATATATATATATAAATATATATATATATATAAATATAAAAGTGGACATGGAAGTCAGCACTTAGAGGCGACAGTCTGTTTCATGCTAGTGCAATCGTCAGGCGACTCTATATATATATATATATATATAAATATATATATATATATATAAATATATATATATAAATATATATATATATAAATATAAATATATATATATATATATAAATATATATATATAAATATATATATATAAATATATATATATATAAATATATATATATATAAATATATATATATATAAATATATATATATATAAATATATATATATATAAATATATATATATATAAATATATATATATATAAATATATATATATATAAATATATATATATATAAATATATATATATATAAATATATATATATATATATATATATATATATATATATAAATATAAAAGTGGACATGGAAGTCAGCACTTAGAGGCGACAGTCTGTTTCATGCTAGTGCAATCGTCAGGCGACTAGTGCTGTTATTTTTCTCGGCTGTTTATATAAGGGTCAGTGGTGCATTATGGGTAGTATATTTTGGCGGGTACTTTTACCGGAAGTCGCTTATTTGTTTATTTATTTATGTCAAATTATTTTGCTTCTTTTTTTGTTTGTTTTTTATCTTATATATTTATTTATTTATTCTTTTGTTTTGATCGGTGTTTTTGGTTAACGTAGTAAAAAATTTGTTTATATAGCTTATTGTTGGTAGTCTATAATGGCCGCCATTTACCGGAAATCGCTTGTTCGCTTATTTATTTGGGTCAAATTGTTTTGCTTATTATTTTTATTTGTATAACAGTTATAACTTTCGTCCGTTCTTTTGTTTTGATTTTATTTCGCATATTCTAACAGGTGTGGTTTTGTGATTTGTTTGGAGTAGTTTATTTTGCTTATTTTATTGTTGTTTGTTTATATATTTATTTATTTTTCTATTTTAAGTTACGTAGTAAAAATTTGTTTTCATGTCTACATTTTGAGATTAGCTCGGATCTTTTATTTAATAATTTATTTTGATCTGGGAAGGTAATGATAGCTATTTTTTCCTCCAAGCAAAGTTTGCAAGTTTTTGATAGGTTGTTGTAGGCTGATGATTTTTTCCTTATTTTCCAAGATATTTTTGGTGTGGTGTGTGTTTTGTTTTTTATTTCCCAGATATACTTAGAAAGCATTGTGCTGTTCGCATATTTACTATTTGTGAAAGACATTTTGTGTACATAATTTCTTTGTTTCCATGGTCCTTCGGTTACTCCTATGTATACTTTTTCTTCATTATCTGCTGATTTTGTCGTGGCTTGGTAGATTACGTTGTTTTGTAAACAATTACCGTTTAAGGGACATTCGTTTTTTATTCTGCAGTTGCACGTGGGTTTAATTTGTTCGTGTGGTTTGTTAATAATTTTTCTGTTGTGCTTTTTTATTATTTGTGCCATGTTCTCGGTGCAACTGTAGCTGATTTTTACTGTGTTTTTGTTGAATATTTTGTGTAGTGTGCTTGATTCCGGGAAGTGTTTGTGTAAAAGCTTGAAGAATATTTTTCCTATGTTTGTTTTTACGTTTTTGCTGTACGGTGGGTTGAACCATATGATATTTCTTTTTCTGTTGGTCTTTTTTGTGTTCTGTGGTGAGTATGTGAGTGTTGCTGGGAATCCGCTATCTTTTAGGGCTGTTTCGTAGTCTTTCTTGGCTTTGTTAAATATAGATTCATCGGAAGAATTGTCGGAAAGCCTGCGGTTAATCGATTTAGGTATCTGTTTGATTATAGAAGGCGGGTGGTTGGAGTATATATGTATGTACTGTGGTTTATCATTCGGTTTTCTGTATGGTTTGTGTGTGCCTTTTCTTAGGTTGAAGGTGACATCTAGAAAATCTACTTCGTTTAGGTTAGTTTTTATATCTATCTCGAATCCGTTATTTTTGAAGATTTTAATTATTGCTTTTCTAGTTTTATCTGTCTTTTGTTTGTTGCAGTTTCTTAAGATTATGAGACCGTCATCTCTGTAGAGCCCTGTGTCATTTCTATCTATTATTTTGCTTATTTCGTGTAGTAAATAAATACCTACGATTTCGCATGTCTCTGCACCGTCAAAGCTTCCCATTGTAGTGTCAAATATCCCATCTTTCTTTATCCATGCTTCTTCATGGTGAAATAATAATGATTTACGGGAGTGCTTAATGATGTCGATTTCGTTTGGTTTTATTATTATTTGTTCCTGAGCTAAGTTGATGGCCTTATCTAGTGTACGTTCTGTTATGGATGGGTAAAATTCTTTTATGTCTAATTGTAGGAAGTGGCAATTTTGTTTGTTATTTATGCTGTTGAACCAGTCAATGGTTGTTTTTGTGTTTTTCCACTGGTTTACTCCTAACTTCTTCCTAAGTTCAGAATTAATTCTTTCTAGTATTGTTTTGCTTATTTTACCTAGTTCGCTTTTCGCTGGGTTTATGAGTCTGCATGCAGGGTTGGTTTTGAAATTTTCCTTGTGGTCTTTTAGTGTGATAAAGGCTTGCGTCTTGCTCATGCAACTTATTCGGTCATCTAGGTCTAATTTTTGAGCGATTGCTTTAGCTTCTTTATTTATATCGTGTTCTATTGTTTTGGGTGCCTTTTTGTATGTTTTGGTTATGTTGTTCTTTAGTAATTTATTGTGCGTGGGAGGGGTTAGTTTGTATAAATTTCTTGTTTTGTCGGCTGCGATGAATACATTTGCTGAACTGTTTATTTTAGCTATATCTTCTTTTAGCTTTTTTTGGAATGCATCTTGATTTTTATGGAATTTTATGTTTCTAACTAGGTCATTTAAGTCCTTCTCGAAGTCATCTAATTCTTTTTGTTGCGGGGGACATTTTTTTGTTTTGAACCCGTATTTTTCCTTGAGTGTATTATTATTATTGTGAAGATCTTGGTTTAAAAAATGTGCTTTCCATCTCATTCTTTTTATGAAACTTTCTGTTTTTTCAAATAATTTTAGTTTATATATGTAAGGGGAAGGGGTGGGTATGTTTTTTAGTGAGTAGTCGAGGCTAAATTTTTCTATGTCCATGTTGTGTTATAAATGTAGCGAAAGTGCTCTACTGATGATCAGGAGCTGAATATGCAGAAATATAGTCTTAAAGTGTGCTATATTTATGGGGTAAAGTGCTCAATATCAGAGATAGAGCGTGTGTAAATGAAGAAGCATGGATAAAGAAAGATGGGATATTTGACACTACAATGGGAAGCTTTGACGGTGCAGAGACATGCGAAATCGTAGGTATTTATTTACTACACGAAATAAGCAAAATAATAGATAGAAATGACACAGGGCTCTACAGAGATGACGGTCTCATAATCTTAAGAAACTGCAACAAACAAAAGACAGATAAAACTAGAAAAGCAATAATTAAAATCTTCAAAAATAACGGATTCGAGATAGATATAAAAACTAACCTAAACGAAGTAGATTTTCTAGATGTCACCTTCAACCTAAGAAAAGGCACACACAAACCATACAGAAAACCGAATGATAAACCACAGTACATACATATATACTCCAACCACCCGCCTTCTATAATCAAACAGATACCTAAATCGATTAACCGCAGGCTTTCCGACAATTCTTCCGATGAATCTATATTTAACAAAGCCAAGAAAGACTACGAAACAGCCCTAAAAGATAGCGGATTCCCAGCAACACTCACATACTCACCACAGAACACAAAAAAGACCAACAGAAAAAGAAATATCATATGGTTCAACCCACCGTACAGCAAAAACGTAAAAACAAACATAGGAAAAATATTCTTCAAGCTTTTACACAAACACTTCCCGGAATCAAGCACACTACACAAAATATTCAACAAAAACACAGTAAAAATCAGCTACAGTTGCACCGAGAACATGGCACAAATAATAAAAAAGCACAACAGAAAAATTATTAACAAACCACACGAACAAATTAAACCCACGTGCAACTGCAGAATAAAAAACGAATGTCCCTTAAACGGTAATTGTTTACAAAACAACGTAATCTACCAAGCCACGACAAAATCAGCAGATAATGAAGAAAAAGTATACATAGGAGTAACCGAAGGACCATGGAAACAAAGAAATTATGTACACAAAATGTCTTTCACAAATAGTAAATATGCGAACAGCACAATGCTTTCTAAGTATATCTGGGAAATAAAAAACAAAACACACACCACACCAAAAATATCTTGGAAAATAAGGAAAAAATCATCAGCCTACAACAACCTATCAAAAACTTGCAAACTTTGCTTGGAGGAAAAAATAGCTATCATTACCTTCCCAGATCAAAATAAATTATTAAATAAAAGATCCGAGCTAATCTCAAAATGTAGACATGAAAACAAATTTTTACTACGTAACTTAAAATAGAAAAATAAATAAATATATAAACAAACAACAATAAAATAAGCAAAATAAACTACTCCAAACAAATCACAAAACCACACCTGTTAGAATATGCGAAATAAAATCAAAACAAAAGAACGGACGAAAGTTATAACTGTTATACAAATAAAAATAATAAGCAAAACAATTTGACCCAAATAAATAAGCGAACAAGCGATTTCCGGTAAATGGCGGCCATTATAGACTACCAACAATAAGCTATATAAACAAATTTTTTACTACGTTAACCAAAAACACCGATCAAAACAAAAGAATAAATAAATAAATATATAAGATAAAAAATAAAAAACAAACAAAAAAAGAAGCAAAATAATTTGACATAAATAAATAAACAAATAAGCGACTTCCGGTAAAAGTACCCGCCAAAATATACTACCCATAATGCACCACTGACCCTTATATAAACAGCCGAGAAAAATAACAGCACTAGTCGCCTGACGATTGCACTAGCATGAAACAGACTGTCGCCTCTAAGTGCTGACTTCCATGTCCACTTTTATATTTACACACGCTCTATCTCTGATATTGAGCACTTTACCCCATAAATATAGCACACTTTAAGACTATATTTCTGCATATATATATATATATATATATATAAATATATATATATATATATATAAATATATATATAAATATATATATATATATATATATATATAAATATAAATATATATATATATATATATATATAAATATATATATATATATATATATATAAATATATATATATATATATATAAAAATATATATATATATATATAAAAATATATATATATATATATAAATATATATATATATATATATATAAATATATATATATATATATATAAAAATATATATATATATATATATATATATATATATATATATATATATATATATATATATATATATATGGTAATGCCAAAATATAACAATTAAAAACAGTTACTCCAGTTCATCAGTCCTCTCTCATCAGAGCAAAGATTGAAGACAAAAAAAATGTGCACACTGACTAAAAAAAAAGATACAACCCCAAACTAATGTTATATTTGGAATAAAAAACAACAAAACATTAAAGCCCACCAGTCACTCCTACTTCAGAGAGAGAGATGGCTGGTAAGACTTAATGTACACTGATTACAAAACTTTCAAGCGCTAATCAGTATAGTTATACTCTTCGCACTAACATCTGAATTTGTAAATTACAAAATTAATATGATGGGTAGGCAGAACATCTTTCTGGATCAATCTCAACATAGGTCAGGAACTAAAAGTAATATATGCATCAGTGGGAAAATAAAAGCTAAAACACTAACTGAAATTTGCTTAGTAGTGTATGAAATATA
This sequence comes from Acanthosepion esculentum, assembly GCA_964036315.1. Lineage (NCBI taxonomy): Eukaryota > Metazoa > Mollusca > Cephalopoda > Sepiida > Sepiidae > Acanthosepion > Acanthosepion esculentum. Next base: position 51,375,185 of record OZ038493.1, read on the forward strand.
AAGCTTTTTAGGATTGGATTTCTGGTTCCTTCTAAAGTCTTTGCATTCTCTTTCACTCCCCTTACATGCACCTTGCATCTTAGTGGCATTATTGCCTTTCTTAGGGTGGATAAAAAAAGAAAAAGAAAGCATCCCTGTATCTTCCTTGTTTCTTGATGTAGAATTGTAACCAGCATTTATTTTATTTTATCCCCATCTCACATATATAATATTTGATCAATAAAAAAAATTATTAATCTGAAGAATTTTTTTCAATTTGTCATTCAATTACCCACAGAATTCATTCCTTTAATGGTTAGACTGGAGTGATCTCTCCAAAGTGCAGGACTAAGAGATGGTATATGGAGGCCGTGCTTTGACCAAGCCACATAGCCCCACTCTAAACTGTACCAACAAAGTCTAGAGGAATATAGGCCATTACATTTAGGGCCAGCATGGCTGTAGAAGTTGCCAGAAGTTTGTCATTGTTGATAGCTAACTGCCTTCAGGGCTCTATTCTGTATTTTCTGTCTGCATTTACTTCTAGAGTTTTTCTGGTAGATAAAGTCACGAGACAGTGGAGGTTTAAAAGCAGTGTTTTACTTCTGAGATGGACTACCTTCCCTGGGTGAAAAGCTTTATCTACCCAAAGCAACCCACTGCATATAATGGCACTATCACACACACACACAAAATAGTATCAAAATATTATACAACATGTGAATTACAGGTATTATAGAAGGGAGGGTGTTTACTAAAGGATCAATCTATACAGCCAGAGTGTTGGGTGTGAACAGAGCTCAAGAGATACAATAAAGCAGACAGGTTTTGTACATGTAGAAATTATATTTTATATACAAACATTAATCAGAATGTAACAGGAATACTCTTAGTTTTATCAATGCATATGAAAAGGATTATTAATTTGATTAAATTATTAGACCTTTTCTTACCTGACGTAGTTATCTCCCATGATAACTAAGCCATAGATAGTGACTATTAAACCAACAAGGGAGGCTGGAATCAGCATGGAAGTATAAAAACCAAGCCAGGCAAAGTAAAGACCGACTTTCTCACCAAAATATTCTCTGAAAAATAAAAAGAATTTATGGTAAGAAAATTAATAAACAAATAAAAATTACGTAATATTAATTTATACCACAGTAAAACCATACAGCATATTTTTTTTTTTACTCTTCTGAATTCATAAAAGTTTATTAAAAAAATCTATTTTTCACAGTAAAAACAACACAGACACCCCACCTATCCTATTACCAAAAACAGCTTTTGTTTTTAGAGAAATTAAATATTTTCATGGAATAAAATAATTGTTCAGTCTTCAAATAAAATATTTTGAAAAGCATTATTTCCAATGGTTTTAAATTTTTAAATAGATTGATTTATTTTTCAAATAAAATTGTCTATTTCACTGGTTAGCAGTGAAAAAGTATCAATTCCCTAAATTATTTTAATTAAGAAAGCAATAGTATAGATTGATCAAGTGTGTCTTACTATTAAAAAATTAATTAGTCTATTTCGATTATATATTCAACCATCTACACAGATGAACTTCTTGGATAAACCATGAAAATGTAGGGAAGCCACTGAGAATTAAATTCACTCAATTGTAAGACTTTTCATTGCCTTATTATTATTACTATTGTGCATTCATAATTGATAAAAATTTTATATTTTTCTTTAAGAACTTTTGTTGAAATTCAAAAATTTATAAAGTACAAACAAAATGAAGGACATAATAAAAGAATAAAAATCAGAAGAAGAAAGAAAAAACAAAAGTGAAGCAATTTTTTGCAACATAAAAATAAATCAGCAGAATTTGTTTTAATTTTTTCGTACAAATTAAATAACATTTTTACAATGGTTTATTGACTGGAATTGGTTAACTCTCACATATTAAGCAACAGAATTTTGTTTTATAAGTTAAACTAGTATATTTCTACCATAATAACAAGGTTATCTTCTGAATTGGCAATAGCATTGAAGAAAAAATAATAAAGTTACTGATCGGAGTTACTCTCCTTTATGGTGACTGCAATTGATGCCCATTTGAAAATTTAACATACTTTCCTTTCCATTTGAAACTATGGGAAGGGGATCCTATGATAGATAGTTCTTGATCTATGTGTATGAGATCCTTACAGTCATTGATAATATATTTTCCCCACTAAGACTTACAAAAATGAAGGGGGATCTAAATTTACCAAGTAAATCAACCCATTCATATTGTCTGTACACTCCTAAAACACTGGAAGTAGTTTTCTCCCAAAGAGTTAACAAGGTTCTTTTTATTTATTTTATTCCTTTTTTTTAACAATTTCCACGTATAATGTATTTAGTAGGATAAGTATTACAAAGAAGGTATTGGCCAAAATATAAAACAATTTGTTGAATAATGTTTAATACCAAATTCATATAGAGGAAAAAAATGGTTTTCTGATAATAGTAAAAAATAACTTTATTTACATCTTAATAATAATAATAATAATAATAATAATAATAGAACCATCAAATTATTTTAAATTACAATCATAAAATAAATGCTAGAAATGAAATGATTAAACAAAATATTATTTCATTTATTTTAAAGTCTATAAGCCTGAGGATCTTGGTAAAGATCATCCTTCATGGAACATTGTGAACTGATGCTACAGAATCACAAAGAACTGTACCAAATAACAGAAACCACATCCCTTAAGGACTATCAACAGCTGCAACAACTAAAATGGATAGAACATATAACTTGAAGAGAAAATAATGACATAAGATGTTATCGTACCACACTACTTTAAATAAAAGGTTAGGAAGGAAACCCATATCAATACTGAAAAAAAGCGATAACAACGACTAGACTGGAGAAACCTATTTTCCTGAAAAATTGTTTTAATAGGAAGATTTTATAAATTTCAAAAGAAAGCAGCACTAGCTGTTTGGTCAAAGAATGCCAAATTTTTCCTTGCAGGGAAACAGCAAACATTACCATTGCTTTCAGTTTTGTAATTATTAAAACTACTTTTTAATTGATACAACTGAAAAAGGCTGCCATACATATCTTATATTTAAAAGTTGCTTAATTAAAAACAACAAGAATGAAAATAATAATACAAGAAACATGAATAATGAAAAAACAGTTTTGGATCTTTAGGGATAATAAACATGGCTTTAATTTCATTTAATAGTTGGTATTTTATGGAACTTTAAAAATAAACAAAAAAACAACTTATTTAAAAAAACTGAAGTACAAATATAAATTTCTATTCTTATTGTCACAGAGAAATCTCATTACTTACTTGATGTAGTGAAGGGGTTGAAATTTGAGGATTTGTGACCAATGGGCCCAGTTCTCATACAGATCTTTCCGAATGTTTGATTTTGTGTGTTTTTTCCAGTGGCCCTGTAAAGGTCAAAGGAAAAATATTTGTTAGAAATTGAAAAAAAATACATCAAAAGAACTGAATGAAACAATTTTGCAGTTTAATCCACCCTTTTTTTTAAGTGGACTATTTGTGTTTTCACATGGAATGGGGGGTGGTGACAAGAGTTTCTTTCATCGCAGTTGTTATATTAGGGTTTCATTGGTCAGATTTTTGTAATTTTTATTCAACAACTTTAAAAACAGGTTGAAAGCTGTATTGTATTTAACCAAGTGTTAACAAAATGGCAAATCAGATTCTACTGTTAAATTTATTCAAGTCAGTTTGATTTGCTGAGGAATATTGATTTTGTTATTTCTATTTACAAAAAAAAATGTTTTTCAAATTAGCTTTCTCTTGATTTATTCATCTTGTTTTTGTATTGAACTTGGGAAATATTTATTTAGATTTATTAGATGCTAAGTGTATCATGGACTGAGCGTGTGAGCAGCCATGAGGTCTTGGAGAGGATGCAAACAAGGAGAAAGCTTATACTTAACATAAGACAGACGCAGATGAAATTTCTGGGACACATAATGAGAAAGGCGGGCCTGGAGAATCTGATACTCACAGGTCGAATAGAGGGAAAAAGAGACAAGGGAAAGCAATGCATGACATACCTGACAAACTTAAGCAAGTGGATGGCAGAATGTGGTCTGGAGGAGTTAGCAGAGGGACGAAACTTATTGAGGGCTACAAGGGATAGGGTGAAATGGAGAGCTATGATCGCCTATGTCCTGAAAGGACATGGCACATATAAAGAAAAGAAGAAGATGGGTGCAAAAGTTTCCAGCATTTTAATGATAAGAGAAAAGAAGAGGAAAAATTTATTGTACATTTAGTATCTAGTTTTCATAAGGAAGGGTGCTGGGAAATTTTGCACACGGCTAATACGTTTACTTTCATCAAGTCAATCCCGAGACAACACCACCTTAGTTGAAACCTTGTATTTATTATTTGTAGTCCAATATTTCAGCTGATCAACTCTTCCATTTTCACCAGGTAGAAGATGCATTCAAAGATTTTGAGAGACATTTAAATAAAAATGTTCTCTCAATGTGTCGTTCCGTTCTCTTGCTTTTATTAACCATTAGCCTGCTGTATGTAAGTTACTTCCTGTAATGAAAGAGATAATCACCTACCTCGAAAAAGAGTTTGTGTTTTGTGTGCAATCTGCTGAAGAAAGATTACAGAAAGTAGTTAGCAAAAATCTGTTACTTTAAGTATCAGAATCTATGCTAACGTTCTTTCCTCCTCTGAATGGCGTGGCCAATCAGAAAAATTGCTGTGAATAAAAGCTATTGTTTTTCACTTACAAAGGGAGGATTTTTTCTGAGCTTGGTGGACAAACATGCATTTTTGCTGGTGAGAAGTGAAGGTGGGATTTGTGACCCCATTTTGTCGTTTCTACGTTGCCTGTTGGACTGTTACGATGGACTATTGTCTGAACTGTGATTTGGCTACAAGTGTTGTGGATGAGAGACAGAAGAAACCTATTGCAGACGTTTATTGCTACTATAAGTTTAGAGTTTTTTTTCTTTTTTCTTTACAACAACACTTCCTTTGTCAAACAAAATGTTTGTCTAGCCATGACATGCAACTCTGATCATCAGTCAATAGTGTGGTTGAATTCTTACACTAGTGTTGCTATATCCTACTTTGGCAACAGAAAAATGGCTAACTGAAAATTGAAGATAATGCTATTACAGTTGTGTGGCCACTTATGTCCAATGGATGAGGATGAAATACTTATGAATACTGCAGAGTGCTAAAGGTTAAAGAATTTCATCTTCATTAGAATTAAACTCTTGTTCCCTTTATATGTAACATGTCAGTTTCCACAGACTTGGTCCTCCTCCAAAATAAAAAGAACTAAATAAACATTGACAGATCTGATATAACCACTATACAGTAATGCCCAGTACAGTTGCAGGAGTCAGCAAGAATGCCACACCGATGGTAGATGACTGACAAACTGAATTTATATATGCATGAGAAACTATCACTGGATATTTTCCTCTAAAATAACTGGACAATGAACACAATAAAAAATATGTATAAAAAAAAAAAAAAAAAAAAAAAAAAAATCAACATGAAGATAAAAGTGACTGAATGTATTCTGGGAACATTTAAATGTCAAGAGAGTGGGTGATAGGAACTTTTAATTAGAAAAATTGAGAGTGATCAAAAATTTACCTCATGTAATGGAAAACAGGAAATGTAGTAGCCATCGCTTATCATTTTCTTTATACCTGCAAAGAAAGACACATGAATTGAGAATAATTCTTTGAGAGGAAATAAAGGATAAAATTTAATGCTCTACACAATTAAGGATTCTTTTCTTCTTCTATTAAAGTCTTAGAATTATTATTTTCTAACATGTCCGACATATATTAGTAATTGTATACCTTGCTTATATATGCTTTGTATGGCATACTTGGCTGTCCTTTTGACAAAAAAAAAAAAAAAAAAATTGATAATGCCTTATTTTGTTATATAACTACCCACTAAAGTGAAAACGAACAAACTGTGTGTCAAAAGTCATTTTGCAATACATGCTGAAGCCACCTTACCAAATGAATATGCTTTTGAATCTTCACTGCCGAAAGCTGTTCTCCTCAAAATGTAATCCACAATCCTCGATCGCATCCCTTGGGTAAAAATATTTTCATGGTTTTCAGGAAATTCATAGCTGATAAATTAAACAAATTTTTTAAAAATTACTATTTATAATGATAATTTTGATAGTAATAAAATAATCACAAAAAATTTAAATAAATTTACTGCATTTGATAACATAATATGCATACCTCATGTTTTACATGCAAAGTTGAGGCCACTTATAGGCTATGAATTTTACCTTAGACTATCACTTCTACCAAAATCTACAATATTTACTTAAATGAAATTATTATTATTATTATTACCAGTACCATAAAAGAATTGTAATTGTAGAGTCCTGAATCAAATTTAATGTTCATACAGAAATTTGATTTAACCCCAATATGTACTTGATTCACCCTAAGAGATACCAACAAAAGTTGCACACTCAGTGTCATTTCAGAAGTCAAAAGACCAAAGTGCTTTGAACATTGACCTAGAAGGAAACCTCAAAGCCACCAGTGGCAGAATCAGGCCTCAAAGGATGTTGGTGGTTGCACCATCACAAAAGAGGAAGTGAACCCAGATAAAATTGGGATATACATACACAACACAACTGAATGATATATAAAAATTTATATAAATGCCTACACAGAGAAAGACAATCCCTCACACCCTCATGAGAAGAAGTTAGAAGAAAGACCAAAAGTTGTATACTCTAGATTTAGTCATCATTAATTTGTTAGGCTTGTATTCTTATCAGACATTCAGGAAATGCGAATAACAGCTTCCGTTAAATCAATCATACTGACGTGTTCTTGTATTTAGAGATTTGGGTTTTTTTTTATGTTTTGTTGCTCATTATTTATATCTTTTTTTTTTTAACATAAAAATGTAACAAGAAAAGAGAAAAAAAAAATCCCTGATCTTTAACAGTCCCAAAAGTTAATCTTGGTGGTGGGGAGGCCAGCAAATTTATGCTTAAATTAATGTAATAATTATGTGAAGAAATTTGAAAAACTAACCAAGTGGAAAAGAGAAGTCCAAAGAAAGTCTTAAGTTGAAGAATATGCAATAAAGAAACAAGCCAACCGTTGGTGTACCAATACACTACATCATTCCAATCATTTTAATAATATCGGTGCTTATAAAAGAATCAATCCTTAATTTTCTTTTACAGCCTTTTCATCTTCTACTTTCATTCAGAAAATTCTTAAAAACTTCTTTGTTTTGTTTTTTTTTTTTAAATAAATATTTTGTCAATGTTATCCTGAAAATAAAAATCCACAAGTTCAAAAACAAAAGGAAATTATGAGCACTCTATGAACTTTATAGGAGTTATGTAACAACCAATATATTTGTTTCTGATAATATGGTTTAAAAAAAAAAAAGTTTGGGCGTTTAATATGCAGAGTATATCACATAAGCCCTTATGGTTTTTTCAGAAATAAAAATTAAATCATAATGTGAAAGGAAATAAGGGGAGGAAATTCAAAGACAGAAAAACAAATTATGCGAGTTCTAAAAAGTTTAAAGTAAATTATTTTTAACTAGTTATGGTACCTGGCGTTGCCTGCGTGTATATGGCTGCAATTGTATAACCGCACCCGGCTGTCTAGAAATGCCTGCTTGCTTCCCTGCTTGCATGTATCATCTGTTGGTATACTAAGCTACTCCCCCCACCAACCTCATCTTTTTTTACAATAAGTCATTCGCAAGTATTTGATTGTTCTTAATAAAGGAATTCCATCAATAAAATCTTTTTGAGTCGTCGTTGCTCGGGGTTAAATTGCTTCAATGTTTTAGATATTCAGTAAATTTCCTATGGCCGTAATAACTTTCAAATAGTATAGCATTGTTCACAAATCTAATAATCAAACAAAAACAGGGATGAAGCGTCAGAGCTTGATTCAACTGCAAGTGCAAATGCATGAATGCCCCCCCCCTTCCCTTCTTCTTTGCACATTTACTGTAAAGCTGGGGTTAATAAAAGGTTCTTTGGGAATTTTTTCCTTTTAATGCTTCACTAATCCCTCTCAAACAATGTTTTCATCAAAGGTTGTTTGAATTTTGGATGGAATCATATAAAGTAACTATTGGCAAAAATGGCTGATTTTGGAGCTCGTTTGACGCAGATTTCATCCGATTAACTGAAATAATCTAAAACAAACATTCATGCAAGACAATTTGTATGTCATATTTAATTTACATGGCCAATTTGGAAAGCATTGAATGAAAAACCAGGGAGTTATGGATGAAAAATGGGCTTTTTGAATAGTTTTTCATGGTTTTCGTTATACACGGGGAAGTGAGCAGGACTAAAACTATTTTATTTCTTGCATGATGGCAAATTTTTTGCAAAATGTTTGAAGAATATTGGATAAAAAATGAGGAAGTTATTCAAATTTTTATTTTAAGTAGTATGAAAAACCAGTTTTTTTGCAGTTTTTTGCAATTTTTTGTGTGAAGTCAATGTCTCAGAAAAACTATCAAACACTCTCCATAATCCTCATAACATGAGCTGATGTCTTGCATTAAGTGCAAAGAACATCAGCTCATCCAGTAAAAAAAATTGTTCACATGTAGCTTTGCCTTGGTTTTTGCAAAAAGTCGTATCCACCTTCAGTTTTATTGATTTCTCTGCCAAAGCCCCGGTGCCTGGAGATTGAAAAAGTTGGTCATGACCTACCTTGGTAAATTTTCAGCTATTCCATTCTCCAGCCTTCCACAAGCAGATGTAATATTTGGTAAATAATTCAGCAATATATATAATAAGATACAACTAAGACTATTCTCATTCATTTGAAGAAGCCTCGAGAAGAGGCTGTCAAAACTTTACATAACTTATCTTGAAATTTCAAAAAGAATTTTCCCATTACTTTCACACTAACAGGTTTCACCAACTGTGTATCAAACTGGAATATGTAGATCTAGGTAGGTAATATTTTTAGCTTGATGCTCAAGAGTAGAGTTTAGAGAGTCACACTTACATAAATTCTTTGTCACGTGTATAAGCACATTTGTATTTCTTGGTCATACGTTTGAAAACTTCTTGGTTACACAAGAATGGACTCTTTAGTCTATTGGCAAGGTCTTGGAGAAAGCTCCAACAGCGCTGAGCAAGACTGGGAGTACTGACCACCTGGATAAAGTCAGACAAGAATCAATTAGTTGCAAATCAAGAAAGTAAGAAAAGAACAATAAATATATTCTGGTCAACATGAATTAAATATTTAAGTAAAAAGGAAGAAAGAAAATTGGTTTTGACTAAATGTCAAAAATAAAGAGATTTTAATTTTGGTTTATTAGCATATATGTCATTTTATTTGAGAAATGAAGAGAATGGTAATGCCTACAACCTGCAAAAGGCCCGTTTTTCTTTTTTCAAGTGTAAACCAATACTAGTGTAATTAAATAACTATAATTAGTGTACTTAAACAAGGAGGGATGGTGGCATAATGGATAGCAGCTCAGATTGAGGAATTGGAGATCTGAGTTCTAATTCTAGTTGAATCCATTACATTCACTTACATGCTAATACCCTTGGGAAAGGGTATGAATTATCCTCTTCTCCCCCCAGCTATGGGTAAATAGCAGGACAGATTGGGTTCTATAGATTGAATAGCAACTGGTCTACCGGAGAAAGAAATGGCAACCTACTGTGGGGAAAAATCTGCCTTGTCAGTCATGTATCAAAAGATACATGATCGCCTAAGCGTGTATCATGCATGGCACGGAAATAACTTCCAAATCTACATTATCCTAAGAGCAGATCATTCAGTTGCATCAACACTTTGAATATAAGGGATTACTTTAAAAAAATCCCAAAAGAGCTCATTTTGGTTTTATTTTTTTTACTTGATATGTAAGGATTCATTGCAAATATTAAACAATCTTTTCTTCAGATCCCTCTTCAGGAGAGTCACATTCTGTTTACAGAACAAGATTACAAACAAAAAAATAGCAGCTGATCTAACCCTGTACAAGTAACAAACTTAGTTTTTAAAAAAGAAAAAAAAACTTAAAAACCTGTTACATCACTCAAAGAACTGTGTAAAACATTTGAAACATTTTCATATTATGATTAAAGTTACAAAAAGGCCATTTTTGCAAGTTATAAAACAGCTTATTCTTTAAAAAAAACTGCATTAAAAGAAAGGTATTACAGGAAAAATTAAATACCAAATTCTAATTACAGATCTAAAATTAATGAAAAGAATAATCACTATTTTACAAAATTAATCATTAAAAAAGCAAAATATAAATCAGGCTTTGTTATAAAACGGTTCTCATCCAAAATTTATTTTCTCAGCTACAAAAAGGGAACATTTTTAAATATTACTTTTAAAATGACATAAAATTATCTGATATCTTTATTGTAGAGAAGAAGATGTACATTCTTTTAATATATTTACTGAAATCTACAACAGTTAAAGAACAGAAAGAAAAAGAAAAAAACTATATTACTAAATATTTATTTACATAAATCACATTAGTAAATATGAATAAATAGAAAACAAACATTTGTGGAATGAAAAAAAAAAGTCTTGTCTTTGAAAAACTCCAGTAAAATGAAAGCCAAGCCACAATTGGAGGGAAAAAATATTTCATAAAATAAGTCAGAAGTGGGATGCACAGTTTTTAAATAATAATAATAATAATAATAATAATAATAATAATAATAATCATGATGATAAAAAAAAAAAGAGAGAGTGGTTGCCTGAAAGGAGAAAGTATAAATTAAAATTTATTTCTGAACATACTATTTTTTTTGTTAGTCTCTTGATTATGTTCTGAAATGAAACCTTGAGAACTTTAAATACTTACCAGAAAGTACATAATACCATCCTGGAACTAACAGAGGATGGATGATAATAACTATTCATGAAATTAAATTACCTCCCCTTAAGAAAAATGAATCTTGTCCAAAGAATTTGGGACATTTTCATGCAAAAATTGTATAAAGCATAGCATGTTAGCAGGATTTATACATGGGTAAACAAATTCTTTATTCATAGCAAAGAAAAGTAGGAATAACTAATAAAGTTCTGATAAAATAGATTTATAAATCTTAAAGCGTTTTTGTCATGTGAAGATCATATGTATATAATTTTCATTAATTAATCTAACAGATTTTATTACTTAAATGTTATTTTTAGTGGATACTCATATTTGAGTAGAAGCTCTGTTTATTTGTTAAGCAGTATATTTATTTTCATCTACTGTCCTGAATATTCAGAAATCTTATCAGAGGAAAATATGTGCTCTCTGGCAGAGATTTGAACCTGTATTGCCTTGAAGAAACCATCATTAGATCTGACATGCCTATTTTTCTCTAACATTCAGGCCAATAGATGAAAATAAATAAATATACTTGTTAACAAATACATGGAGTGTCTACTCAAATCCAAGTAGACACTAAAAATAACGTTTATATATATATATATATAAATATAAAGGAAAAAACTTTCAAACTGAACAAAGTAAATAAATACGCAATTTTTGGAAATTACAATGTTGAGGATTTTCTCTAAAAAAAAAAGAAACTTTTATCTGGTTATTTTTATTCTTTACTGGCAAAAATAAAGAATTATTCTTTACAGTTAATAAAATAAATTTATTTTTTACTTAGATGGATTTTGCCTTGAAATTTTTTTAATTGAAAAAATATCAAATTAAGATTAAAATATGTTTTTACAATATAAATTTGAAAGTTTTTATTAAAATAAAATTTCTTTGTGTGTGTGTGTGTGTGTGTGTGTGTGTGTATATATATATATACATATATATATATATATATATATATATATATATATATATATATATTTAATTATGATGCAACATTTTTTTTGACACTATATTTTCTCTTCAATGAAAGTTTTTCCTTTAAATATGAAATTTATTTCCCCCAAAACATGAATAGGTTGACGTAAATAGCATAAATACGGTTGAAGACAATTTTTCACAAAGCAAAATGCAGTCAATGCAACAAAGAAAATTGAATTATAAAATTGTTTAAAGAATCCGAGATGGACCAGAAGCTTCAATATTTGAAGAACTATGCTGCAAACATATTTTCTTAGATTACTTACCATTTCTTCAGAAAATTTGGTGGCTGATCATGAAAGCAATGCAGATAATTTGCAATCAAAATTTCTAAGACAGAAAGGAAGAAAATAAGCCTCAATAATTTTTCAAGGGTTCATTTAGACTAGTATTTTCAGTTTGTTGCTTTGGCCAGTAGGCTTTTGAATGTCTCATACTAATTTTTTTGTCACCTTCTCACTAGTTCAAAATGACAAAGAACCTTCTGGTACCAATAAAACAGATTGATGCTGGGGAGAAAATTACAGTGTGTGTGTGTGTGTGTGTGTGTGCATAAGAGTAAGAGACAGAAAAATTACCATATGTAACAGAAATCTAACAGTTGATCAAAGAGCCCACCAGCCAAAATAAGGGAGGCAATCATATCTGAAATTGTTTGCCCAAAAACTGGCTTCACTGAAACCGTTAAATAGAATCTTCCCTTTGTCAAACGGTTCACTTCAACAAGTCAAGGTAGAAAATTAAAGGGAGATCTTTTTTTTTTATATCTGAATAGCGATTTCTTTTTTTAAATTATGTAACATTTAAAATGATACATATGGAATGCAAGAGGAATAACCGTGAATAACTTACCTAACAAGATTGTGTAAATAGTTGTCAGAAAAAGAATTAGAAGCGATAATAAAATGACAAATTTACTAAGAGCTGAAAAGGGCAGAAAATTGAGGTGAGTCATGATCGCCCACGTCCTGAAGGTACATGGCTCATAGAAAATCATTTAAAAAGTTTGTCACTGAAGTTTTTACTTGTGTAATTATGTTACTTAATATTTTGGTTGTATTATAGGAATATTTAAAAACAAACAGTTAAATACTTATCTAAGGACCTCCACGAAAAACGCAATACTTAACGTTTGGAAGGAAATTTAAAAAATCAAAACTCTTTCTTGAAACATTTATTTTAGTTTTAATTTCAAGCTAATAGATTAAATTTAATTTTTTCAAATGAGCAAAATACTTTGCTGCATTTCAAAAACTAATTTAAATTGACTGGAAAGAATTTTTTTTTTTGCTAAAATAGCTGATTAGAGTCCTTTTTTAGTCTTCTTTCATTACAATGTAATTCTCTTTATTAAAAAATCTTCTAAAAATAAAATGTATTTTTCTGAAACTTTATTTGAGGAATATTAACTGATTTAAAGTATAATAAATCAGATTTGAAACAATAGTCTCCTAAATATTTCTTATTTATAAAAACAATTAGCTTTTCTAATTAAGTAATGTCTTAAATTTATTGTATTTTTTAATTTAAAATTCTGAGCAGATTTTCAGTAAATGGTGTTTCTGTTTCACAAAAGCAAATTGATGATTTAAATTCTCCAATTTAACTAATATAAATAAAGGGTGTTCCAATAACTTGGACTGATTTTCAATGTGAATTAAGTTTAAGTGTCTAACAACTTAAGTCTTTGGCAATTTCAACCAAAATTTCTAATGTGCTAGAAAGGATTAAAAAATTTAATAAAATAATGAAAAAATACTTGGACTTCCCTCTTAATAATAACAAATATTTTGATGATAAAACTTAGTATTTATCAAGTTTGGGGCATTTTTTCATAATGGTATGCTTGTATTTAGAAAGTTTTGGGGAGGTACCTATTATTTATCCTATGCAAAATATTTCCATAAATAAATTAAATATTTAAAAAGTCTTCTGTATTAATTCATATTATTCTTTCTATTCATTTTAATATTTATATTTGAATCATTTCTTTTATTTTCGTTACCCCTGACCACCCAAAATCATCAATTTTTTGGCCTTAACTGATTTCAACATTAAATAATCCTCCAAAACCAACTGACTTGATATCAATCATTTAATTATCATAAATAAGCAACAATCAAATTAACAAGTGTAAACGATATACAATTTATGAAAATCACCATTCAGATATCACTTATCTCCCTTTAATTTTCTATGTTTTAATTTTTCAGTGAAGTGAACCATTTGACAAAGCGAAGATTCAATTCAATGGTTTCACTGGACACTTTTATGAACTTTTATGAGCCTCAAAATAGTAAATAAAATAAACATGAGAATACTAGTCTGGCTACTTCCCAAAACAATGATCCAACTTCACCTCAAAAATAAAGATAAGATGGTCTCCAAATGGTAACTATTTTATATAAAAGGACTGAAAATGTTTGGTTTAATATGAGATGGTAGGAGACAAAAATAAAATGACAATAACAACAAAAAAAAAAAAAAGAAAAAATCCATCCCAAGTAAGTTTTCTCTAACTTCCCTCCAGTTGTTAGCAAAGTTTGTTGTCATGCAAAGGAATTAAATAACCATGCAATCAAAATCTATCTACCAGAAATGCTTCCTTTCAATCACAAAACAAAAACTACTCATTGGTCCATTAATATTTGCAGAGAAAATACTTGAAAGGCACCATAAAGTAGAAATAACTTTTTCAAAAATCTTTACACAATAGCAAGTCTTTCCGACTCAAGAAATAAAATAAATGAATCTATTGAATGCTTTCAATGTGGGACAAAATTGAGATCGTGGTATACAGGGGATATGTCTTTCTAAAAAACCTTTGTTAGCCATTATTTTTTTTTATTATTTTTTTTTTTTTTTACAGGCCATGAAAAAACAAAACAAAACAAAAAACAAATGTGATTTACTGAATGTTTTGGATCATTATATATATATTAGATATATATATATATATAGAGAGAGAGAGAGACTTGACAGCATTTTGAAGTAATGCAACGAGAATAAGATTTAGTAAATTGTGGTTTTGTATTTGTAAATATTTTTGACAGCATAAAATTTACAGCACCCCTTCATACAGAAAATTAGACTGTTTTGTACAAAGAAATGGATTTGGTAACTTACAAACTAATGCATTTTAAATGACCTCTCTCAAGAAGGCAGACAACTAGATTTGGGGTGAGTCTTCATTTAAATAACTACCTTTCTTTCCCAAAGAAAATTCCCATGTCAGAGTGTTAAAATGAATATTAGTCTGTGTGTCCTAAAACTTGACTCCATTATTATTGCACCAAATTAAAATGATAGCATAACACATTTTATGTATTTATGTATTTAAAAAAAAAAAAAAAAATTATCACTTACATTTTTGATCAGATACTCTGCTGTACAGACTAAGGTAAACAAGACAGTCTCAACAAACAATATAATCAAAATGCATGAGATGGGTCACATTGTTTGGTTTCGTTTGTTTTACGGCATATCAACTTCAATGCTGACAAGATTTTTATTGCTGGTAATTTTTTTTTTTTTTTTTCAATAGTGTATTGCTGGTAAATATTTTTTTTCAAAAACACTCAATAAACACTGCATTTATTGTCACTTAAAGAGTGAGTACAGCTTTTTGGGACACTGTGTGTATGTGTATATATATATATATATATATATATATATATATATATATATTAATACAAGTTTCATTAAATAATATAGATAAGCGTTGTCTATATATTTTATGTAAGTTTTTTTCATATAGTCTGATAATCTTAATAACATTATCATTAAATAATGAAAGAAAATCACAATATTGATACATACTTTTTTTTATTTAATCCAATCTGAGCTTTCGGCTTACATAAGCCATTATCAAAGATGACAATTACACAATATATTTATGCAATACATGAACAAGAAATTGATGATAGTATTATTTGTTTACATGGATGATTTCCAAGCAACGATAAACACGTGCATATAAAACGCTGAAAACGAAAATCGCACGACAGCTCATGACGTCACACATGACCACGCGAGAGTGAATCCGATGAGTATTGAGTATGGAAAGCCGTTGGTA
Organism: Acanthosepion esculentum; assembly: GCA_964036315.1. Classification (NCBI taxonomy): domain Eukaryota; kingdom Metazoa; phylum Mollusca; class Cephalopoda; order Sepiida; family Sepiidae; genus Acanthosepion; species Acanthosepion esculentum. Next base: position 51,391,097 of record OZ038493.1, read on the forward strand.
TATGCACGTGTTTATCGTTGCTTGGAAATCATCCATGTAAACAAATAATACTATCATCAATTTCTTGTTTGTGTATTGCATAAATATATTGTGTAATTGTCATCTTTGATAATGGCTTATGTAAGCCGAAAGCTCAGATTGGATTAAATAAAAAAAAGTATGTATCAATATTGTGATTTTCTTTCATTATTTAATGATAATGTTATTAAGATTATCAGACTATATGAAAAAAACTTACATAAAATATATAGACAACACTTATCTATATTATTTAATGAAACATGTATTAATGAAAAAATGCTGCCTAAATACACACAATATATATATATATATATATCAACAACAGATACATTTCGTAAAGACATAAGGAGGACTAACAGAAAAAAAAAACCTGATCTTTTTCCTTTTGAAAGGGGAGGTACAATATGGAGATTCCCAGTTTCAAGATCATTATTATATAAGTAGAAACATTATTCTAAGAATGTCAGAATCTTTCCACGAAGAACAAAAAGAAGGATAATGACCCCCAGAACCAAAGTCAATAAGACACAAGGCTTTGAAAAATGTGCATTTATAAAAAAGCCAATATTTTTTTTAGACAACTTGTAAGAAATTTAAAAAAAATTAACATCTGTAAATTTAAGCCAGTCTAAGACAAAAAATAAAAAGTCATAGAGTTGGCAACTGTTTAAGACAATGCTGAAAAAAGAATGGATTTGTAAAATTCTGAGAAGAAAATAATTGTTACAAATTTAGATTGTAATAATGTGCTAAGATAAATTTAGAAATAAATCACATGGGAAAAACAACAAATTGAATAATAATAATAAAATTGACAGTAATTAGTAATTGTGATTTAAATGTGTTATGTGTTTGTGAAAGAATCCCCACACTTATGTAGTGACAACATTAACCATAAAATGTGTTTGAGAAATAAAACGGAAAAAATAAGGTGTGGAGGGGAAGGAAGGGAAAGGAGGGAGAGGAGGGAAAGGAAGAAGAGAGAGGGAGAGGAGGGAAAGGAAGGAAGGAGAGAGCGAGGAGGAAAAGGAAGAAGAGAGAGGGAGAGGGGGGAAAGGGGGAGATGGGAGGGAGAGGAGGGAAAGGGAGGAAGGAGAGAGAGAGAGGAGGGAAAAGAAGGAAGGAAGGAAGGAGACAGAGGAGGGAAAGGAAGGAAGGAAGGAGACAGAGGAGGGAAAGGAAGGAAGGAAGGAGAGAGAGAGGAGGGAAAGGAAGGAAGGAAGGAAGGAGAGAGAGAGAGAGGAGGGAAAGGAAGGAAGGAGAGAGAGAGGAGGGAAAGGAAGGAAGGAAGGAGAGAGAGAGGAGGGAAAGGAAGGAAGGAAGGAGAGAGAGAGGAGGGAAAGGAAGGAAGGAGAGAGAGAGGAGGGAAAGGAAGGAAGGAGAGAGAGAGGAGGGAAAGGAAGGAAGGAGAGAGATAGGGGGAAAGGAAGGAGAGAGAGATAGGGGGAAAGGAAGGAAGGAGAGAGAGATAGGGGGAAGGAAGGAGAGAGAGGAGGGAAAGGAAGGAGAGAGAGGTGGGAAAGGAAGGAGAGAGAGAGAGAGGAGGGAAAGGAAAGAGAGAAACAGTAGGAGATAGAGAGAAGAGGGAAAAGGTGGTGATAAACTAAGGAAAGAATAAGAGGAGGAAGGAGAGAAAGTAAGGAGGAAGTAAGAAGGTCAGAAGGAATAGGTAGAAATAAAAGTTTGATGAGAAGATAAGTGGACAAGTTGAAAGCAAAGAAATTAAATAAAGGGGAGAAAAGACTTAAGTAAGAAAGCATTCAAGATCCTTGGATAACATTTTAATTTTTAGCTGCAAAATGGACCAAATTCAAAAGGAACAACAGTGCCAGGTATTGAACACAGTTCTGTTCAATTCTTGGTAATTGTTGATTGCTAGGACTTAAAGCAAGGCATGCAGAAGAAAAGATAAATGGAAAAAAAAAATTGATAAAAAATATTAGAAAAGAAGAAAATCACTGATGAAGTGGAAGTGAATGTCCTCAGGTCAGTCTGTGAGTAAAAGTAATTTAAGAAATACATGTGGAAAGGACAGGAAGTGGGGAGATGACTACCTGGAGGGATTGTAGATTGATAACCATACTGGCATCTTATTGAGATCTACAAAAATTGAGAGTAAACAAAAAAAATTTCTATCAAGACAAGCCCTAAAAATGTTAATGTACCTGTGCCCGAGTTAATAGTTCAGTGGTAGAACTTTTAACTGATAATGTTAAGACTAACTGTTCAAAAGCTTTCTGTCATAATTTCCCAAGTTAGAAAACGTTTCTTCTGTTTTCACTTATAAAAACCATTAAAAATTATCAGTTTCTGAATTACCAATATTTGTTTGTTTTAAAAACATTTGACTCAAGTTTAAACTAACATTTTAACTGTTGAGATTTTTAGCATTTTTTTACCCTTTAGCATTCTGCATTATTAATATTATTTTCCTTTCCACTGCATTCTTTTTCAAGGTCTCTCAATTGCAGTATTCTTATTGTTAATTTCGATCAAAGTTGTTTTTTTCTATTGCCATAGCAGGATATGACAACACAACTATGAAATTCAAATGCTATTGTTCAAGGATCAGATACACCTACAGTGGCCGGTTAAACTTTTTGTATGGCAAATCAAGTCACATACAGAGTGGGAAAGGTTAAAGATAATTTTCAGGAATTGAAGTTTGACAAATAGGAAATTAAACCTGGATTTTTGGTGGAGATTTAGAAGTAATGAAAAAATACTTAAAAAAAAAAAGTATTACAGCAAAAAAACACAAAGTAAATGACAAGTCAACAGAATTATGAACACTTTTACAATTTGTTATATTTACAGTTTTTTTATTGATTTCCTATTAAAAAAAATCATTAAAACACAAGAATTATTCTTGCATATTTTAATGATTTTTTTTTTCATAAGTAGCCATAAAAGGAACAAAAAAACAGATTTTGCAAACTGAATTAGATTTTCATTTTAAAATAATCTCAAAATGGAGAAAAAAAAATTCTGCTAAATTTAAAATCAAACAAAATTTGTTACCATTCTCTAAGATGGTGGTTCTCAAATGAGGCAGTGCACCTATGAGCTGCACCAGAAGAGGACAGTAGGTGAGGCGGAATGGTTGAAAGACAATCAAAGATTTTGAAACAGTTTCAAAAATTTGGATGCCAAAAATAAGTATGATTTCAAAATTTAAAATATTATTAAGGATTATCTGTAATTGCATGCAGGAGTCCCAGTATAAATAATCATTGATTGATTTTATCATTGTGATATTTTTGCATTATCAGTATTAAGACTATAGTAACTAGGGTCTGTAAATTGGAGGAGAGAGTTATCAACGATAATGTTGGCTTCAAATCTCCCTTTAACCCCCCCCTCTCTGAACATTATGTGAGGTAGGGTTGCTTGCACCTTTTCAGTTCTGACAAATATCAAAAAAAGGGAAGGCCTGTGTTGATGAGATGAGAGTTTGTTTATCTCAAATTAGGCCTAATATAAAGGAGATTATGCATAAAAAACAAAATTAAATTTGTGTACTTTAATCATATTATAAGTTATTTGTGTTATATACTATATTTAATACACTATTAGTCATTTTTTTGATTATTTTAAAATGTGCTTTTCATCACATAAAATTTAGTGAGGTACGAGCAAATCTTTCATTCCAAAAATGCAGCGCAGAGAAAAAAGGTTTAGAAACCACTGCTCTAAGTGAAAGTAGGAAGAAAAAGGTAACAAAAACTGTCAAAAATGATGGGAACATCATAAGACTGATGCCAGGGTATTCAGTACCCTAGGTGAGGCCTGCTTGCATATTAACAGATTTTAGTTCTCTATAGAAATTTAGTAACATTGCAGAAACAAATTAGAAACAACGGTTCTAGAATTGTTTTATTAGACAATTCTTGGAGGAGTGAAAATGAAAAGTGAAAACAGTCTAAATATTGAAAAAAAAGTTTTGAAGGAAAAGGAAGAGAAAGGGAGAAGAGAAGAGTGAGGGCGGAGATAACAATTGAGGTTAGCATACGATATCACTCATTAACGATATCACTCATTAACAATATCATTCAATATTACTGGACAACACTGCAGTCATCCAATGACCCGTCTCAGTTTTTTTTTCAATTCATAAATTCTTTACATTCCAAGAAAAATATTTTCTACAAGTGACCTTCTAATTTTCACATTTGATCAATTTATTACCCAAGAACAATATAAAAATTAAGTTTCAGCCATTTTAAAATCATTTCAATAAATTAGAAATATCCAAAGACAAGTCCATAGCTAACAAGAAAAATACATTCTCAAAATGTTTCTGGAATAATGTTAAGTGCACTAAAACTTATTACACTTAAAATTATGATTTACATTATTTACATGTGTATTCTTGTCCTCAATATTGTTGCTATCACTACATTTTGGCTACTGTCCGACTTTCATCAGGCATATGCTAATCTGGGTAGCAGACAGGAAATTTTGAACTGAACCCTTTATTCAATCTAGGGGTAGATTGTTCTCATTCCACTGCCCATTGCTTGCCTTGTTTTCACTGAGTCCAAGTACACACTACCCGGTCCAGGGATTGAAGTCACAATTACCATATCACCAAATCCACGAACCAATTAAATCCACTAGGCTATTATTCCATGCAATATATTTAGGTGGAGAAATTTGAGATTTAAACCTAACCTACCTGCTGATTAATGCTGCTGTTGTTTTTCATGCTTGACTGCACTCACTCTTTCTGTTATAAAATGTTGCTTGTGAAGACCTGCCGTGATTTGTCTTTCTTGATTAGCAGCTCTCATATCATATTTACTTCTAGGCTAGGCCTACTAAGGAGGTCCTCATAGTCTAGGATAAGTATTGATTCTTTCAGATATCTAACTCTACAGTATTCCTTTGTCCAGTATTTTCACTTCATTTTCACATTGGTTAAGGACTACCTTTTCCCGCCATACATGATCAGCCATGCCCGATTTCATTTACTCACACCTCATTATAGCTTTTTGATGTTTCTCCAGCCTCACTTTAAGGGGATGGCCAGTTGCACCTTTATATTCTTTCCCACAACTGTAATAGAATGGAGTACACACAGCTTTTGATTATGTTCTCACACGTGCAAGGCTTGACTCAGCAGTGATTTCTCTTTAGAGTGGAGCTACATCTGAATTTTATGATGTTGCATGAACTGCAGATCTTCTGAATTTCTTTCAATAAGCCTATGACTTAAGGCATACAGACTGACAGTTGTTTGATCCTCCTCCTCCTCCTTGAACCTTTTGGTTCCAACTGCAGACGCTGATGTTATATTTACAGGGTAGTTGTTATTCTGAAAGATATGCCTGATACTGATCATATTTCCAGTAGGTATACATCTGGGTTGCCACATATGATTTTTGCATGGTGTGTTAAAATTACAATTCTAGATTCAATGCAAAATTTAAAATCAAAGAACATTATATATAATTTATTTTAGGATATTAAAACAAAAACATGTTAAAAATTGTTTAAAATCTCTATACATTTTACCATTGTCTGAGGAGACACATTTATAGTGTTGAGGTATAATTGTAATTGTGTAGTGATTTTTAACATGTTTTTGTTTTAATATCCTAAAATAAATAATATTTAACTCTACTCTGTATTGAGCTCTCTTTTAAATTTAAATGAAATATACAGTGGAATTATATTTCATTTGTTCTCATTTTACCTGGATATATATATATATATATATATATATAAGGTAACAGATTTTACAAGAACAAAAATTTTAGCAAACAAGTGTTTTAGCTAGTTTATAATCACTGATAAATTAATCAAATTAAACAAATTCTTAGAAAATAATATATATTATCATCATTATTATATTTAATATTATACAAATACCTACTATTTCATACTAGTTACTTTCTGACTTAAAACAGTCAAAATTCTTTTCAGAAGAATATAAACTGAGAATAAAGTAATGATCGATATTTTCCCACTCGTTCTTTGTGAAACTTCTAAAGTTAATCAATAATCTCACTTTACTCTTTAGTACATTCCAACAATTTTCAAATCAGGAGATTGGCTTGGTCAATCTTCAGATGTGTAAGATACTCTTTCTCTTATATTTTCTTCTATTTGGAAAAAGTTCCAGTCAACATTTGTCAGACACTAAATCAAAAACTGGGAAAAAGGTTAAATAACCTTTTTTGAGCCTTTAAATTCACTTTTGGAAACATACAACATTTTCTAAATTTCATTTTTGCTATAAACTTCATTTTTTTAATTGAGATTCAACTAAATATATATGTTATTACAGACAAAATTCAATAGGATTTTGGCTCACAATATTTGTCAATTTCAAGTATTTTCAAATTTGATTGCTCATATATCTTGAGAGTTTCTTTGATCCAATGACAATCTTTCATCTTGTTGAGGTTTTTGGTTGCTCTGAAGAAACATGCTCTTCTGAATTCCATTTATAAATTTTTTGTTCACTTCTGCGGGACATTCTTAAGGGAGAGAAAATTTCCATTTGGGATTTACCTTCAGGAGAACAAATTGTGGATTTTTTTCTTTAAATGTAAACATGTGACATTTCACAATAAAAAGTTAATTTTATTTGTTTGTAAATGAAGCTAAATAAATTTAAATTCTCATTTTACAAAGTCATATTTAAGTGCCTAAAACATTTGTGCCCTAATATTTTTGTCTCTCCTAATATTACCTATTATATTTTCAAACTAATAAAGATTGTGTTTCACCAAAAGAAGCATTGACCAGTGTATTATTGGCAGAGAATGCTTTTAAGGCAAGCAGTCTTTAAGAAACAAAACAAATTAAAAGTTCAAAAATTTATCTCCCAACTTCAGTCTGGCAGAAATTAATCTATTCATCAGGGATTGTAATCATTTTTCAATTTCAAAGAAAATAAATTTTTACAATTAACAAAAAATACTCATAGGGTGTGTAAAGCTATCAGCATGCGGATCCTAAACAACTGTCAATATATTTACTTTTATGTCTATTTCTATTTTATTGTTTCATTAAAAGAACTTTTATTATTAATTTGTTTCATAAATACTATTTTAGCAATAACTACTTATTGACTAGAGCAGATGTTCTTGTCTGGAGTTTGCATGGAGCCCGGGGGCTCATGATATATTACCGGGGGTCCACGTTAATATTTTAGTGGTCCATAGAGTGATTCCACTTCAGAATGGTTGTTACAACTGAGAATTGGAATTTCTACAGTATGCCATATTAAAATACTAAAAGTATAAAAAAACACTTTAAAATTAGCAGAAAACAAGATCAAGTGATGTAAGTTTTTGTCCCTTTTACAATACCTGATGTTTTGGTTGTAAGATTTAAATAAAAACTGAGAATGATATATAAAGGATGGATTATATATATTATATATATATATATATATATATATGTAAAGGAAAATTATGTAAAGATTATAAATTATTATATTAAAATAATATATTAATAATAAATAATAATATTAATTTTAGATATTAATAAAATATTAATATATTAAAAAAGATAAAATAATAAAATTAATTTAATATATAAATTATATAAGGAAATTATACAACAGAAGGATTAGCAGTATTAATCTCTTCAGCAGCAGGGACAATTTCTGGTATCCACTCTGAGGGCCTATATATATATATATATATATATATATATATATATATATATATATATATATATATATATACACTAGTGTACATAAATATTTCATAGAATTTAGTTGTTAAATACAAGTTTATTTTCATTAATTAGTTTTACTTAAAAATAAAGCATATATATTTACTAATTCTATAATCCTAAAATTACCTATTACTAAAAAATAAAATAAGCTTTTTCATTGAATGGTTATGGGTGTCCAAAAACAAATTAAGAACACAAGTGGTCCATGAGTGAAAAAAAAAAGGTTGAGAACCACTGGACTAGAGTATCAAAGTTAATCTGTGATGTCCTAGAGATTATGACATAAGACATACCAGTTGATATGAAATAATTCCTTAATGCTGATCAAAGGGAGATAATATGTAAAATGTCGCTAAATGTTCATTATCCTAATGATGCTATAAATGAAAGAAACAAAAATGTATAACCAAAATTTATTTCAGTGCCCCCAGCAAAAAGAAGGTTCAATAACAGAATATCAGGCACCAGACCGAATCTTTTATTTATTCTGAAAAATGGTTAGTCTAAAATCTTAGACAGAAAATGTGCCAGGCACAAAAATGTTGTAACTAAATTGAGTGCATGCACACTTTTTTTGTGCGCAATGAAAAGTCAAATGTGCACAAAAATGAGATGTTGGAGAGAAAAAAAATGAGGTTAACCAATATTTGTAGAATGGATTCTGCAGCAAATATTTTTATATTTTTTCTTCTGAAGAAAAAGTTTGTGCAGCTTACAAGTAAAACTTTAGGTAGAAAATAATATTTTTTTAGATTTGCGAATAAATTTAAGGTCGTTACAAAGGTTTTTACTTTTTATCTCAAAAAACTGATCTGAGTACATTCTCTCTTGATTCAGGATTATGGCTTTTTTTTTTTTTATTTTGCTTAAGCAATATAAAGAAGAAACATATAGAGAAAAAATGTTTTTGAGTGAAGGAAGTGTTGCCCCATAAATATCTTCATGAATTTAGATTTTGAAAAATTTAAAAACAGCAGTGAGAAAAAAAAATGAAGCAGAAAGATGAAACACTTAGGATCATAAGTCAAGGAAAATATGTCTGCATCAAAATATAAAGAATTATCTTTTATAAATCAGTTTGGGTGATATTTATTTTTAAAATAATGATTGAACAAACAGAATTTACACATTCAAGTCCCGATTTTGAAATTTTGCAGTTGACTGAAGAAAAATATTTAAATTCCCTTACAAGTCGTGAAGAGATTAGCCTGAAAAAATATCATTATGTAGAATGAAAGAGAATTTTAAAAATGAAAGAGAAAAGTGTGAAAGAAATTAGAGTGAGATATATAGTTATATTCAAGCATGTTTGATTGAACAGTCTAGACACACAAGATGAAAAAAATCCTTAAAAAAAACTCATAAGTACTAACATATCCCCCACTGATCCCAGTAAAAAAAATAAAAATAATTACATAGCATACTAATTTTAATGCAACCAACTTATTCATCTGCAATAACTCTTCTCCGTCAACTAGCATTTTGGGAAAAACCAACATTTGGGAGATTGTATCTCTGACAAAAATGTTAATATATATGTTGGTTTTATGACAATAATGCTTTCAATGAGGCTTACATTTCATATGAATGAATATAGTTCAATCTCTCAATGTTTAAAAGAACATTCCTGTGCACATTCACGATTTAGAGAAATACTAAACTACAATACTAGTATACTCCACCATGGAAATAATAAACAAAAACTTCAAATTCTGTATGCCCTTTATATAAAAAAAAATTATGGCCAAAAAATGAAATCAATTACGAGTATAGCAACAAAATTCTAAAATGTTTGTAACAGTAAGGTTTTAAAATATCTGAATTGTAACTGTTTAAAAATACAATTAAAAACAATATTTTAAAAGATGTAATTACAATTTTTAATAGAATTTACATAAAATAAGTTACTTCCCTTACACAGTGAAATTTTTCAAATTTAAGAGCATCCATACTAACGCATTTTTATAACTTAATATAAATTTTGTCTTAGCAATTCACCCACTAAAGATGATCTTGGATGAGATTGAAAGTACTTGGGAAATTAAAAGGAATAAAAAAAATGACACCATCTTTCTTCATCAATTTTATACCGACACTAAGAAATTGATATGTGAATATGAGAGGATCAAAATAAAAGTAAATAGACATATGTCTATACAGTTCAATCAAACATGCTTGAATGAAAATATGCTGCATTATATATATATATATATATATATATATATATATATATATATATATATATATTTGTAGACCATTAGTAATTAGACATAATGACTGTTAGAATATGTTTGTAGTAGTTTTAAAGAATTTATGCGAGTTCATCGAGAGAAGTCACTGTTAAATCGACGGTTGGCACTGAGTGAATAAAATCTTTAAAATATAATGAGGAAAAAATGTCTATCCATCCATTAAGATCATTCCAGAAAATGTGGATCGCATTTTTCAGAATTTTCTCCAAGACTTATTTGTATTAGTTATGATTTAGTTACAAGGCATGACCAATTGTTAGAAAAGAAGACTAGTAGACAAAAAGTTTTAATAAGTAAACTGTTGTAACTTATTACCAGAAATTTCTTTTGTAGAAAGAAACCGAATTTGAAACCTGGGCTCGTTACTTTAGTAGTTGATCAAATACTTGTAAAATTTACAATACACACATAAAGTATCCCATTCTGAATGTGACTAACATCAAAAGCCAATAATCAGGTCACTTTTATTTTTCCAAAAGCAGGTTCATTATATTAATATTAGGATTTTCAAAATTAATGCAAAGTCTAGCACTTTCACCCCAGCCGCTCAACCTCCGGCATCTTACTCTCTGGGTTGAGGTGTCTACTCGGTCCTAACTGAACTTAAGGGAGTGGCCATAGGTCCCCTGAGCATCCGCAGAATATTCGACCGGTCTGCTGGTTTAATCCTGCTTCCTGCCCACGTTGTGATTTGTTTGATTCAGAAAGCAGAAGTGATGTCCGTCCATTCACAGTCGACTGAAGATGTAGACACGGCTGGGGAGTCTGTGCTAAGAAATTTAGAATGCAGCAAAAAAAAAATTAATATCTGCAGAAAGCCGGACAAACAACTATTCAATGATTGAATTGTTAATGTCTTTTATATAGCAAAAAAGAATAGTATAGAAAAGAAACGGGTTACAGAAAAGAAAAGTATTTAACGTAAAGACTCATACACTGGATTCTAGACACAGAGAGAGTGTAGTAACTAACTTGTTGTTAAATCGTCACAGAACAATATATGACTCTCGCGATGGAGGGATAAAGATTTCTGTGTGGGGGCTTAAAGTTATAGTGGCGTTCCTCCTCCCAACGCTTGCCCGGGACAATTCTCTCTTCTCTCTTCAAGAATTTTCTCCAGTCTGCCTTTTTCAGCATAACTACACGTTTATATAGATAAACCCGGCTGGATATAACTGACCCTGGGCCCTACGACTTCGCACGTGATTATCACACGGTTTTGGCTACTTCAATCAAAATCATGTGAATTCCAAAGTTTCTTCTAGCTTACTTAGCTCTATTTCAATTTTTAATCGATAAAAATTATTTCGACTATTTCCATTGTCTTCTGATGACCGAGATTCAATGGGTACTTCTTCCCTAGATCAGATTTCCCCATCAGTAAACAAAATGCTCCGATTTAATCTCACTATTCAAATCTACTCCAATTTCACTAAAAAAAAATATACGTGTGTGTGTGTGTGTGTTTCCCAGACTCTCTCACAAAAGAATAATAATTTACCATATTAACCATTAATATTAAAGAGAAACTTTGAACTAAATAGTAACACATTCACAGCCATGTTTCATATTCTTTTAATTCCTCCCCTTCAATTAGTGAATTATATATATATATATATATATATATATATATATATATATATATATATATATATATATATATATATAGTCTCCCTAGCCATAGTTCCATATGTTCCAAGGCTCATTATGCAGATGCCTGAAGTTGCAGATAGTGTAAGAGTGTGTGTGTGTGTGTGTGTGTATATATATATATATATATATATATATATATATATATATATATATATATAAGTTCATTACTATGTTTTTGCATTCTTAATGTTTAATTTATAAATTAAACACAATAAGACATTAATAACTTTAACTAATAATAAACCAGATCAATAATAACAATACATTGTACTAAAAGGATAGAAGACATCTTTTTACTAAAGATTTTAGAAAATTCAAATGACAAATAATTAAATCAAGAACTTTCACCTTTTCTCTTCGAGGAAGCACTTTAGTTTCTCTTTAGCCCTTCTGGATTGCCCTCACCAATATTCTTGCAGTTTAGAGTCCTTATTAAGTACTTTCACTATAATTAAGTGCAAAGATACAAGTAACATAATATTTGGTCTCTAAATCTACCAAGCTTGATGCTAGGAAATTTAGCGAGAGTAAATAAGTTAAATGCAATAGATGTCCTTTCCGAAAAGAAGATTGACTATCCTTTCTGAAATTAAAATGATTAAAAAATTAAAAATCAGTGGTAAAAGAAGAGAGAGTCTGGGCCAAAACAAAATGAATGATGAGAGATGCAAGGTTTGGTTAGAAAACAAGATTGACAAGAACAACAGAATTCTTAGGAACATCACAAAAGAAACAACAAAATAAATCAGCACAAACAAAAAAAGAAGAAAAAGCCAAAGCTAAAAGCGGAAAGAAAAAGAAAACACAAACAAAAAAAAATCTGTTTCCCTGAAAGTCTGTTCACAGTCAAAATGAAAATACAATAACAAGAGAATCACGTTCAGTCATGTGGAGAAAATTTAGTCAGATAATCTCACTTACAGAAAAATCAAAAAAGAATTATTAATATCATTGCCAATATTTTTTTTTTATATAAAAAGAATATAGTTGATAACAGAATTTCTACTGAGTGATTGAGGTTGGCTAGTTTAAGCAGACAATAATATTATGGAATCTGAAGATATAATCAAGGATAAAATTCCTAAAATTTAGGATGTAGCAAATTCTTTATCACTTGTTAAAAAGAGCAAGGCAATATATAAAATAAATTTAAAAAAATGTCATTATTTGTTTATCATAGGAAATTGCAATACTGATGATTGCAATGGATTTTTGAATGATGATCATTAACAAGTTCAAGAATGACAATAATTATTTGGATAATAATTAGTTTCCAAAAGCATACATTTTTATTGAAGTTTAAAGAAATTTGTACTTTTAGCAATAGAATTTAGTTCGAGTGACAAAAAGAAATGATAGAAAATGCTAAGAAGTAAAATGATCATAGAGAGATGATATGATTATGCATTTTGGTATTTCCAGATAGTCATTTCAATTTTCTTTCAATTGTTCGAAATTAGAGAAGGCAGCAAGAAAAACATTCAATGAAATGAAACTGAAGAAGAATAAAAAAAATAAAAATAACAGAAATTTCCAGAAAAAATTATATTAATAAATAGCATTTGTTTAGGTTAATTTTATCAGTTTCTAAGATAAAATCAAATCATTTATGACAGAAAAAAAAACAAAAAAAAACTCATTATTTTTTTTCTATCTGATCTTCTTTAGGTTTAGTAATGTAAACTGGAGGTACAGTGGAGTAATGGATAGCTGAGTTCGAGTCCATTACATTCACTTACATGCTAATACCCTTAGGAAAGGCATGAATCCTTTTCTTCTCTCCCCAGCTAAGGGGAAATAGCAGGACAGACTGGATGCCAACTGGTCTACCGCAGAAAAAAAAACTGCCTCGTCAGTCATGTATCGAAAAATACATGATCGCCTAAGTGTGTATCATGCATGGTACATAACTGAATGTAGACAGAGTGTCAGTTGTTATAAAGAAGAAAGAAAGGAGAAAAAAGAATTCTATAAGCCAGAAATCTAGTTCTTCAGGAAATTTTCAAATAAATGAAGGTGCCAGATAAGTGTTCCTTTCAACTCCTATTTATGGTGAAAACAAAAAACTGATAAGGCAGTATCATAGTACTTGTCAAAAATGATGGAGTGATTTACATATGAATTGTTTTGATCAGCATAATATCTGTGCACGTTCCACAAAGTGTAAGATATATATATATATATATATACATACACACGTGTGTGTGTGTGTGTGTGGGGGGATTATGGAGATAAGTTGAGAAAAACTGAATACCTGAAGATAAATCTGGTAGAGCTAACAATGCATACAAGGAGAGAAAGGCACACTAACATATATGAATTAAATGAAAATAATAGTCAGGGGACAGTATTAGAGAAGAAGAAGGTTGAAAGAATACATGTGTATACTATGTTCATTTAACATGATCAGCAGACAAAGCATAGACAATAATAGCTTATAGGAACCATTAGTCAGGAAGAAGATGTGATGAATTTCGGATTTTTGAGATGAGGGCACTATAAGAGTCAGGAAGGTGACTTCTTGATGGGATAGAGCAGCGATCACAGCACGTGACACCTTTGGAAAGTGCCTGAAAACCATACCACAGCCTTTATAAGAAACAATTCCAACAACAGTTTCAAAAATACATAAGTAAAAAGAGTATATATAAAAAGATTGAGTGAAAAGCAAAGTGGTTCTGGTCAATCAAAAAGGCTCTTTTTCGTAAGTTTTACTGCCCACACCCTATTAAACTGTATTATTCAGAATCTTTTCTATACTGACTTCTACATCTGCAAGCTTTTTGAATAAGAAGCCCTTTTCTAACCAGGTAGCTGAAGAAGAAATACTCAAGAAAGACATGAACCTTGGAAATTCACTCAAGACTGAAAAAGAAGAGGCAAAAAACCGAATTGTTACCCGCTGACAAAAGAATTGAATTCAGCGGTAAATCTTGATTAAATCTTGCTTTCCAGAATTTACCTTTTTTTTTACTAGTGTTCACCCCTACACAAGTCCCAAGAGCCAATCTAGGAAGAGGGTTACTGAAGGAATTTGTTGTGTAAGAGGTAAGAGGCACAGTTGGGGATGATATGTGAGAAAGATAATGGTTAACCCTAGACTTGAACAGGTCAAGATTGTAGGGGCCAGTAAAGCATCCTCTTGGGAGTTGGTTCCAAAGTTAGCACTTTATGGAAAGTTGTTCATGGAGCTTACTTCTCACTAATAGATAACTAAGGGAGATGAGGGTGTTTTTTTTTTTACAGTATATGTGACTTGGTGGGTCCTAGCTGTGATGGTTAGAACTGGTGGAAATTGCTCTCTATTAACCACCACAGGAATCCATCCCTGCATCCCATTAGAATGTCTGAAGACCAACTTCTCGAGAGCTCCTCTCTGCGGCTGCTCGGTCTCACGCTGTCCGCTGATCTGAGATGGAACAAATACATCGAGTCAATTGCATCATCCACCGCAAGGAAAGTTGGATCCCTGTGCCGAGCCAGGAAATTTTTCTCCCCGGAATTGATCCTCCAAATCTATAAATCGACCATTCGCCCTTGCATGGAGTATTGCTGCCATATATGGTCTGGAGCCCCTGCTGTTTGCCTCAGGGTTCTTGATAAGATCCAGAGACGGATATGCAATGTAATTGGCCCTGATCTGTCTGCAGTCGCTCTCTCACAGACACGACGTTGCCTCGCTCTGTCTTTTTTACAAATACTTTCACGGTAATTGCTCCATTTGAGTTGCTTTCACTGGTTCCTAGGCCTCATGAATTTAAACATCATACGAGGCTGGCATCCCGTTCCCACCCCTTCACCATTGAAACTGTTAGATGTAGACGTCTCTTCTACTCCAATAGCTTCATGTCTCGCACATCTCGCCTGTGGAACTCCCTTCCTTATTCCTGTTTCCCTGACAAATACAATCTTCAACTATTTAAGTGTAACGTCAATCGACGTCGCCAGTTGCCTTGATCTATCCACTTCCCTTCTCCACATCCTTTCACCTTTCATTCCTATCTGCTCTAGCTCCAAATCTTCTGTAATCCCCTTGCCTTGATCGATCCACTATCTTTCTCCACATCCTCTCCTTTACCACTCCTATCCGCTCTTTTTTTTTTTTTTTTTTTTAAGCTTATTACCCCAAGAAAGGCTGGACAAACCTTCTGTAACCCCTTGCATGCTAGTGGCTTCCAGCCTTGCTTGGGGTGATAAGCTTAAAAAAAAAAAAAAAAAAAAAAAAAAAAAACTAAGGAATATAGCTTGTCAACATTTCCCAAGAAAATAGCGATAGAGTAGTGACAGGCTTGCAACATTTTCAGTGAATTTATTAGTTCCAAAATTAGATTTATTTTTGGACAACCTAAAATTGTCAAACATGTCATACAGTTTGCTATTTTACTTATAACCATAACAAATAAAAGTTGAATTAATGCAGATATAAAAAAAATGAATAGAAATCAAATTATTTATTCTATTAAAGTTACTGCATCTCTGCTTTAAAAAGATAAAATATTAATGGAATAATATATTTGAATTTTTAAGAATTTCAGATCACACGCTGTTTTTATTGAGCATACTGAATATTTTAATAATTATATAGTTCTAAAGTATGACAATGTTAAAATTAACATTGTTTAACCAGTTTTATTAAAAAAATGATTTTTATAAATTTTCCTATATAAAAATCCTCCATATGAGAATTATTTTGATATTGGCAGGAGAAACTCCCAAATTTAGAAAATTAATCCATCAGACAATATTAAGACCAAAGAAATATCTAGACTAGACTAGGATGTCCCCCACCTTCAAAAAGATGATTAAACTAAACTAGGAGCCCCCTAGAATGAAATGGAAGAAATGTTGGCTTTCTAATTGACATTTAATTACTAAGAGATGAAAGTGCACTTTGATTAACACCAAAATATTGATTTCATCATCAGAACAATATAAACAAAAGTCATTTTAATGAGTAAAATATTGGGATTTGATTAGGTGCATATGGATGCTAACTGTAGGAATGCTTTTATATATATATATATATATATATATATATATATATATATATATATATATATATATATATATATATATAGTGGGGGTGGGGTAAGAAAACACATGGTCAGAATTAAAAACAGACTTGTGGATTTGTCTTGATCAAACCATTAAATGTCAGATCTATGCTAAATAAAAAATTAACCTCAGAGGGTGGAGGTAGTGAAGTTATTTTTTTTCATGACATGATAAACCGGAACTTAGACAGGTCATCATTGACACTTACGGAAAACATGTAAGCAACAAATGTATTGTGATTTTAGACAAATATGACACGTTCAATTTTTCATAGGCCACTGAGGAGAGGGGAAGGAGGATAATCAGGAAGTTTGTTTAAAGGAACCTGTGGATAAAATTAAAAATGTGGAACATCTATATAAGATATAAATAATACTAACTGGATGGCAATACATAGCAATACTAAATCTGAATAAACAAAATAAGATAATTACTTGTAGAGGGTGGACCATTATTTACCTATAAATTATGGCCATAAGAAATGGAATTACCTAATTTTTAAAAAACTTAACTATATTGTAAGGTAAAAAATAAACTGTGTTGGAAATTTACAGTTAATTCACTTCTTTGGTTTAGTAGAGATTTTTTTGTCGGCAAATCGGATAATGTCTAATTTTTCATGTAAGCATAAGAAACAAGTAGGGGTTTTGTTAACTTCTTTTAAGTTCCAAAAATGTTTAGAAAGGGACATCATATTTTTGTACACATTATTGGTGAAAGATAATACATGTTGATAACACCTAGTTTTAAAAGAATTCTTGGTACTCCCAATATAAAATTTTTTAACTGTTGAATTTTCAATAGTAGAGAGAGTTAGTTTGACATTGGTTTTGCAATCGGCATTCATTAGAATTTCTACAATTACACTTGTTGGTATTACCAGTGTTTGTTGCTTTGAAATGGCTATTATTACCCAAATTTTTGTATTGGTTTAAGATTTTATTATTATGTTTTTAATAATTTTTTCAAGATTATCTGTACAGCTATAGCTTAGTTTTAGTGTATTTCTGTTAAAAAAATTTACTGAGTAGATTATTTCTGAGGAAGTGTTTATCAAATAAATGGAGGATATATATATACACACACACACTGGTTGTAACAGCAAAATTGTTCAATTGCTAGATTAAGCTTTGAACCGTTGTATCTTAGAAATGATTAAAAATATCTTACTGGAATTCTCAGAGGTTTTTTATAACACTATTGGACTACTTTGAGCAATAGAGAATGTATAATTACTCTCCAAGCTTAACAGAAGAATCGTGATGAATTCAATCATAAATGAAAATGACATGTTCAGCATTAATTAATTATAGCTAAGGATTGTAAACGCATGAAGGATTGAAATAAAGTTCAAATATTGTATATATTATTCCAGGATCATTTTCCAACTTATTCAAGATGATCCTCACCCTCTCTAACCTTCTAACTATCTGTCTTGGTGCCTCACAGGTTTCATGTACAGTTTCATTTTCAAGTTTTTTTTCACAGCTCTTTGGACTGTCATAGCTGAAACTCTTTTCTCACATGCCAAACGTCTTACGGATTGAGTTGGATCTTTTCTAATCAATCCCTTTAGCTCTAAGTTGAAATGATGATCCTGTTGTGACCTTCCGATCCAGTTTTCCTCTCTACTATTCCCTGTTTTTTTAAACTTATTCACCATTCTCTTGATGGTTCTCAAATGGACTTTGAGGATGGATGCCAGAGTATGAATGTTCGTACCATTACTGAAGGCCTGAATGATCTTTTTCCTCTGACCATTGCTCAGTTAGGAAGACTGTGGGGCTGACGCAAAATGATTTTAACCTGTTCTCTTTCTATCTGAATAACTCAAAGGGTTTTTCAGTGATTCTTATGACAAATGGTATCAAGATGGCTAAATGTCTTAGCTGAAAACCTGGAAAAAAGAAACTCAATTTGTTTAGTGTTTTTTTTTAACATATTCAACATTTTGTGAGATGGACATTTAACCCATGCTGTTACACAATTTGAACAATTCTGCTGCTACGCCTGGTATGTGTGTGTGTGTGTGTATATATATATATATATATATACATAATGGAGAAATCCCAAATTACCTCATGAGTAGAGACTATTTGAACTAATATCAATGTGTTAACACACCAAGTTGGGGTTATAAGAAAAATGTAGTGAAATTCAAGGAAGTAGTGGAAGGCAAAAAGTTTTAATAATTTATATTATTAGGATCCATTTGGATTATATACCAATGGATTTATTACCTGTACTATATACATATGTATATGTATATATATATATATTATGAAATGGACAAAGTCCGACAATTATTTTTAAGACTTAAAATATATATTTAATCTAAAAATAAACACGCTAAAATTCACCTTCATCCCTGCCGTGCACCGACGGCTTAGTGGTAGAAGTTCCGACTGACGCCAATACAGTCGGGTTTCGATCCTAGCTAGAGGCAACCGGATGTCTAGCCACACTGATGAGCTGTGAAACAGCGAAACAGTCTGTCTGTGGATGACAAATATATATATATATATATATATATATATATATATATATATATATATATATTGTTGTATACAATCACATTAAGAATGCCTGCAAAATATTTCCCCCTCCCCAATTTATAGACAAAATCCACATAAATTCATGCTGGGATTTTTTTCATAACCATTAAGATTAGGCCACTTTTCAATCTCATCTGACTTAATTCTGTTCTTTTTTGCCTTGAAGCCAGAATGCTGTGATTGCTTGTCTGTATCCCCTTTTGTGCATTAATGCCATTCTTAGTTTATGAACTTTTTGCCTTAATACTGTCGCTTTGCCTTGCATATATTGTTTGCTTGCTTAATATTATTTTTATCCTGTTCTTTTCTTTCTTTTGTTATTGTTTATTGCAAACTTTGTCAATTCTGTTCATTGGACATTCCTGCCAATTACATTTAACCATGATCAGTTACTCTACATTTAGGATTGAGTTTCTGGTTCCTTTTAAAGTCTGCTTCAGCTCTATTCGCTTGTTCTTTTTCATGTTAATATAAGTCCACACAATAATCCTCTACCATAAGTGGCTTTTGGGCCTTGTATTGGGTGAACATTAGTGTGTGTGCGTATATATATATATATATATATATATATATATATATATATATATACACACACACACACTGTAATCCTTTGTGCATAGATTGCGATGGAGTATAACAACCAGTGAAATTCCAGGGAAAAAAAAAAGAAGAAGCTTATTTTCCTTTATAAAACGCACATGATTTAAGAGTAAACAAAATGACTGAAACTTATGAAAAAGGGAGAGAAAATAAATAAAGGGACATTTTGATTATGTATCATTTTGTATTTTTTTTAGCATAAAGTAAATAATATTTTTAATTGAGAATGATTTCCAAACTCACAGGGGTGTCAACAAAATCCAGAAAACAGTACGGGACTTAGAGAAACCTTATGAAGGATTTATTTCCCTTTGTTGATATTGCACCATTAGATAGATATTATCTCTGGGGTAAACAAATTACCCGATTTTGCCTGTTTTGAGTTCTAGAAAAAATGGGAAATGAGTATAAGATGCAGCAAAATTTTAGACACAATTTTGAATGAAAAAAACCTGTGTCTTATATATATATATATATATATATATATATATATATATATATATATATATATATATATATATATATCTCAATCCTCCAGTTTTTTTTTTAACTGCACTATCTTTCCGTTTTTCTTTTTATATTTATTACTTCAGTATTTTTTCTAGTAATTTAAATTAATCATGCTTGGCACTCCCTTTAAAATTAACCGTATTCAGTAGTTTTGTTTGTTTGTCATCATTCAGTGATAAAAGTAAGTTAGAAAAAAAAATTTGGATTAAAATCATTGACGGTATTATTTTTTTTTTTTTTTTTTTTGAGAAATTATGCCCAACTGGGTCAGCATTCCAGGTGAGGTGCTGGTAAGAGTGGGGTAGAGTAATTTGAAAAAATGTTTGGTGTCATTTGGACAGGGTTGATTAAAATTCTAAACAGACATGACTTCCACTTCATCAAAATGTGGGATACACACACTTGTTTGTTAACAAAAAAAAAAAAAACACCGCAATCACAGACTTCCAGGTAAAGATATATAACCCTGCCAACCATACTTTGTCTCGTACCCGTCTTTCCATGCCAGAGGAATCCTTGTAAAACACCTATGTACAGTGAAGAATGTAGCAGTAGATTAAGAAAAAGGTGGGGAGAAAAAAATATTAACAGACAGGTGGTACCAAGAGTGGATCAACATTCCTTTGAAATGAGGTGGGGGTTTGAGGGGGATTGAAAAGGTTTGACCAACTCATAATAATAAAAAAAAATTTACAATGCTGAAAATAATAATTATTTTGACACCTGAGCCATTGGATCCTATCAAATGGAATTTTAAAAAAAAATGAACCCTTAAGAAGATTAATGCAGAAGACATTCAAATTATCAATAACCTTAACTCTGATTATTGTACATGAATTGGAAACACATAGCAGATGTAAAAAACAAGTTACTTATTCAATAATCGCATTTATTTTGAATTCTATTATTGAAAGATTAAATGTTTTATTTAAAAAAAAATTCTTTCCTTTCATACAATTCATGTTTTGTGCTGAAGAGTTGTTTACAAAATTCTAAAATTTTATCCATATCTACAAAGAAATTAAATAATTAAACTATTTGAGGACATAACCTCTCCCCACACAGTTACTATTACTGTATTATAGAGTTAGGCTTAGTACTGATAATCTAGGGTGTCTGAGGAAACATTAACCTCCTAGATTCCTTAACTTCAAATATAAGACCTGGGAGGGTTTTTTTTTTGTGGAAAAAAATGTTGGGGATAGGTCACCTTACATGCCATCAGATATTGTAAGCCTTTGTTTTTTTTTACTGCTATCATGGTGCGCTTTTGGATAGAATATAATAAAATATATATAAAATAAAAGAAAAAGAATAAAAAAAAAGATTTTACACAAAATCTTTTAGTACAATACTAGTTGCAAGTCAATTTTCTGATATAACCAGAGTAGAAGAAAAAAAAAAGAAAGGTTTAATCTAAACAAACTATGAGACTGAAGAATTTACATATGTCTTTGATAATGATAATGAAGATGGTTTGGATAGGAGAACCAAATGCTCAATCTAGTGAAGAAGAAAGATGTCAGAACAAATTGCCGACAATTAATATTACTAAATGCCTGTGTTTCATTATTGGCCAAGAAGAGTTAATCCACACTTGATGATTTTTTTTTTTTTTTCAATCAACAATCATTAACAATCATTGACAGATTAAAAAAAAAAGTGACATGACAACTGAAAAAAAACTTTCATATAAAAAAAAAAGGAAAAAAATCTAAATTTTATTTCACTGAAAAATAAAATTTGTAAGTCTATAATAATTTTGATTAAAAAGAGTACATTGAATTTTAAGAGAATTTTGAAATTAAAAATACCGTTCTTTTTAAATATTCTTAATGTGGTTCTTCCCAAATGTATAGTAGATTAGGATATAGTCAAAGTTACTATAAGAAAAACTAAAAACAAAATATATTGCTATGGACAAGACAAGATCATATATACAGATAAAATCTCTTGAAAAAAATAAAAGGGAAAAAAAAGTTGATTCTGCAACTGAATAAGTGTAGACTTATTTCTTACATGCCTTTCTAATCGCAATAATGGTTAAGGATTATTTTTAAAGCTTCAAATCAAGATATTTGAAACAGAAGAAATGAAAAAAAATTTTGATTTGGATTTAAAAACAGCCAAGAGCCACAAAGATAAGCAAGTTTTTCAAAGGAAAAAAAGGGTTAAAAATTGTGCGGGAAAGAAAGGGAGAAATAAAGAATACAGAAAGGAAAATCTAAAACTGTCTAGGTTTCTAAAGACTGTTCTTTTGTCACTAATTTGCAGTTCATCTCCAAATGAAAATGCTTTGTACCTATTCTTTCTTAATTCTATTTTACTCTCGTATTCCTACGTTCCAATCCATTATAATCCCAGGCTTCCGACATTAACTCAATAAAGATATATTAAACTTAACACAGGGTCACAAGGTGAGAAAAGACGAAGAATGAATTGAAGAATCATCTAACTGGGGAAGGCCAACTTTGAAATGTTAGCTTTTAGCTGTTTGAACATAGACTAATGACACTAAAAATACAACTACATCAGCCACTAATTACGTTCACAAACTCATTGTAATAAAAGTATCTGAATAAAATCAGAAAAAGACTTAGTTGCGATGGAATTTTCTGTTTTTTAGATGATTCCACAGATTTCTTTATTATCTGTGAATTACGACACCTTGATCAGAATAATGGAGTGGTTTCCTGTTGCCTTCTTCATATTTGAAAAGAGAAATAGAAATACAAAATGAGAAGGCTTCCTACCTGAATGATATTTGACTTTAGGATTTTTTTTTTTGATTAATTTCAGTATTTGCAGTAACATTTATGTGAGAAGACATTTTCAAAGAAGAAACCTGCTAAATCTACGTATAGATTAGTCTTAACTGATCAACATTTACAGTCAAATTTTGAAAATGAGAAGGACAAATTTTGAAGAAGTTGAACTTTATCTTTATCATTATTCTCATTAATTCTTCATCTTTAACACAACCACAAAAATATATGCATTGGAGTTTGTGTTTATTCACAATGGGAAATATTATTTAATCTGGGTTAAAATAAATTATAAACAAAAAACAAAACAGAATTATGAAGTTTCTAAAACAATACCAATCTGGCCCATTCCACATAATGTTTGTTAACCCTTGACCCCTGGTTTGTATTACAGATTGATTATTTAATAAACTTGAAGGACTTGAGAGAGAGAAAGAGAGAATATATATATTTTTTAGAATGCAGAGTGAGGATCTGTGGTAGGATGAGTAAAGCCCAGCAGCAAGGAAAGAAACATGCACAACCCTGACAACAGACGTAGATTATGGAGTAGAGAAAAGAAATGTTTGACACAGACAGGACATGAATGAAAATATTGATAAATGGAAGTAAAAAGATGCTATATTTTGGTTGGATGGAAATCATAATTTCTTTTTATTTCTTCTTGTACTGATGAAAACAAATTCTTAATTCTTTAAATGTCAGGAAGTCATTTCAATTGAACTAGAAAATTTAAGTATAAAGAAACTTTTTCTAAGTCAGAAATAGGAAACCAAATTGCCTATTTTGAAAGTTTATTAATATTAGACAATACAAATTTATTGTGGACAGGATTTTTTTTGAGGTTATATACTGTTTGGAGAGAATATCTTAATCAGGCAACAAAATTAAAACTTTAATGACGTTTTTTAAAATTGACCGAGTACTCGAGATATAGGATGATATATATGATGATATTACTATATTTGATTAATTTGAATCATTTATCTTAAATAGGTTCTTTTTGTATGTAAAATAAAATAAATGAATAAATTTAAAATAGGTTTAGAGACACATTTTTACATTTAATAAGAAATTGGAAGTTTTCTTAAATTCTGCTCAGGCAGAAATTAACGTGGAAAAGAGAGAGAGAGCGAGTTCTTCAACTTATAAAGCTGAAAATTTTGATTTGTGTGTCCACTTTAGCACAATCAATGTACAAATACATCATTCAGCTTTTACATTCCAGACTATTTAATATTATAAATAAATTGGCTGGCAGACATTTGTCAAACATTTTTACCCAGTCTGGAACTTACAAAAACTTTTTTCCTACAGTTTTTATTGCTGGATTAAATGACAATCACCATGAACTGAAATTTTTTTTAAAAATTCAAGAAGTTTGTGATTTGATGAATTATGACCAGATGCAAGATTAGTAAAGATGAGAAAAAGCATGTTAAATATTGTTTGCAATGTGAATTCTTTTTTTCAAAAAGGAAATACCAATTGATAATGTTTGAGAAAATGCCCAAGATTCAGAGAGAGATAAAAATGAGATTCAATGTCTGAAAACAAAACCATTGCAACCAACTTGCTCACAACTGAAAATGGAATTGTTTTATGACATGACACGCAACTTTTGGATTGAAATTTTATGGAGGCTATAAATTCTTTGATTTGGAGGGAGTGAGAAATTAATGTAGAGGTTTTATAGTTAATTTTTAAGTTTAAAACATTTTATTAAAAAAGCTTAACTTCTCCAGGTGATAAAAATTAACTTAACTTCTCCTAATTATAAAAAAGCTGAAACTTGTGTGTGCACAGATAATACACACACTACAGCATTATTTGAATTGGTGGAATTTGTGTCAAAATAATTTGATGGTGAAATAAAATGGCAAGCTTCAAATCAGGACAGATAAATTCACTTTTGGATTTCCTCATTCAATTCAAAGGAATTTCCATTTTCGATGAAGTAAATTCCACAACCAAAATAGTTTCTGTCCTGAAAATCTCAAGACATACACATAGTGGTAGCAATTGTAACTCTGTGACTGTTTCTTCAAGTCACAAAGGAAAACAGATTATTTCTAAGTAAAAATGATAAAAGCAAACATACAAAGTTTATCCATAATTTCACAACACCTATCAAGTAAAGCTGTTCTCAGAAATTGATGGTCTTTACTGTTTAATTGCACTTGAGAAGGTGAGGTGTCACTATCACAATAAATTTGTTTTGATAATTTGTAGTGGACAAAAATAGTTGCATATCTGTCACTGGCTTCAGAAATTGGCGATTGAGCCCCGGTTAAAAATGAGGATTTTAAATACTGATTTCTTAGCCAAGAAAGTCCTCCATTTCAAAGATTGGTGCAACACAATCTTTCTATTTCACCCTCAACATTTAGCCTTGTGTCATGCAAAGCTATATTTAGTAAATATCATGAGAATTTATTCAAAGTCTTAAACACTAATTTCAATTTAAATCATCTGGAGAAAATTTGACATTTAGTCGTCAAAAACATGAGTGTAATTCATTACAAGTAAATTTTCTATAAGCAAATAATATTGAAAATTCTTGACTTGGTTTTGGTTTTATTTGTATAAAGAATAGAAAATATCTTTGACTTTATGTATCATGCTTCATGATGCAAAAGGCAATGAAACAGACATGCAAAAATGTGCTGAAAGATAATGTTTATCATTTGAAATCTTCCTTAAATGAAAGAAAAAAAAAGAATTGAATGTTATTAACAAGTAACACTCATGTTCAGAGCATGCCAGCTGAGAGATTTTCATATTTTTTTTGTTAAATTTCCCCAATTCCAGAACAAGGGAAATATTTTCAGGGTTGCTAAAAATGTTTGCTTTTTTCTTTTGTGTGTATTTAAGGTTTCTCTGAAATGTGCTGACCATGCAAAATGGAAATTAATATCTTGGATAAAATCTGTAATATTTTTATGCTAAACTATCGAACACAGATCTTTGTTCATTCCAAACAAATCAGAATCTGTGTAAAGCGTGGAATTTAGTGGATGAGAATCTCGAAATTGATGTGTATATTTGATAACAATAAGAGGATACATACATTATTTTATGGGACCTCTGTAATTGCAAAAATTCTATGTTTAGGAATTAAATCTGCCAGCAAAATGTTTTGAATATCTCCAAAAGGAAACTTCTAAAAAGAATATTAGCACTTCATATGTATGAGGTAAGTAAAAATGTTAAGGTCACTTACAGGTCCTAACAGGTAATCTTTATGGATTTTTTATTTTTTTATTTTTTTTAATAATAATAATAATAATAATGATGATGATGATGTCAGGTTATGGAAATTTCTCAACCTGTGAAATGATGTTTCAGAAAAATATTCAAGCACCAAGAAGAACCATTAATGATCCTAAGATTTGCTGCTGAAGGCATTCAGGGAAAATGATTTGTAATAGAAGACATGGGTCCTAAAACTCAAATCTGTACGAATATAATCTTTGGGTTTTGTTGAAGGCTCATCCTATATTTCTGTGAAAAATATTAAATCATTTCAAAGTATAGAACTCTGGTTGAATAGTGGAATTTTAGAATGCCTGTTTTCGTTAATTACCAAATACAACCTAAATCCTCCTTGGGGGACTAATTTTTGCTTAGAGAGGGAGATAATAGAATGGTATAAATATAAACTGCTTTGTTAGTTCTGATTCAATTTATTTTATGTCGAATCTTCAAAACTGAACAAATAATGAATCAAGACTTTAATATGTAAAATATAGAATTGTCAGGATGAGTATGTTCTTGCAAACTATTCAAAGCAGGTTCAATTCTCACTGAAATATAATCGTAAGCCAAATTTTGCTCTGTCCAAATTGTCAGTGAGATTGGAATACTGAACATTTAAGAAGAAAAGAAATCAGTGAAATCAAGGCTGGTTTTGAATGTCATTCAAAGATCTACTTTTAAATTCAATAAATGTATGTTATAGTGAAATTTAAGAAATTATTGATGTACTTCAGTATCTGTCTATATTTCTGAGATGAGGTATTATGTACACTATTTACATTGCTCGGACTATCATCCTCATCTTTGTTGCTATGTTTATCACAACGTTTCGGCCATTGTGCACTTCGGCATTCTTCAGGTGGTTGGAATGTCACACTGAAACCTTTATTTCACATGCTGAGGTAGACTGTTCCAGTTCCACGTGCCATATCTAATGGATGTCAATTATCAGTTATCTCCTGTTAATTCCCCTTTCCAAGTTCTCCACCACCTTAACTAGGTATTGAACTCACACTCTTTGGGTCCTGTCACTGGATCTAACTAATGCTTTTATCCATTGTGCCATGTGTCCTTGAGGACACATGACACATGGAGAGGTGAATTAACAGGAGATAACTGATGACATCCATTAGACATGGCACGTGGAGCTAGAACAGTCTACCTCAGTGAGAGAAATAAAGGGTTCAGTTCGACATTCTAACCACCTGAAGAAGGCCGGAGCATACAATGGCTGAAGCGTTGTGATAAATATGGTAACAAAGATGAGGATGATAGTCCGAGCAATGTAAATAGCGTATTGATATACTTGTTGATTATTTCATAAAAGAAAGTCTATTTTCTATTCTAGGGCTGGTTCTTATGACTAATCTTGTTTTCAAGAAATTTTTCTCCAAAAAAATTTAAAAAACTAAAAACAAAACTAAGAGAAGGAGAAACGAAAAGCATTTGACAGAAAAAAGCAAAAGTCATTTTGTGCTACAGTTTCTGAAACGTGCAAACAATGTAGTTTGTTGGTCTAAGAAATTTTGCAGACAATCAACAAAATTGGACAACAATCTGGAAATTATTCAAACTTGTACCCTCATTTTTGTTTTTAATCACAATATTTTGGCAGATACATTCTTCTTCCTTACTCAGGTGTGAGTTGCATCTAATTCTTTAGTGTCACCAACTGCTTCTCAAGGAGATAGAAAGTACTAAGCAGTATTCAAGAATTACTTAGACACAAGTTACACCTGAGGAAATTTTGAGAATATGCTGACCCAAATAATGGTATAAAAGATGAGGATACCCTTTTGGATAATTAATGAAATAATAAAAAACATTTCATTTCAGAATGTTAAAGATAAATAGTGATAAGGTGGCGATCAACAGAATGTGAAGAGACAAAAAGAAAGTCTTGTTCAACTTATTTTACAGAAATGACAAAAAGACAAAAAAGCTGTGGCAAAAAAAGTTATTGCGGTGATGACTGTTTGCAATGATTTATATTGTTACAATGAAAAACACCCCAAAATCTAGATTTGGGAGAGTGAATACAGGAACAAATGGAATTGAGGTGTGGAGGAAGTAAATTATCTAGAGATAAAAGGTCAAAGGTTGTGGCAGTGGGATAGTGTGGCTCTTTGAGCTGCTGACGAGACTTCAAACAGAAACAAAACTGGAATCTAGAAATTTTGTCTTTGAGACTTTAAAACTGTTTTCATTTTTTAGGGTTCAATCTGTATTTAATTATTTAAAATAAAATTTTAAAAAATACGACAGAAATCCCAAACCATACCTGTTCATCATACTGTTCGGCATACTCCAATAAATCTGCAGTCTGAAAAGAAAAAAATAACTCTGTAATAAAATATTTAAGCCGCTTTTTTGCATTAGTTGAGAAGATACTAGTCAAATATTCAGCCTTTCAAATGTTAACATTAGAATTTTATAGAAAATAGATAAGTTTAAAAATATAGCTGTAAGCTTTTTAAACATTCATGTAAATAAACACTGTGTAGGATACTTCTGTAAATTGGATGCAAGCTGCTGCTGCTTCTTTTAAATGCCATGTCACTTTAGGTCATGGGCAATCATGGCTCTTCACAATTTCCTGTCCTTTGGTAAGGTCTTTTTGCTATCTCTCCTAATCTCTGTTCTGCCAACCATTTATACAAGCTCATTAGGTAGGTTATTCACTGCTTTCCTCTGTCCATTTAACCTTTGGTATGTCCTCTGAGTGTTAAATTCTCTATGCCCTCTTTCCTCATTATGTGCTCAAGAAATTTCAACTGTTTCTGATATTAAGTGTAAGTATCCTTTTTTTCTATTTTCCTTAAAACTTTGTTGTTACTCCCATGTTCAGTCCATGGTATTCTCAGCATCCTTTTGTAGAACCACATTTCTGTTGCTTCAAGTCTCTTCATCTGTGAGGAGATCATCCAGAATTCACTGCCATATAGGAGAACATACTTCATAACAGTTCAGCACTTATTTGTTTCTTATGAAATTTTCCTGTTACTTAATACTTGGCTTAGCTTTTGGGAGACATCTTTCACTATTTCAAACTGCTTTAGGATTTTGGTGTCACATTTTCCATCCTCTATTAAAACACTTCCTACATATTTAAATTGTTTGATTTTGGTATATCCAATTTGTGGTTTGCTTCTTGGGTTGTTTGGGGGGTGTTTGGGGGGGTTGTTTGGGGGGGTTGGTGAAAACAATACATTCTGTCTTCTTACAATTGATGTTTAGACCTTTGTTATTCTTTAAGAATTTAAAAAAAAAATACAATTATTTTCTGTCTTTTGATGTTCTGTAATATTTCTTTTTATTATTCTACTCAATTTACACAATATTTCAGCTGATAGTTTCTATGTCCTTCCACAAGGAGGAGTTACATCTGGTGGTCTTTATATAAAGAAAATATAGTTTAAGATTTTTCTTTTGGGAGTTAGTATAAAGGTCAATTCCCTGAAGAGCAGAATAAATGCTTTCTTTCAGAGTCACCTGTTGGTCTGCTAGTGCAAGACTTTAGCAATTCTGGGTTCTTGTTAAGGAGATAAAAAGACTTGAGAGATCTGTGAATATCACAAACACATGAGTGAGACTGACAAACATAGCTGCCAAAATGTTAAAAACAACAAGGAGGAAGATGCTTTATGCAAAAAAGCATCTTTGTAAAACTTCAGATGAGATGAAAACCAAATGATGTTTTTTAAGTTTTACTTTATATTTTAATTATGTTGTCTTTCATCACAGTTATTCTTGATTGAAGACATCAACTGCCAAAAAGGGCATGAAATGGGAATAAAGAAATGGTTTCTTAAGAATCTTGAAGTTGCATCTCTTGTCCCAAATACCTGTTTTCAAAAGATGCTGTAATCAGTTCATCTTTGAATTCAAATAATTGAAGACAAATTCTTTAAAAATAAAAACAAGAAAAAAGTACTAGACAAGGGCTTACCTCTTTCATGGGGACTTTGAGTTTCAGCAGTTCAGCATATCGACGTAAAACATCAAATGGGGCATGAACCTTCATGAAGTGTACGTCAGAGTCGCTCTGAAAATTATGTAAAACAGACAACATAGAAACAGAGTTTGTTTATATCAAATGAAAAAAAAATTTGTAGGATTCAGTTTTTATTTTATTTTTTCTAGATTTTATTCATTTCAAGGTTGTTTTTTTTTTAATTTTATTTGAAACTAGCTTAAAAGCCTCACTCCATGCAGACTTTTAAGCTAACTCCAGTAGAGGACTAATTAGGCCTCTGGCACAAAATTATAGGGACCTCTGGTCCAGTTTGGAAAATAGCAATGATAATTTTGAAAAAATAACTCAATTTACTTCATGGAACTTCAAAACCTTACTTTAACTCTGATTTGGGTGAAAAGACCAATTTGATCAAAAACTCTGATTTGGGTGAAAAATTTCAATTTAGGCTAAAAACTGAGTTCTACAAATCACAAATTCCATGGAACTTCAATTAAGTTGAGTTCTTTCAATCACAAACTCTGTAGGACTTCAAAACCTCTTACTTCAACTCTGATTCCTTGGCATTTTGAAAACATAAAATTGATTTCCTCAATTCGGAGATATTTTAAACTAAATTTAAAAGAATTTTTTAAAAAAATTCACAATGATTTTTGTTACTTTAGACTTAATATAAATTAAAAACTTAAAATCACTAATTTTTTTTTTCAGTTATTTTAAAATTTAAATTTTTAACTATTTTCTCCTCATCTGGACACAAATCCCAATGCTTGATGTTCAAATACCAGATGAAGG
>OZ038493.1:51427231-51462231 GCA_964036315.1 Acanthosepion esculentum
TGTCAATTCTACAAATATTGCAACTACCCTGGCAAGCTTTTTACACCTGGTGCCCCAAATACAGGAGTTTAAGTGTGCTGCTATATTGGCATCTAGGTCCAACCCATTTACTGTTAAGTTAGTTATATATAACTGGCACTTCTTCTCCAACAGTTTCTTTTCTCACACTCCTCCCCTGTGGAACTCCCTTCCATTTCCTTGTTTCCCTGATAACTATAATCTTCAAATATATAAGTGCAATGTCAATTGCCATCTTTATTCTTGTACCCTGTTCAGCTTTTATCCTTTCCTCAGTCCACCCTATACCCAGTCTTTTCTCTCACCTTCATTTTAACCCTCTGCATACCAGTGGCATTCCCATCTTGCTTGGTGTGAAATGATTAAAAAATAAAATAGAATAAAAAATAAGAAAATTCAGTCAACAAAGTCTAAAGTTTAATTTTTTACTTCCAATTTTTGAATAAGATGTTGCATTTTGGGATAAAAATGCTCCAAAATTTGTGTTTTCTTCTGTTTTTGTTGAAGTGAAGTTCATCTCAAAGGTTTTTTTTTTTTTTCTTATTTCATGTATATGACATTGATATCTCAAATGTATATGGTAGGCTGGCCAAAATTATATGAAGGGTGTTCCAATAACTTGGACCAATTTTAAATGTGAATTAAGTTTAAGCGTTTAATGATTTTTTCTTTTTCTTTCAGATTTAAACTTAAAATCTTTGGCAATTTAGACCATGAAAAAATTATCAAACAACATGTTAAAGTTTTAAGAGTGCAGTTGGAAAAATTGTTCCTAAATTCAAATAAATGACAAATGTGAAAACACTATTGCGTGTTCATTTATGCCATTCAGCTGAAAACATTGCCGCAGTGCACATGAATGTAGCCGAAAATCCAGACACCTCTATATGTCATCACGCGCAGGAATTGAACCTCTCCATAACAACGTTACATCGTTTCCACTTGCACTCTCGGTTGGTCAATTATGTTGACCAAAAAAATCAAAAAAAAAAAGAAAATTAAAAAAAAATTAAAAAATCAAAAATTAAAAAAAAAATTAAAAAATCAAAAATTAAAAAAAAAAATTAAAAAATCAAAAATTAAAAAAAAAAATTAAAAAATCAAAAATTAAAAAAAGAAAATTAAAAAAAAAAATCACAAAGTGTGTGAAATGCATTTCTGTTTGAACGTCCAATTTCATAATAGGCTTCGATAACTTTAACACGTTATATGATTGTTAATCTTTCCATGGTTGAAATTGCCAAAGACTTAAGTTGTTAAAAAGAAAAAATCATTAAACGCTTAAACTTAATTCACATTTAAAATTGGTCAAAGTTCTTGAAACACTAAATATTACAGTGAAACAGTCTGTCTGTGGATGACAATATAAATATGCTCCTGAAAAATTTATTTCAGTTGAGCTCTCTGGGGAGGAAGTGTGGGTTTGTAAACAGTGACTATTACAGCTAATAATGCAAGACTCTTCAGTAAATCAAATTGAGTTCTCTCAGTCACTGTGTGTTTATCTAAAAATAAATACTTAAATTCACCTTCCTCCCTGCTGTGCGCCAACGACTTAGTGGTAGAATTACCGACAGATGCCAATTCAGTCGGGTTTCGATCCTAGCTAGAGGCAACTAGTTTATCTTATATATAAGATAAACTAGTTGACCTACAAGTGAAAAAAAAATGTTTTTATGTAACTGATGAAGAAGTTGATTGATAAACTAAACCCTGATTCCCAAATTATCAGACATGGTTCGGAATTAGGTGTGAGCAAGGAAATCCTTATAAGGATCGCCTTGGGTGTGAGGCGTTATTCTTAGGATATTGAAAAATCTGAACGTTTAAGATCTTAAAAATTATACAAACACTATTATAGCCTTTATACAACAACTGAATGGTAGAATATTTTATTTTTTTAAGGAATGCAATATTTTAATGATTTAAGTTTTAATAAAATCGGTTCCTCCACCTCATTACTTTTGTTGTAACCTAGGGAAGGTTACTGAATAGAATAATCACATGAAGGTTGGCAATGAACGATAATACTTAGGACAAGAACAAAATATACAAGATTCACCAGTGGCATGCAGAAGTAGTCAACTGCTAGAAGTAAGTCAAGTAAATTCCACAATGAATCTCCAACTGCAGGATATCTACCAACCGCCCCACATGGTCAGATGTGGCACAAGGCCAAATTTAATGTGGAGCATCCGAGCCCGTAGGCTCAGCCAAAAATTCCCTGTAGACCCCATATAAAACGGGGGTCAAGTAGCTGTTTCCCCGAGACGAGGCTCTGCCCTTCGACATAGCCTCATCTGGAGCAGAGAGTTTAACCAGCACAGCTGGAGACAAATCTCCAACTGCAGACCAACATGCAGTATTTACAACTGTATTTATGTGAATGGGGACATACCCCCTTATCGCCCGTAGGTATGCTACAACAACTTTTTATTAAGATAAAGCAACCATGTTTCTTCTTCACCATTTTGATTTTGGGGAAAATAATTAACAACTGTAATGTGCAGGTAGTGTGACGGTTATTAGTGTAGATAATAGAACTGGTAGCCAAATTCAAGCTGAGCCACTTGCATTCACTTTTGGGAAAGGCATAAATCCATCTCTTCTCCTCCAGTTTATGGGTTAAAGAGCAGGGTAAAATGGGCTCTGTAGTCTTAGCTTGGCTGTCAATCTAGGATAACTCTGAATTCAAGATTGTCAAGAAAACAACAGGAAACCACTTCACTATTTCCCTCCAAGAAGTTATGACAATTTACAAATTAAATTATTAAACTAAGATAGGAGCACCATAATCACTTATGTACTAAAAGGAAAAGGAATAATAAAAACATTTTTTTTAATTGTTAAAAGTAAAACATTACAAATAAAAATTATACCATGTGGGTAGTGCATAAAGTGTCTAGACCACCACAAGATAAAAATACAAGATAAAATTTAATCTTAATTAGGTTAAAAATGCCTCTCCTTGAAAGTGATTTTTGCACACTTATTTTTTTTTTTTTATGTGAGGAATTAATGTCCTGTTAAATGTGTGAAGGTAGGATTTGTTTGTTTTTGTTTTTCCCTTCATAATTATTAGGAAATGTCTTGCAATAAATATTTTTTCAATAAGTGGAAAATCATAGGTTTAAAAAATAGCAAAATAAAAAAAAAAGCAAGTGGACTTGAGTACGTAGCTGACGTTACGTGTAACTGTAGTCATGATGAATAATGATTTTTTTTTATTGGTTTATTCAATCTTACATCAGAATTCATGACCGTTTTAAACACTTGACCGAAAATAGTAGAATTAATTAAAAAACCAAAAAGCAAAAACAAAAAAACAACAAAAAAACAACAACAAAAAAAAAAAAGAAAACGGGAATTTCACTCTCGGCGAGATTCCTAGAACGCTTAGTGAATAGTTTTGTTATTTTTTATTTATTTATTTTTATTATTATTATTTTATTTTATTTTTTTTACACTTTTACAGCAAGGTAAGTAAAAAAAATTCAATCGCCCAAGGGGAGCAAGGGCTTTGGATGTGTGTGTAGGTGGGGGAGGGGTTCAGAATTCAGTTTTCCGATTAATAAACATATATGATACATTGAGTGCTGTTGCTAATAAAATAGTGATCGATGTATATTGTATAATGACAGAGACAGAGAAAAATATTTTTTTTAGTTTTATGCCCAACGCAATCAGCACCTGACGATTGCGCTGTCAGAGTTGTGCTACCAGTGAGGAAAAAGGAAAGTGTATATATTTATTTTGAGAGAGAGAGAGGGGGAGGGGGAGAGAGGGGGAGGGGAGAGAGAGGGGGAGAGAGGGGGAGGGGGAGATAGGGGGAGAGAGGGGGAGGGGGAGAGAGGGGGGAGAGAGAGTTGAATATTTCCTGGATCAGATCATTAATAAATAAAAAAAGAAAAGATGAATCACTATAGAAGAAAAAATTAATGAATTGCCCGTGTTTATTTCGAGTTGGCGACAAAGGTAAAATTTGGGAAAGAAACAAAGATAAATAAATAGGGTCTTGACTCTTACCTGTTCAGTGTCATCAAAATCCTGGTAATCCAAAGCATTTTCTATATCTCCCATAATATCTGAAGAAGAAATAACATCGAGACATTGAGATGACTGTTCACGACTTTCGGCTTTAACAAGTTCTTCCCGACTGGAAGAAGGACGATTGAGAAAAAATTCATGAGACATTGTTGTTTTTTTTTTTTTTGTTTTTTTTTTGCCTTTTTATCTGTCACGTGTAGCCATTCTACAAATAATTGCTTTGTTTTTCTCCCGAGGGAGAATCTCTTTAAATTTAAATTTAAGCGCATATAAAGAAAGAAAGAAACGTTTTCTTTTGACTTTTTTTTCACATTGTCACTTGTTGAAAAAGTTGATTTTCTGGTTTGAAAATCGGTTTCGTTTGAGATTTTTTTATAAGTTATTGTTTCTATATGATTATATTCTATCTTTTTTTCCTTATCTTTTACTTTTAGGATTATTTTTCCCTCGACGATGAACAAGTGAAAGGCCGATTATGACTTCAATTCACTTGTACGTCTTGTCATGGAGCAGGTTAACAGCGAGAAAGAAACGAAGAAGAGAAAAGCCGGAAGATATTTTTGAAAATTGTAACAAAGATGATAAAATCGAAGAACGGAAAATGCTTAGAGCCGTTCGGAATCATGCAACCAGGTCCAGATATATTGTAATAGAGAGGGATGGAGAATCGACCAGAGTTGGATTAGGGGAGTGAGAATGAGAGGATAAATTATGTGATTTTTTTTGTACATCAGAAGTCAAATATTGTAGTAAACAGAAGAGAACAAATAGTAGTAAATTATTCATTACTGTTTCTTTGTTTAATAAACCTGGCGTAAGGCCAGCAAAGAAACTCTGTTCTCTAATTTCATTTTTTATGGAGTGGGGAGGTGTCACCTACATTTAAAAACAGCAAGTAAAAAAAAAACACTTAATACTCTGGTATTGTAATCTTCTACGCTAATAATATCTATGATGAATAAATAAAAATGAATAGAAAATACTCCTGACGTTCCCACCCCAAGAAGTCGTTCGGGGTAGTACGCACCGGCCCTGTATCCAAGTCAACAACATTTGACATTTCATTAATTTTGCACCCCCCCCCCAATTAAAAAAAGAATAATACATACATCAAGTACTTAAATATAGGGTGGGGCCCAAACATCCACGGGGAGGGGTTTCAATAACTTATTTATTTTGTTTTTTAACTTTAGTGTTACTGTTACAACTGGAGAGTATTTTTTACTTTAACTTTAGTTTACAATTTATCGGAAATGTCTTTTAAAAGTGAAAAATGGTTTGAAAAAAAGATTTCCACCTGAACAAAGAAAATTTGCTGAAGTGGTACTGGAAAAAAAAAAGTGGGGAATTACTACTTGTATTTTATTAATTTGCCTTTTCACAAGGGTACATTTGATACCTGAGAGTGGGGGTCAAACGTATGGTAGAGGCCAAAATTGTGCAGCATTCCTTAGCACTTCCCTTTTTTTGTTGGGATATCACAACCAATGTTTGTTTGTTGGAAGCAGAGCAATAAATGAATCATTGTTTTATTCTTGTCTTTTATTCTTTAAAATTCCAGAAATATTTCTTTAAGATATTTTAGTTTCTTCTTTGTACATGCGGTAAAAAAGCATACGTTTTTTTGTCTTTCTTTTACAACCAAAATTTTTTTTTTTTTTTTTTACATAAAAGTAATCCTTAACCAGTTTTAGCATTTTTTAAAGTTTTACTTTTTTCTCGCCCCCTTTCGTTTGTCCTATTTTCCAACGAATAGCCAATAAATTTCTTTTTGCATATATGAAGACAATCGAATTTATTTTATTTTTAACTCATAATCAAAATTTAGTGAAACAGGAAAAACAACTCAGAAAAATTACACATGCCTTGAATGTAAAATAAAATAATTAGTTATTTATCTCTTATCAACATTATTCTTGACAGAAAAACCCTCTACATAATTTCTGCTAAATTTAAAACTTAAAAGTTAAATAAACGACAGATTTTTATTTTAAATTTGCATTTTAGGTTGCTGCTTTCAATTTTTACTAAAATGTTTGAGTCTTTGACACTTGTTTTGTTGACATTGATAAATTAAAAAAAAAAACTATCCTAAATGTTAACAAAATTGTTTTTAAATAAAAAAGAAAAAACCTTTTTCCTCCTCTTCTACACAGCATTCAAACAAAACACCCATTTAATTTTATTTCAACAAACAATATTTCCATTAATTTGTCACCTCTCACATTTTTAGCTAACTTCGTGTCTTTGTTTTTCATTACCCTTAGGACGACAGGGCCGATCTATTGGCCGATGGTGTGGATTTTGCAAGTGGCAGATCATTAAGTTGTGTAACTGCTACTTTGTATATGAAGCAGGCTCATCATCATCATCTTGTCAAAATTGAATACAGTCGGTTTGTCTGTCTCAAAAAGTCAAAGAGTAAGATAAAAAAAAAAAGGAAAGATGAAATCGCATCATTAGTCATGGACACTTTGATGTTGTTTTAAAGCAAGCTTGTCTCGCTTAGTGACTTCGATCCTCACTGGGTACCCCATTCTTGTACTACATCTAAATCTACGCATATTAAATCAATATGGCTAGGCACAAGTATGTTCGTATGAGAAGACAGCTTGGATAGCACAGACTTTATTCATAGAATGACTGCTGTCTCCCTGCCCACTCGTATGCTTCATGTCCATCGTAGTACAAAATAAATAATTAAATCAATATTATGATAAATCCAAAACTTGGTCGATGGAGCCATTGTGATGATAAAGAGACACAGACCTCATTCTTCTTATGAATCATTTTACACAGTTTTGCACAATAATTACTGCCGATGTTGTCAGGCAAGGGATTTTATTTGCTTCTGCAGGATACTCCACCACCGAAAAAATATTTCTATTAAACCAGAATACATTTTTAAAGATTTTTTTTTTTTACTAAAGAGAATTACGTTGTGCTGAGAGAACTGTAATAACTGCTAAAATCTGCAGTTTAAAAAGATCATTTCAATCAATTTAAATTCGTTTTGAAATACAGCAAATTATTTTGCTTATCGGAAATATTAAATTGATTAGCTTGAATTTAAAAATAAAATAAAAATCTTTAAGAAAGATTTTTCATTTTTAAAAATTCATTTTATTTTTAAACCTTAGATATTGTGTTTCATTGGAGGTTTTCCAAAATTTTATTCAAATTCAATAATTGGATTCATTTTTTTGAAGATTTTTAAAATCAACTTGTTTTTATAACCTAAAGGGGTGATCAAACTCCTTGAAATTGATTCCTCACCCATTAAGGGAAGACTGGAGCGACAGGTGTCCCCAGAACATCATCCAGCGACTGTTTGCATCAAATAAAAAATAATTCTTGGGATATGGAATATCAGAACATTAAATCAATGTAGCCAGTTAGAAAATATACAAGCAGGAAATAAACAGGTTAAATGTTAATATTTTAGGCATATGTGAAATGAGGTGGGCAAACAATGGCTATTTTGTCAGCGACAAACACAGGATTATATACTCTGTAGGAGAGAAAAATGAAAGAGGAGTAGGACTGATATAAGACAAAGGCACGAAATGTGTTTTGGGATACTATCAAAGATTTGAAAGAATTCTTGTCGTTATATTCAATTCTTCACTAAAAAAATAAAAGCATGCCCTGATAAAAAAGGCCCCAAACTTGATTAAACAATTTTTTATCGTCTAAATATTTATGCTATTATTAAGAGGAAAGACTCTGTGTGTGTGTGGATAAAGGCGTTAGTTAGATCTAGTGACAGGACCCAAAGAGTGTGAGTTCAATACCCGATTAAGGCAGTGGAGAACTTTCGGAGAGGAATTAACAGGAGATAACTGACATCCATTAGACATGGCACGTGGAACTAGAACAGTCTACCCCAGCGAGCGAAATAAAGGGTTCAGTTCGACATTCCAACCACCTAAAGAAGGCCGGAGCCTACAACAGCCGAAACGTTGTGATAAACATGGCGACAAAGATGAGGACAATAGTCGGAATAATTATAATTATATTTAAAAAAAAAAAAAAAATGAAAAGAAAATATTTAGTGAAATATGTTAAAAAAAAAAAAAGAAAGAAAAATTGAAAATGCGACGATCATGATCGGTCAGTCAGAGAATTTTATACGAAATCAACGCAATTTATGAAGCCGGATCCTCGCTATCGGGAAAAACAACTCTAGCGCACGTGACATTATTTCAGAATTGTGCTTCCGTAGTTTTGTCGGAGACGATTTTAATACATTTTTTGGCATATTAAAAAATTATTTTAAAAATAGAACCAGTTCGCAGATTATAATAAGCTTTCAAATTTATGATCTGTAAAAATAGATCATTTAATAAGAGCATTTCCAAAGAGGTTCGTATTCAAACTTAATTTTAAAATATTTAACAAATTTATCACATTTTGTATTTAAAATTCAAAAACAGAAAACAATTCTTGTAAAAATTCATTTTTCATCAAAAAATATTTTGGTTTCAGATAAAAATATCCTTAATATATATTATTCAGAAAAGCCATTAAAAGCTTTTTGATTAAATAATGTCTTAGTTT
Source organism: Acanthosepion esculentum (assembly GCA_964036315.1). Classification (NCBI taxonomy): domain Eukaryota; kingdom Metazoa; phylum Mollusca; class Cephalopoda; order Sepiida; family Sepiidae; genus Acanthosepion; species Acanthosepion esculentum. The sequence continues at coordinate 51,435,857 of OZ038493.1, forward strand.
TATTGGGTTTTGTATTTTTCAATGCAAAGCTAAAGTTTCGGTAGAAACGCTCCTCAATTTAAAAAAACGTCGATGATTTATATTTTTCAAACTCTTCTGCATTTAATTAAAAAAATTACAGAGAAGTGCATATTCGAGTTTTCAAGTTTTCATAAAATTAAGTAAGGCGTGGTGTAACAGATGTAAAAAAATATATATTTTTACCATGACTTTCTAAAAAACAAACATATCTAAAATAATTTCATTCATTTTTGAATAAGTTCTGAAAATTTCATTAAAATCCGACAATTATTTGATTTTTGCAGGAATTTCCAAATTAATATCAACTGACAAAAGCACTAAAAAACTAATGCTAAATATTACGTAACTGCTGGGAAAAAAAAGATTTTCAACCAAAATTTCAAACGTGTTAGAAAGGAATAAAAAATTAAAAAAAATAATTAAAAATACTTTGGTCTTCCCTCTTATTAATAACAAACATTTCCGGGATAAAATTTTGTTTTTCTTAAGTTTGGGGCCTTTTTTCATCATGCTATGTTGTTTTTTGGCGAATTATTGAACATACCTACGTTAAATTGAAAGGAAAGCCTTTCAATATATCAATAATCATAGTTGTGTATGCTCGGGCAGCACAAAGTACGTGAGAAGAAATTAAAAAGTTTCCCTCTACACTAGATAAGATCAAGCCCCGATGGAAATCGCAAGACAATTACAATTGTCATAAGAAACCTGAATGCCAAAATAGGCAAATAGAGAGATGGTCAAATATTTGGCAAATTCTGACTGGGAACACGTATTTAAACGCATAGAAAATTAGTCCAATGGAGCACACCGAATAATCAGGTAGTAGCCAACACCTGGTTTCATGAACACCCAAGGCATATATGAACATGGAGAATCACAAATGGAGAAACGAAAAAAACAAATCGACTATATAACTATCAATAAAATATTCAAGAATACAGTATTTCACTGTAAAACATACCCAAGTTATTGACTATAATGGGTGCAACTACCTTCCACTGACATGTAAACTTGAAGTGAAACTACGAAATTGAGGTGTCATGACAATACTCAAATTGCAATAAGAAACATGGCGGATGAAGGAAGTGAATTTTGAAAGCCTTCGACACCCTTCTGCCTAAGATGAAATATTTGCAATTAAATAAAGATTTATTTAATCTATCTAAAAATGTATGATTAAAACTTCCCAATGTAGATAGTATATTTTCTGAGATTTTAATACATTTAAAAAAATTTATGAACGATTTTTTATTCAGACTGAAAAAGTTGCTTGAAGAAATAAAGAAAGTCGTCGTCTTCTTTGAAATCTTAAGATTTTTAAGATTATAATTATGGAGAAATAAAATTGGTCTTTTTTTAAAAGTTGCGCTCCTTCCAAAACCAGAGGTTGTTGGTCGGAAAATTAAAAATAATGTTAGATTAGAATTTATATTTTTCTCTTATTGTCCATGAAATTTGAAAATATTTGCATTATTATTATTATTAATATGTTTAATTAATAATTTAATTAATTTAAATTTCCGATATTTTTTACGTATCACGGGATACTGATTAGATTTAAGAGCAAAATCATTGAATCAAAATAAGGATTGTAGTTGATTTTGAAAATGATTAACGCACGTGGGTTTTATTGTTTTATTTCCCCCGTGATGTTTACCCATGTTATATTTTATGAGTCTGTGGTGCCAATCCTGGAACAGACCACCATATACATTCAGAGCATCTACCCACAGCTTTGGACTGACCAGTTATCCTTGGTAAAAACCTGTTAAATTCAAAATGTAACTTTAATTCTTTTTTTTTCTATTTTAATAATTGAAACATTTTAGAACAAAACAGGCTTCATTTAAATTTAAAAGTTAGGAAAAGGCTATTTTGCCGGTCCCTGCGCAATAACGACACCCTCATTATTTTTTCAACATAACTGCTATGACGTTATGAAAGAAGTCGAAACTATTCATAAAAACAACAGTTTACTTATTTGGTTATCTTCAAAATACGCAATTCCAAAATTGTCAGCTTATTTAAGGAATGCTCTCTTTATAGTAGCAGCAGGAGCCAGTCTCATATGCGCTTTTGATCTGCGTTTTTCGGGAAATTCTGAAATAATGTTTGATTTGTTTTCAATTCATTGCTAAAAAAAAGTTTTCAAATTTTATTATTGAAAAAAGAGTTCATTGATATATATTTATTGAAAAATGCCCAAATTAATTTATTGTAAAAGAAAATTATTTAAAAATCCAGATGCAAAATAAATTTATTTTCCCGAAAAAGCAGATCAAAAGAGCGTACGAGGCTGACTCCTGTTGCTAATTTGAAGGCGGCGTTCCTTAAAAAAAAGCTGAAAAATTCGGGAGTGCGTATCTTGAAAATAACCAATTATTTGCTTTTTTATTGGAAAACAAAACATTGGATCAGTTGAAGAATCCCCCCAGACTGATCAACTGTAAAATCTCCACCCAACTTAACTGTAGAATCTCCTACCAGACTGATCAACTGTAGATCTTTGAAACTTGTTAAAAATGAATGTTATTTTTTCTTTTCAGTTGATTCTTTCTGTAAAAAAAGATTGGAGATTTTTTAAATAAAGAAAACATTCGTACTAAGGTAGAACCAGAAATATACACGGTTTAAAGTTTGTTTACATTTCGACAGTTTTTACTAAACTTGCAATTTTTAAAGCTCAAAAATTGTATAAATATCACGCTCTTCAGAGATTTCAATAGATTTTCCACAAAATCACTATTTTAGAATCATTATGTGAAAATAACAATATTCTACATTAAAAGTTTTTAGAGATTTTTAAACTAAACATTTTCAGAAAAATCAAATTTAGTGCATATTACAGGACTAACTTCTTATATTAGTATTACAAACTAAGAATCCTAAGTTTGTAATATAAAAAGGTAAGTTAAGATTATTTAAATGTAAAATTTTCGAATATTACGTTTTAAAATCTTCCGGAACGATTTTTTAAATATTTTTAAATATTCATTTAGGATCAACTGTAGAATCTTCATTCCAACTCAACTGTAGAATCCTCCAAGCGTGCTTGGGGGGGGGGGGATTCTTCAATTGATCCAAATATATATATTTTTTTTTACATCGAATAGTAGAAACACAAAAGATTAAAGATTTAACAAGGTCATTAAGTGTAATTATTTAATATTAACTTTTAATGTTTATTGTTTTAAAACACGAATATTTTTTAAATAACCGACTGAACTGATGTAAATAAACAGATTGTTATTAAATATTTCTGTTCTTATTAGTTTAGTTTCATTACCATCTTTCATAACACCGTAATGTTAAAAAAAAGTATACACCGTCAAAATAAGGAGGGGCTAGTTACTTTGCCTCAAAAATTAATTGTCAGTCAGTTCTCTGGAGAATAAGTTAATGTTTAATGCAAGTATCAAAGGTGAACATTTCTTATAAAATTTTAATGATTTTTTTTTTAATTAAGTCGATATGTCGTAGTTGAAAACAAAGGAGTGGAGGTGCGGGAATTATTTCTTGGTTTTATCACTGAGCCTATGAAGACATCTTATGATATCAAGAAGATGATTTTGGATCGACTGGAGAAAGAGAAACTTGATTTCAAAAAATGTAGAGGGATGAGAATTGACAATGCAGCTAGTATAGCTGGAGTTCATGTTGGTGTTCAACATCTTCTATGAAACATAAATGGGAAAGCTAAATTTGTGCCATGTTCTAATCATAGTCTGAATTTATGCGGTGTTCATGCCTCACCTGTGAATGGAAGTGCCATTGCATTTTTCGGAGTGATTGAGAGACTCTATACATTTTCTCCTTTTCCAATCACCGGTGGAAAGTTTTATCTTCGCATGTGAAGGTCATGATGAAACGTTTGGCAACCACCTGTTGGGGTGCGCGTTACGGAGCTATTCGTGCAGTGAAAACCGGATTTCAAGGAGTGGTTCAGGCACTCGATTTATTAACCTCAGCTTCAGAAAATCTTCAAATAAGGGAGGATGCACAAATCATTTTGCTTTCAATTGAAAACTTCTCCTTCATGTCACAATTGTTATACAGGGAAGAAATTCTGGGACAAATAAATCTCATCCAAAAGAAACTTCAAGAAGCTGGTATTGGTTTGAATGTGTGCGTAATCCACATGAATGCAACCAAAATTTTCTTTAACCGAAACAGGGACAGGCTGGTATCTGAATTGGTTGATCAAAGTAAAACAAAGTACGAAGAAATGGAAATTCCAGTTGAAAAGCGGATTAAAAGAAAGAGAAAGCTACCTGGGGAAAAGGAAGATGATGTATGTCAAACACTTGTGCAGGAAGTAAAGAGAAATCTTTACGAATGTCATGATCGACTTGTAAATGAACTGGAAGCACGATTTGACTCCATGTCTCATCTGCAAATTGTCTTCGCTGGATTATCATCGTAAGCAACACTGGAAGATACTGAAGGCAAGTTGGAGCAAAAATTTTTAATTCTCGGTAGCAAATACGGTGCTGACTTAGACGTATTTAAGCTGCCTTTGGATGTTCTTCGACTTCGGAATTTTTTAGTGGCAGCTTTCAAAGTGGAACGGGACATGACCATGGTGACCAAAACATCGGCTATCGAATGACTAAGATGGATTTATTGATGGCAAGTTCAAGTTGCAAATATTGTGATTGCTCTACGGCTGTTTTTGGCGCTCACAGTTTCTGTTGCTACTGCAGAGAGAAGCTTATCAAAACTGAAGCTCATTAAAAATCACTTGAGAGCGAGTATGCCGCAAGATCGCTGATCCAATTTGTTCCTCATTTGAATTGAACATGAAACTGTGGAGAAGATAGACTTTGACCAAGTTATTAATAACTTTGCTTCTGCAAGAGCTCGAAAGGTTAAAATATGATAACGTTTGTTCAGCTAATTTTTGAATTTGTTGTTTTTCAAGTACTAATCATCGCCATTAAGGGTATTTCATTTAAATTTTTCCTAGAAAAAAGGGGGTGTCATTATGAATACGGGCCCCGGGTGGCACTTTACCACGGTGCACACTTGATAAGACAGACTGAATGATTCAAATGTGAAGGATAAATGTATGGGCGGTGTTGAAAGTAGATACAATGGACAAAATGAGAACGGAAACTCGGAGTGGGACATATTAAGAGAAGCTACAGTGTCGTCAAAAATCGAGATCATCCCAACGAAAAAAAAATGAATGAATGACATAAAATTCTTGACATGATGAAAAGGAGACAAAATCTATGCCAAGGCACAGAACTCAAGAATCTGCACAAATAAATTAGGAAGAAATGAAGGAAGGCTCAAGTGGAATGGCTCAATGAAAAATATGCAGAAATAGAAAGAAAGAATATTACAGATAAAGTAGATATGCATAAAGGAAAGAACTAACAGGACAAATTTTTAAGCAACGTTGTAAAAATTTGTTTTTGTGTCTGCATTTTGAGAAGAATTCTGATTGTTTATTTAGTAATTTGTGTTGGTTTAGGAAGGTAATTATAGTGATATTATAATACTACTAATAATTATTATTTATTGTTGTAGGCTAATGCTATTTTCCGTATTATCCATGATATATTTGGTGTAATTTAGTTTTTGTTTTTAATTTCCCCATATATGTTTAGAAAGCATTGTACTGTTCATTTATTTACAATTCATAAAGGATATTTTGCAGGCATAGTGTTTTCAGGGTCCTTCAGTTACTCCTTTGTATATTTTTCTTTGTTATCTGCATACAGTGGCTTGGCATATCACAATTTTTTGCAAACAATTGCCGCTTAAGAGACATTTGTTATTTGCTCTGCATTTACATGGGTTTGATTTGTGCAGGTAGTTTCTTGATTGCTTTTCAGTTTGTTTTTATTATTTGTGTATTGTTCTCAGTGCAACTGTAACTGATTTTTGCTGTTTTTCTTTTTTTTTTGTTGAATATTTTGTGAAGAGATGCTTCATAGGGGAAAGTGTTTGTGTATGAGTTTAATGAATATTTTTCCTACATTTGTTTTTATGTTTCTGTTGTATGGTGGGTTGAACCATTTGATGTTTATTTTGCTCTTGGGTTTTTGTGTTGTGCGGTGTGTGAGCACTACTGAAAATCCACTATATTTTAGGGCTGTTAATCTTCATTGGAAGAATTGTTAGATAACCTGTCATTGTGAGATCTTCTTGATTATTGAAGGCATGTGGTTGGAATATGTGTATATATAAAGTGGCCTGTCATTGGGTTTTCTATATGGTTGATATGTACCTTTTCTTAGGTTGAATGTGACATCTAGGAAATTTACGTCTTTTAGGTTACATTTTATGCATATGTCAAATCCCGTATTTTTGAAAACCAACACAACACATTAACAATTCACTCATTATTATGAAAGCAAATATTCAAGACCAATGCCTACATATTTATGGAAAGCACAAGGATTTAACTTCGATTGTTACACAAATGAACAGAGATTATGCTTTCTCTATTTTTATTGATGAAAAATTAAAAATGTCTCTTTAGACAATTTGTTGAAAAGAAAATGCATTGAAAATATTCTTTTGAAAGCAAAAATTCAAAACAGAAAAATTCTTTGATTGATAAAGACCAGTGTCAAAATTTACATTAAAATTAGGGAATTATAAATAACAATTAGTATTGCAAATACTTTGTTTCAAATTATAATTTCATTTAAAAAATTCAAGATAACTCCTTACCTTAATCTATGGTGACTATTTTAATAGAAAGATATATATATATAGTCAATTGTTGACCCCCGCCCCGGATGAGTGGACGGACTGATTCCCAGAGGGTCAGTCTACGGGATGCTGAAGGTAACATCAATCAATCAAAAGTAACAAAGCTTTTACTTGTATTATATATATATATATATATATATATATATATATATATATACACACACACACATATAACACCAATTAATAATAGCCAACAAAATCATAAAATTACTAAATTTTAATGTTTTTTTAAATTTCATAATGTTTTCCTAATTACATTTTATGTTTATTCAATCTTTTAGTTTACTTAATGTATTGTACAGCTCTGTGTAAATAAAAATAAAAAAGATGACCCCAAAAAACAACAGTAGAAATTCTAAAAGGAAAATAAAATAAAAAAAACAAAAAATAAAAAATATTCTTAATAATTTTTTTTTTCAATGTGATTCTGGTGTACCATGATCTCAGAAGTAATCAATCATAGCATCCCACTCCCAATAATCCAAAATGGAAAACGAACTACTGGAGGGTCATGTAGGCCTTGCAGACATACCACAATGACCTCTGGTGGGTTGTATAGAAACCAGTGTGTTAAGTGTGATCAAAATTGGCAAAATTCTGCTTTGTTACACTGAAAGGACCAGTTGGAAATTCTTTAAATGTCCCAAAAAGTAAGTCATTCCTATTTTTACAATCTTAAACTATGAGTAATAAAATGATAGTGTGAAACTGCTTTTGGAACTGAAAATATATTCTAATGTCCAATAAAGTCACCACAGTAATCATCTGCTGTAAAGGCTGGTCATTTGCTGCTGTTCAGCTTGACTGATAAATTAGTCAGTCATGAAGTAATTTAGCTGCCCAACCTGTTTAGAGAGAATAACCAAGTGTGTATGAAAGGTAAGTAGGTAGACATATGCAGCAAGAGAAAGAAAAGAGACGACTTGAAACTGGGATCAAGTTTAAGAAAAATAAATAAAATTGTTTCTAAGAATAAAAGTAAATATCAATAGAAAGAACTAAGACATTTTAACTGCTTATTTAAAATGCTGGCTTTAAAATGCTGGCTTTAAAATGAGCTCAAACACCAACTAATGTCTAGAAAACAAAAAGAAATTAAAACTCTCAAGAAATGAAATCCAACTAAAACTTAAAAATGATGAAACTTAATAATTTGTCAAGAAATATGATGAGCAGGATGGATAGGGGATTGTGCCGACAGATTCTGCCCCCATACACAAATCCCTCTATCTTTTACATAAAAAAGAGACTATTTGATTGAACAGAATGTATGTAATGGTCATTCTGATTGCTAGAAACTGATTCATACAGAATCTACCAATATCTAATTATTTGGTTCAAAAGTTTTTCATATTTAGGGTCAGTCACAGATGATTGCATTTTTCTTTTGTATATAGGGAGATAAATTGAAAACTTGAAAGAAAAAAAAAAAGTAGTGGTTTTCATTATTAATTGTTATAACTTGCAAAGACTACTTGCTTGGGGCATTTGAACAATTCCACTTGAAGAAAAACAGGTTTGACATGAGAGTGACCCAGAAAAACAGGTAGGTGTTTGAATGCATGGGTAACATACCAAGAGGAACATGGCTATTAAACAAAAAAAAAAAAAAAAGAAAAAGAAAGAAAAAATATATGTGTGTGTGTATAAAAATTCAGATATAAATAATTGTATCTGCAAAAACAATATTAATAAATGACAAAAGGAAGATCTTTTAAGCCAACAGGTTTCATTCCTTGAGGAACTTTATTAAAACAAATGTAGAAATTTTATTTAGGAACCTTTATCTTTTACACAACAAAAGCAACAAGGAGAAAAAACATTATGTGTTCAAATTTGCATTAGGGAACACTCAAAAATTTACATCACTTAGTTTCCTCTCCTTTTCTTAATGTGAAGAATTTTACAGTGAAGCTACAATACAGCAGTGGGAAAAAAATGACTGAAAGTGAGATGCCAGGTCAGGACCAATAATATTGCAAATTCTTCTTTGGATTTTATTAAGAATCTCTAAATGTATAACAAAAGCACCAGACCTGATGTGGCAGGAATATTCGATGCATGGACAAATGGTAGGTTTCTACACATGCGAGATAGATTCTGGTGAAAAAGATTGTTGTCTGGTATGACAGTGAACCAACTTTCATAGCATGAGATCTAGCAATTGATTCAATATAATCTTTCCTCTTGATATCGGCAAAAAACGTTAGCCCAAGAAGACACAATGGCTGATTTTCCTGGAGATTAGCATTAGCCATACTGATGGAAGGTCAAAAAGCTTCTCTAAGAGGATTAAAAAGAGATTTAATTTAATTTTAAAATAATTTAGAAATTTAATCAGAAAATAATTACCAAATATAGTAAGCTAATGAATCCATATTAACCATCATAATTTTATCTAAGAAAAACATAAAAACAGTTGATTTAAGTAAATAGTAAATCATTTACTTAAATTAATTAATTAATGTCCAACTATAAAATCTGGTATTAATTATAGATTAAAGAAAAAATCTAATATTAAGTATAGATTTATTCAAAATTTGATAATAATTATAAATGTCTACCTAAGGGCACTTTGATGTGGTGTAATGGTTAGTGAGCTTGTCTCACTAGATCAATTATGAGTGAATAGTGAGCTTGATTCTCACTGGGTACTCAATAGATGAAGTCACGTGCCACATCTAAGCTACTTTTAGAAAATTACTATCAATGTCTACCTATAATCTATTAATATCCAACATTCCAAAAACGGGACAGTGGACATGAATGGGTTAAAGTAGACACTGCAAAATGGATATCAATTAGTATTACTTATGAAAGAGTCCTTCATTAATTAAAGATTAATTAAAAACTGTGAAAAGCTTAACATTAATTAGTAAGAGTTAATTTACTTTAATTAAGTAAAATATAAATAAATGTTGGATTAATGTCAGTTAATGATAACTAAATAGAATTTCATTGTGGTCCAGGCAAGTGACGATTTTCGTTGTTGGATAGCTGTGTTCAAAAGTCAAAAAGATCTTATGGAATCACTAAGCTAATTGTTCCAGCTTTGCAGACAAAATTAAAATGACTTTTTTTCTTTCCTTTTTTTTTTTTTTTTTTTTTAAAAACTAAAAGAGAGGTTTCACCAGGTCTATATTAAATGTCATTATTACTTTGGAAGTGACAGATTTTTATCACTTGATCTAATGATGGTTTCTCCTGCAAGGGAGGATGCAGGTTTGAATCCTGTTGGAAGGTACATCTTTTTCTTAAATATTCAGGCCAGTAGACAAAAATAAATATACTGTTTAAAATATCTACCAAAAATAATGAGAGAGAGAGAGAAAGAAAGAGGTAAACTGTCTTCATTAGAATCAAAAGTACATGGTGACTGTCAATTTCCCATCTCAATGAGATCTTCAGACCATTGATATGTGAAACTGATAATCACCATAGAGTATTGATTCTTTTGTCCATGTATTTATATCTACAAATGCTCTATCTCCAATATTGAGCACTCTTTAGAGAGTCTAAAGGAAATGCACCATCTGACAAAGTGTGAACCTGCATTTCCTTATGTAAGGAGAAACCATCATCACTTGATCCAACATGCTTTAGACCACTTGGTCATAGAGAGCTTCACAGCCAAGTAAGGTTCAATTACCCTTTTTAAGAAATGCACATCTTATTGTCAACTTCTTAAAACATGCCAGAGCGTGCATTTTCTTTATTTATTTCTGTTGAATCTCCAAGCTTTTAGATGTAATACAGTGTTTGAAAAAGCAGGGTGCCTAGTTAAATATTATATATATAATATTTAACTAGATATTATTATATATAATATTTAAGTAATAAGAAACAATGTCAGATTAAAAATAAAATCTATTAATTCTTTAGAAATTGCTTTCTTTACATTTCAGATACAAAAATAAAGTTAGCGCATATGGACTTTTAAGGAGTTATGAATATTTTAAAAGGATAATTGAATCTTGCTTGGCCATGAAACTCTCTGTGGCCAAGCAGTTTAGAGCATGATGGATCAGGCAGTGATTTCTCCTTACAAAGGGGGACACAAGTTCACACTTGGCCAGATGGTGTCTTTTCTTCATTAAGACTCTCAAATGCACTGACCAGTAGATGTAATTAAAAATGTTAAAAAAAAAAAAACAGGTTGTCTACTCAAACATGTGTATCCACTAAAATATAACATTTAAGTAATATATATAGCAGGCCACTCATGTTCGAGGATGCCCGTCTACTAGGGTGGCTAGCCAATCCCAATTGCAGACGCTTGCTCAGGCACATTTGTGTTTGGTCAACACCCACAGAGCCCACCTGTCATTTATACTGCAACTATGCTGAGCAGACCTTAGGTACAGTTTCTGGGAGAGAGAGTGTTATCTAGCGTGATCAACAATTCTAACAAGGTCAGCACACTCAAGACCTCAGCCACGATGACTTGTGGCTTTGTGCTAGCACAGCTATTGATGGCCGACAAAAGTTCTGTCTACCCAATTTCACTCACAAGGCTTGGGTCGACCTGTGGTATGGTTTTCAGGCACTTTCCAAAGGTGCCACACGCTGGGATTGACCTTGATCCTGTCCAATAACATCAGGAAGTTGCCTTCCCGACAAATTGACCCTGGTGAGATTCGAACTCAGGTCTACTTGGCCATGCAATGCCTAAAGACAGTCCAAGTCATTACTTGAGTAATGACCAGGGCTGTCCTTAGTGTTGACATTGTGAAGCGTTTTTGGCTCTGTCTAGGTGGTCTGAGCATTGAGCACTTTACTGAGTAGGTAGGTCTTTGCTTTTTGGTCTTTCTTTTTCCTTTCCTTATTCAGGAGGTGTTAGGTCTTCTAGCAAGTTGTCTGTTGGTCACACCAGCAGAGTTGTTTTTTTGTGTTTGTTTTTTTGTAAGTATATCTATACTAAATAAACACCAATGATAAGTGTATAAAAAGAAAAAAAATTGAAAAATATAAGCAGTAAATTGGTGATGCCCTCTGAAGAATGGACAGACAGGTCCACCTACAAAACTCTGGAGTTGGGATGTTGAAGGTAACATCAATCAGCAAAGTGACAAAGTTTTACTTATGAAGGGTGTTCCAATAACTTGGACCGATTTATAAATGTGAATTAAGTTTAAGTGTATAATGATTTTTTCCTTTTTCTTTCAGATGTAACAAATTAAGTTTTTGGCAATTTCAACCCTGGAAAGATTAACAATCAAACAACATGTTAAAGTTTCAAGAGTGCAATTGGAAAAATTGTTCCTAAATTCAAACAAACTGGGTCGGTGGCAGGTGTGAAAACACGAGTGTGTCTTCGTTTACGCTGTTCAGCTGAAAACATTGCTGCAGTGCACGAGAATGTGGCCGAAAATCCAGACACCGCTATTCGTCATCGCGCACAGGAATTGAACCTCCCCGCAACAACATTACATCGTTTCCAATTACACTCTCAATTGGTCGATTACATTGACCAAAAAAATTGCAAAGTGTGCAAAATGCATTTCTGTTTGAACATCCACTTTTGTAATAGGTTTTGACACGTTGTTTGATTGTTAATCTTTCCATGGCTGAAATTGCCAAAGACTTAAGTTGTTAAATCTGAAAGAAAATGAAAAAAAAATCATTAGATGCTTAAACTTAATTCACATTTAAAATCGGTCCAAGTTATTGGAACACCCTTTATATATTATCACTAGTTATGAGCTTGTATAACCCATTCAGTTAATTTCACAGTTTATGGGTTAAAAGACAGATAGATATAAAAAAAATGGAAAATATTTGTTTGTCAGAGAGAAGAGGAAATGAATAAAAGATCAGTTCTCTCTTAATTGGATGTCAAGGGTAATTCTGTTACAAAGCTGCATTCAAAAAGGACTTTCTAGAAAACAGAACATTGTGTTCTTAAAGTAAATATCCCAAAGTAAATCAAAATTAACCATTGCACAAGAAGAGTAATTATTGAAAATAAAAAAATATCATGAAAACTTTGATAAAACAAATATCCCAGATTTTTAGTTAAACTTTTAACCATTGAAAAGAAAGTGTGAAATTTTGTTCAAATAAAACTTACCTGCTTTGACCCCTGAAATGAAACTCTCAATCTTTCTACATTTAGCAGTGAATAAACATTTGGCAAAAAAAAAAAAGATTTGATTAGAAAATATTGAAGTCAATTTTCATGCAAAAAAGATTAAAATAAAAAGCAGGCTTGTATACTTTTTATTCTTTGCTGAATTTTTCAAGATGGCATGTCAGTTTTAACAGTACACTCTTATAAAAATATTATATTTAAATTTTTTTTATTAAAAGAACATCTTTATAACATGGAAACTATACAACAGGAGTAAATAAAAAGGTTCTTTGTTTGAGATCCTTGTAAATAATACACACACACACATACACATTAAAGACATTCTTCAATACTTAGCCAATACACTACTGGTCTAAAGTATTTCAGCAGTAAGAAACTTGTCATATTAAGTGAGACTTCTAACTTTACTCACAGTTAAAATCAATTTGTTTTTAAGACAAGCATTTATGTTGATTTTTTTTCTAACAAATATTTTGTTAATAAACCAATTGCTATTTATAATTTTACCAAACAGAATGAATTTAAAGTTGGTTAGTTAATCAGGTCAAGAAAAGAATAAAAAATAGTGACAATGTTAGGGTTGGTATGTAAAAAATAATCATTAAAAAAAAATTTTTAAAAATGGAAACTCCAATCTGATGTATTGTGGACATACAGTAAAGTTTTCAGAATTAACTTGGAAAATTAAAAATTTCCACAGACAACCAATTCCATAGAATTAACTGACAGTTGCAGAGTGTATGAAATAAAGATGATAGAACATTAAATCCTTAATTCTGAAAGTATATCAGTATCAAAAACAAAGGATAATGGGAGGAAAAGAAGCCATATAACTACTGCTTAATTTTCTTACCAAAACTTCTTTCAAATTTTCCTTTAAACATTCTTAAAAAGTTTTGCATTCAAATTGATTTTTTGTTGTTTAAAATCTTGAATAATTAACAACACAAATTTGTTTGAGATTGACAAATCAGAGTCTTAAATTAAAAAAAAAAACATTCTAAAACAATCGTTATCATTTTCATTTGAGATGGAATTTTAAAATATTTTTTTAAATAATGCAATCAAACCTTTTATGAATTAATGCTAAGATTGTGTGTGGGGGAGAGGGATGATGAAAAAATTTGAATCTTTGAAGAAAAGCAAAGAATAAAAAGTGTTGAACATTGCTTAACAAAAATGAAACTAGAAACAGATTTTCTTTTTTCTGCTGTTTAAAAAGGCATAAGAGTAGAAACTGAATAAAATCATGACGATTAGCAATCAATGGATGATGAAGCCACAAACCACTTTATTAAAGCAGTTAAAACAATAAAGATAAATACTAAAGTAAAAGACATACACCATCTACATGCAAAAAAAATAAAAAAATATTTAAAGGCCAAGACCAACAAAGACGGACGGAAATTACTCATCCACGGTGATCAGGTTGGAGATACTCACTAGCAAATGTGACGCTGGTGTCACTAAGTTCAATCTCATCAATGTAAGTAACATCATTTTCAATATGGTTATTCTTTCCTGGGTGCAGAGACAAGGGAATAAAATGGTTAGTTGGGGAACAAGATAAACAAAATGGTCATTAATTCATTAGTAATGGGAGATTGGAGACCAAACCAAACACGAGTCACATCGCAGACTCTTTTTTTTTTTTTTAGCAAAAGTTCAAAAGAACCATTCTGTCAACACTCCAGTCTATATTTTTTTTACTTATTCTTTATTTATATGCATCTCATGATGTCAGTCATTGTATGAAGTAGATATCTGAAAATAAATATTTAAAGTTTTTCCATATTTTACAAATTTAAAGCCAGGATACCCACCCAAAAAGGAGATCTACTCAGACCAGAGCAATTTATTTTTTAATTATGATTTTAGTAATACTGCATTTGTCTTGCCATAAAAAATAAATACTGTTGTTAAATTATTTGTAAAAAAAATAAAAACATAATAACTAGTTTGTATTTATCATGTTTTTTACTGGTTCAAATTCTGTCCAAGTTCATAATCTTCACTTATGCACAAATATTCTTAGGAAAGGTATGAATCTGCCTCTTCTACACTCCAGCAAGCTATGGGTTAAATAGTAGAACAGACTAGACTATCTAGCCAGGGTTGGCAAACAGTCTAAGTTAAAGCAAAATGAATTAAAAATTAACTCTGTTAGGCTATCCTGCCCTACACTTACAGCTGTTGTTATGACTGCTGTATATGTGGTGACCCTACAACCCCAATGAGTTAGGAGACTCATGCTATGACATACTTGTGTTTATTTTAGCATTAAGGTGTATTTATATTGATAACACACAGTTGTGGTTAGAGTGCTTTAAATTGTTATTCTTCGGTATTTATTGTTGGTTGGCTTACAAAAGAAAACAAATGACCAATAAAAAAGAACATTCCTAATGTAATTATTTTTCTTTTTCATTATTAAATGGTTGGTCTTCCAACAAAAAGAATTAAGATCAATTATCTATGACGTTTTATTTTCTAGCAATGGAATTTCATTAAAACCCAGTCAAGAGAAAACACGAGTACAACTAGGCAGAGATTAAAACATAGCATATATTTGCCGTTTTCAAACTTCAATTCATATTAATTTTCTGGCAAATATTTAGTCAATTTCAATTTCGAATAAATTTATATCCATTCAAAATATTTCAAGTTTTTATTTACTGAAATTACGTAGTGATCCTCCTATTTATCTATGAAAATAGCACAACAAACAAATATCACCCCTTTTTTTTCATTTGAAACATTGTCAAAAACCTTTCCATTTTCTTTATCCACTTATTTGCCAGCATCTTTGTATATCCCCCCTAATACTCTGCTCTTTTCTATCAGATACCCACACCTTTTTCTATGTGCCTTCAAGATGTTGGCTATCATGGCTGACCACAACTTTGTGTCCTTTGTAGTTCTTAGTAAATTTTCTTTTCTTGCTATCTCTCCTAATCCCTGTTCTACCAACCATTTATACAAACTCATTAGATATGTTATGCACTGTTTTCTTCTTTCTCACTTGCCTTCAATATGTCCACTGAGTGTCAAATTCTCCAAGCTCTCTTTCCTCATTATGTGTCCTAGTAAATTCAACTGGCTCTTCCTAATTCTACATAAAAGTGTCCTTTTTGTTTTCATTTTCTCTAAAGGTTTGCCATTAGTCCATGGTATTCTCAGCATTCTTCTGTAGAACCAAATTTCTGTTGCTTCAAGTCTCTTCTTCATTTATGAGGAGACTGTTCAGCATTCACGAGGCAAAATTTAACCTTATATAACCCTAAACCAAACTTCATTGTTGGAACATCTTGTGCATAATTGTCATGTGACATTTTTAGAATTAAAAGTTGTTACTGTTATTTCATCAGATCTACATTGTTTTCGCCTTTTGCACAGTATGTAAAAAAACAAAATTAACTAGCAACTGATACCGTCATCAATTATATACCATCTACAGGTACAAATACATCCCATTAAGTGGTTTGTAAACTAATTAGTTTTTATGTTTTATAAGCAGGAGTAATGAGTAGCCTAATGGCTGCTGTCATGGATTTGGTTGGGTGATTGTTTAGGAGCATATCAGCCTCTTTAGGTTATTTAATGCTGAAATCTAAATATTTTGAACATAATTTACGGCTTCAACTAAATATATACCATAAAATTGTATTGTTGGCAATTTTACGATAAATAGTATTGTTGGTAATTTTACTATAAATAGTATTGTTGGTAATTTTACTATAAATATGTACTGTAGGTAATTTTTTATATAAAAATGTATTTTTATACTTTCATAATGTTTTCTTTTTGTTTGAGGGGTTCATTATTTGCCCATAATTGGGACCCTAACAGGTGCTACCACCCCAGGTCAGGGTGGATCTAAGAACAGCAGCAATTAAGAGATGGTTCCCTGCTCCTCAAAACTTCCAATCTCCCAATCAGAGGTCTTGCTGCTGTGGGTGATATGAATATAGAACCAACCAAAAAACAAACATGAAAGAACACTTTCATGACATTAATCTATATACTACAATTTCTTAAAGAAATGAAACTGTATTCCAAAATATAACAAACAAAACTACAACATAAAACACACATATCACCATCTGTAGTAATTATGTCCGCACAAACATCTATATGCATAGAAGCTGAGTATCATTTACCATGTATTCAATTGTGAAAGCAGAATAACATATATCTTATGTTTATTCAAAGAAAAATTAAATTTTGGCATTAAATGGCCCATAAGGAGTTGATATGCCATTAGTCAGTTATGTGCCATGTATGATACATGCTTAGGCGATCATATATCTTTCGATACATGACTGACGAGGCAGATTTTTTTCTTGCAGTAGGTTGCCATTTCTTTCTGCAATAGACGAGTTGCCATCCAAGGCTGTAGAACTTGATCTGTCCTGCTATTTACCCATAGCTGGGGGAAGAAGAAGAAGAGGATTCATACCTTTCCCAAGGGTATTAGCATGTAAGTGAATGTAATGGATTTGGCTGGAATTCGAAATTGGCTCTCTGATTCCTCATTGCCATTAAACAAATAAAATAAAATCTATATTCCTGTATTTTTCCATTGTGTTCTTTATATTTGTTTGCGTTAATAAAATGGTAAATGTTAATTTGCACACCTCTTTCTTTCTCTTGATACCTCAAACTTATATGTTTGGGAGCCTCTTAAAGTACAGACCCATTATCCAACAACAACCACCCAAAAGTCTTGTTTTTTGTTGATCTTATGCAATAAAAATCAGAAGTTAGTATTTGTCTGATTTAAGGTCAGGAATGTTTGTCAGAATTGAGAGCTTGCTTTATTTATAAGTGAAATCATGAAATTAAAATTAAAGTTGGTTTCTTATTAAAAGTTTTAAGAAATATTTGCTGCCCAGCCATCATTAGTTTACAAAGTTTTCATTAAAAAGGTTTTGTAATTTTTCATAAGTTATTGCATTATAAAGGCATATTTCATAAAAAAAAATCTGAATTGATGACGACATTCAAACACTGAATTTAATGATTCTGGAATTTAACTGTAATAAAACAGTTTCATTTTATTTCAATAACAATTGATAGCAGCAAAAGTCTTTGGGAAATTGTAGAAAGCAAACTGAAAAGGAAGCGAGGAAAACAAATGTAAATATTAATAAGAATAAAACAAAAACAAAAATAAAATGATTATTTCATAAAAAATTTCATTATTTCATAACAAAATGTGCAAGAAATTTTTATGATAAAAATTTGATACATGTTTTGACTTTTCTAAAGTAAAGAAGTCAAAATATTTCTTAGAAAAAAAGTCACAATATTTCATTATTCAATTCAGAAAAAAATTATTTCTGCCAAATTCTCATCAAATGCACTTCTTATTTTTGAACCTGAAATGTGAGAATAAAAGTATGTTTAAAATATGTCCAATTAAAAAGTTTAAAAACAGGAAGTATATATCTTTATATATTTATATATCTTACATTCGGTGATTTTGAATTTTTTTTTAATTAATTGTTTGGACTGGTATCCTCCTCTTTGTTATTTTTAGCATATTTTGGTTAGTATATTCCTTGACTTTTTTTTGTTTCTATTTCTCCCATTGTCCTGACAATTTAACCAAAGACTTTTCATCTCCTCAATAACAGACTATCAAAATGAGGATGGTAATCCAAATAATTTGAAGGAAATTAACATATGATCATATGAGGATTTAGGGTTAAGCTTTTAAACTTTGGTGGGCCTAGAGGTTGGTAGGGTAGGCATTCCACCTTGGGCAGCAAGTTTCTTTTTTTTTTTCAGGGGTGGGGGGAGTGCATTTAGATGAATTAGTATAATGAAGTAGAATGTTGTAATGAAGTAGATCTCCAGTTTGGGAATGCTGTTTAGTTTACAGTAAAAACACTAAATATAACACTGGTTTTACTTTACAAGTTCCATTTTATGTTCACCTACCAATAGGTGAAAAGTAAACATCTAAAAAACATGTAATACATTGTAGATGGAAACTAAAATAGCGCATTTAAATTTCATGGTTGTGTTTTCAAATCCTGCTATGGCAACAGCAAAAATTATCCTGAGTAAAATCAATAACAGAGCTACCTAAAAAAATATGCAGTAAAAGGGGAAGTAATACTAGTGAATAATGCAGAGTGCTAAATGTTAAAACGTTTTTGATTATATTCTTTAGCCATTTTTTTATTCTTTGGTTGTCATTGAGGAATGAGCTCTCAAGAAATGGAATTTCTGAATTTCTACACATTAACAAATCAAAAATTGACCAGGTAAAACAATTACAATAAAAACAAACAAAAAGATAAAATAGTCAAAATTATTAATGTGCTAATTGTAATAATAAAAAATCATAAAATAATTTTATTTTAAATTTTTGATAAGTTTTATGAGTACTGTTGATTTCAATATCCTAAACAATTTCTGAATTACCTCTCTTACATTTCCCCTAGGTTTCTTTACATAGCCTCATATTCTGAACCCTGATGAAAGACTAGAATTTGGAAACAAAGCCTGGCTAAACTTTGGAAATCTAATCAGGAATAAAAATACCATCCTGCCAATATTTTTTTCATGATGTACTTATTTTGGAAGATATTTTTTAAATTTTTATACATGACTTTTTATATCTAAAGGAGGGCTCAGAATATAAGGTTAGGTAAAAAAAATAAAATAAAAAACTGATTATATGCAGAAATTGTTTAAATTGAAATCAACACAAGCTATTTTTACTAAGGATTTCTCAAGAAACATATTTTAAAAATAATGCTTAATCAAGGATATGGAATAATATTTGTTTCACAGTCAAAAAATATTACACAAGCCTACAGAAGAAAACAAACGGCTTGACTCATGAGATATTTTAACTTTATTGTAGTATTTTTGAGGTACTGGATAAGTGATAATCACATTTTTGCCGACTGTGTCTAAATTCTCTCTCTTGAAAACAGCCAAATAAGAAAAAATCTGTTTTGACCCTGTTAGAGAACCTGAACCTAATTACAAGACCACAAAACACAAACTATGAAATAACAGCATTTTATTGAATGAAACAAATTGTGACAAAACAGAAGATAATTTCACAAAATTCTAACTCAATTTCCCTTGTAAAATCTTTCTTTTGTTTGACTTTCCATGATAAGAAACACTGATACAGTCTCTTTTTAAGCACCCACAAAAATCAGCCATCATGGTTTTTATCCCAGTATACCCCCCACCCCACCACCAGTAATATTCTTTTCAATGTTCTGATGACCTGATGAAATCTGTGTCCATATTCATCACTTACATCACCCAAATTTTCAGGGAAACTCTCCAAACCAATGTCATCATGTGGGTCAGTAGCCTCACTGAAAATGGGAACAGGAATCTCATCACAATGAGCAACTGTTTAGATATCTGATGGCTAATTTGCATATTCAATTTTTTATTTATTTTTAGCATTGAAACCTCGAGTGTTAACTAAACAGAAATAGCTTAACATATTCTTTCAGTTCTCTCCAAACATTGGTAAATGCCAGTCTCTTCTTTCTTGCATTCGTCTATCCTTCGAAATTTGTTTTGCAAACTATACGAAGAACCCAATCCTTATCCTGGTTTCCTAACATGAACTTAAAATATGAAAAATATAACTTTTTCCTCAGTAATGTTTCATCATTGTTTTTGCAAAGTATACAAGCCATAGAAAAAACAAGTGATTAAGATCATTCAAACATCAATTGCTTCTTCACTCAGAAGCAATATTTGTTATTAATCAATGTAATTTCTATCTGAAATATAGAACAAAAACCAAAAAATTAAAAATGGAAATTCAGACATTAATCAAAAAAAGTCAGCCATGATATTGCAGAGATTTGATGAGAACATCTGTTTGTTACACAAAAAGCTATTCTGAATGGATATTTGAATACTTATCAGGAGTAATTAATTTTTTATGACTTTACCAGAAATGACTTGACATGATTCAATTAATGAAGTCAGTTTAAAAAGTCTTGTGTCTTTTTAACTATCCAAAAGTTTTCAAACATAATTTGGTCATAATATTCATTTTTAAACAATATGGGAGATTTCAATAACACAAAGCATAGGAGACAATGAAAAATGGACTGCATTTTTGAAAATCAGCAATTATAACTATAAACATTGTTTGTTTTTTGTACTATTCTTCATACAATACCTAAAATTATAAACATTCAAGGGGCTCTTTTTTGTTGTTGGTCTGTGTAATTATATATATATATATATATATATATATATATATATATATATATATATATATAACTGATTAGTCATTTTGGGATTTGTATAATTTTCATAATAATTCATCTTTTCTAGACCTAGAATCCTCAACACGCACACATGCAGAAGAGCACTGGACAGCTGTTTTGTCCTTTTGGGGACTCATCAGCAGTGTGCATCCTCTTGGATGAGCTGCACTATGTCTAGTAACTTAGTTTCCTATTCACCACCATAGTCCACTGGCTCAATGGTGTGATGCTGCATTGTATCATAACATTCCAGGTTCTATTCTCAGTGTCGGTAGAGATTGTGCACTGCTGAGGAGTCGCAAAAAGGATGAAAACAGCTGTCCAGTGCTTTTCTGTATGCGTGAGTTTTGAGGATTCTAGGTCTAGACATGATGAATTATTATGAATATATATATATAAAGAGAGAGAGAAAAAAAAACATTTTTGTGTGTATTTGTTTCACAAGCAATTTATATACAATAAATAGAAAGAAATAAAAAATCAGAGTAAATTTTGTATTTGGTAAGAGGTACCGAGTTTGACTTCTGATGTCAGAGTTAATAATGACGTGTAACTGATTGATAAGCAAAATATGTGTTATATACCATACCTATGAACACTAATGGGTATGTCCAAATCCTCATAAGTATGTGGGACACTATTGTAAGTGGGGGTAATATGCTGTCTAAGTAGTTCACCACTAGCAGTGGTTTACCTACTTCACACCCCTGGCAAGTATTGTATTTTGTTGATGTTCTAAAGATTACCATTTCATTTCCAACCTCCGTTTTGGTTATTCCTCATTCAGTAACCCTTTCTAGGTTACAACAATATGAATAATTAAAAATTTATTCAATTGTTTTGTCACTCCTAAACAGATTGACTGAAAAAGAATCCATTTTATTGAACATTCCAAAATTATAAATATGGAAGCTCACAAATAACAATAAGAAATGAAATCACTGAAGAGGAAAATAACTGAAAATAAAGCAACTATCCAAAATTGCAGGTTTTGTTTGACAAGAAATGTTTTTCTGATAAAAAAATCAATTTCAAAATAAAACCTGTTTACTTACAAGTTGAGAATTTAAAACAATTGCAAAAATTTTATAAACAAAATTAAATTGCTGGTCAGCTGAAATTTTATTTTAAATTTTTAAAATTAAAATTAATTTATTTTTTAGTTTTAATTTTGGCTGGAGTTTCTTTTATCACAAACAAATTCAGAAATGTCATGAGCCAATCAATTTACAAATGAAATCGAGACCATTATGGGATTTCTAATGACCTTTCAAATACTGATTGTTAAAATAAATTTGTTGTTTTTTTTATAGGAAGGGAGTGCATATTACAACCTATATAACATCCCGTTTAAACCACTTTCCTACTCCTCCAGCCAATGTTTGTTATTGCTGAACTTACTCTTTATTTAAAGGAATTCTTTCCACAGCTAAAGTGTCTCAAAAGCAACCATTTTAAAACATACTTTTAAAAAAATAGCAAATGTTTCTTCAATTAATATTCTTGTTGGTTTTTATAAATATTGTAAGAAATGTAATAAAAGTGAAGATAATGACCTCTGAAATAATTTCACCAAATGCTTGTATAAAGGAATATCAGGTAATGATTGCAAGAGAAATTGAGCTTGGAATAGAAGCTGAGATCTTTTCCATTCACTTTCCAATGAACAAACTACAAAACAAGGAGCCAAATGAATTAGCATCATGAATTTAACAACAGAACTCGATGCCACAGTTCAGTGCTCTAACCAAAAAGTTATTTCTCGACAATGAAATTGTTAAAAAGTCTTCATGCAGGAAATAGAAGAATCAGACCAAAATTGCAGACTGGAATGGAAAAAAAAGAACACTTGTGAAACAAAAAACTAGAAACAGAGTTAATCATGTGGGTAGAAAGTGTGGCAGTCACATGTACCCATGGTTACAGAATAAAGAGCTGGGTAGAGAGAAAACTAAGGCTGGTTTATTGATTGTCTGCTTATTGAAGCATAATCAAAATGGCTGCAATCAAACAGGAAAAGGAGAGAGGGGGAAACATGAATTATCCATGCCTTTTCTAATCAACTGAAATATAAATTTTTCAGTTTTCTATTTTAATATATATATATATACATACATACATACATACATACATACATACATACATACATACATACACGCATACATACCTCCTCTATATTTAGACAGCAAAACTTTTTTTCTTAAATTCAACTAATCAGCTCAGTCGATTTAATTTATTATTATTATATTATTTTAATTCTTGAATAAGTTGTTGCACCTACAAATTAAAATAGGGGATAAACTGGCCAAAGTTCATATTAACTTTTTTCTATTTTTTGTGTCAGTACAATCAAAATACATCTAAGATCAATAAGACAAATATTAGTAGATAATACCAAAATACTATACAGCACTCACTGCAAGGAAAGATTGAAAAATGCCATTATTATATAACAGAAACAATCCATATGAAACATTTTTCACTACAAGAAACAGTATCTTGAAGTGTGGATAAAATAATTAATATAAAGGAGAATAATAAGAATAAATAAGAATAAAAAAAGGAAGAAATGTAAAACTGTTCTAGACAAAATGATGTCTCTGATACAATACAAAAAATGTACAGTGAAACCCGGATATAAGAGAGATTTTCTCTGGTCCCAAATTAGAGCCATACTTACCTAAACAAAATAGACCAAACCCGGATATAAGAGAAACCCGGATATAAGATACTTCTTCTCCGGTCCCGACAACTCTCTTATATCCGGGTTACACTGTATATTTGAATTTGAAATGTGCTTAAAAAAAATGCCAGTCTGTAGCCAACAAAATCTTGTTTACCACACTGACAACACCCAGTTCTTGATAATGACAGAGACAGTCAAAAGTACTTGAACATAAACAGAACAAAACATACATAACATTATCTGCAATTCTGATTTGGATGTACAGCAACATTTTGAAAATTAGAAAAGTGCATAAAAAATAAAACAAAAATTGTTAGTTGAATTTTTAAAAAATTCTTTAAATATATATATATATATATATATATATATATATATATATATATATATATACTTATTTATTTTGGTATATTTGGGCATCAATTTTTATTTTAAACATCTGACTCAAGTGTCATTAGACAAACACATCAACAAACACCACCAGAATTACATTTAATATTAGACAACTCCACACAGATTTATTAAATTCACTTACGTACAAATACTTTTGGGAAAGGTATGAATCCATCTCCTCCCCAAGTAATGGGTTAAATAGTAGGACTTATATTTGGAAAAATTGTTAATGTAATATTCACTTGCAAATTTGGTTTTAAATAACTCACAAAAGGTTTGCTCAGTTGTAAAAAAAAAAACAAATCAATCAACCAATCAATTTCTAATAATACTGAAATCATATAATAATTGCATTTATCAATCCTTGTGTTAGTTAGCACGACCGTTACTCCCTGCCAATGCCTCATAAATAATGGACTATTCCATTTTGATCATGTGAGAAGACAAAAGACATATCAAAGACACTACTTTGTTTTAGTGAGAAAATGAAAGAAAGAAGGGAAGATAGAAGTGTTTATCGTCTGTTTCTGAAATGGAAAAAGTTGTCGATTTCAAATCTTTTCATTTGTACCCTCTTCTTACTAATAAAGAGCAGCATCGGTATTTATGATTGTCATTGCAATATTTTGTTAAAGTTGTTAAGCTCAAATAATTAACGATTCAATAAAAGAATTTCTACAGATATTTTATTGTTGCAGAAATCGCCATGAGCTTCCTCAATCATTAACTGAAGAATTAAGATTCATCAGAAATTTCAAAGAGGTAAACTGAAATTTTCACAGATTAAAACTAGTACTTTATAAATCTAATTGTAAAAAGGACTATAGAAGCCATTTACATCCAACTCAAGCAACCCACCATAAAGTCTGATATTGCATATTATTGAACACATAAAAAATTATTCCACACACATCATGACATGTTTATGTCATATGATTTGATGTGTTAAGCTGCATTTGATTTAGTTTAAAAAAAAAAAAAAACACATACAATCTACAGGTTTGTCTTGTCACTTCCTACCAAAAAGTAATGAGAAGAACAAGTAATACAGTAATACAAAGCAGGTGTACTGAATTCAATTTATTCACTTTTATTGACACTGTCACACATAAGGAAGGTCTGTATGAACACCATTTCCGTGACACAAAATGATGTGGTCCCATATCACGTGCGATATTGTATGAAGCTCTGCTTTGTTGATTGTTGCAAGGGTTCTCCGAACAGTGTCCTTCAACTGATGGGTATACCGGTATCGTTCATGTGAAATTCTCTCCTTGATAATATGCAACAGAGCGTTGAAATAGACAAGTATATATTATGTGGGGGTGACAATACTTTCGGACCACCCTGTACTTCTTCAAACACTATTTTCTTTTTTCACTGCCCGACTCTCCACTGATGATGACTCATGTGCGCCAAAAACTTGGGACAACACAACATGAATTTGGGCCAATTCATCCACACAAAACAATGACATTTGGGAAAGAATATTCTCCTGTTAGAAAAGACAAAGAGCATTGAATATAATTGACATAAAATGTCTATTGATTTTAACAACGACGGCGGGCTGTGACTAAATTCAAGTCATAACTTTGCTTGAATTATGGGCAGCATAGTTTTTGGAAGTTTTCAAGATGTGAAAAGAAATCAAGTGAGGAATTTTTTTTTTTAAAATGAGGAAAGTCTTTACACAGGGTAAATCCCATTCTCTAAAAGAATACATTTGCCCAAAAAGAAGAATTGGTAGACATTGTAGCAGAAAAACACAATTTACACAGAGATAACAAATTAAAGGCAAATTTATAAAATTATTTAAAAACATATCTCTAACTACACACCAATTTTTGCCTGTCTAGCTATGTCACACACACACACACACACACTAACCATAGAAGCTACCCGAGTGCACAGCAGACTGCCCATTCAACCATCAGACTGTGAAAATGACCTGTAAACACAGGATGAGAAACGGACTTCACTACCCATGTAACAAGCCCAAAAGTGATAGCCAACAAGCAGTCAGCCAGATAAGCATACTCTTTTTCATGCTCTCATTTCACATCTCATAAACCATACATTCAAACACTACACTATATGACTTAACAGAAATATTTTCATATCTTGTAAATGAAAATAAATCTTTGGTAATTTTTCCAAACCAATGTCTAATTTGTTTCTTTCCTCC
>OZ038493.1:51467231-51559731 GCA_964036315.1 Acanthosepion esculentum
GGTGGGTTATATGTTTCCCAACTTGTTGTGCATGTTAGAAATATCTGTTTGAAATTGGGAATAATATGTTTCTCCTGAAACACCCACAACAAAAATGGTAGACTCAAGATGTGAATCCCCATGGAGAAATGTAAAGAAATGACAATAACCAATATATATGTACAAACAAATGATAATATATTAACAAGAAAGGTATACAAGTGACAAAGACAATGATATGTGTAACAAAAGAATATGAAAACCGTTTGGGTTCAAAGTATGTGAAGTGGGTGAATGTGCGTATGTACGTCTGTTGTGTAAGTGTGGCTTGTTTGAGCATTTCCCAAAGGGAAATGTGTTTTCCATGAGAGACATACTTTCATACGGATGCCATACATTGTGGCAAACTTGTTCAAAAATATCTAAACTGCCAGATGTGTTGCAATAGATGCATGTTGAAATCACACCATGGTCACCAAACTGTTGTGGTACTATTACTAGTTTGACTAAAAGCAGTGGAAGAATATTTTGCATATGTAAATGACAGGTGTAAGGAATTGGAAGACAGTTTCAACAAGGCGATACTTTATATTTTTGTTTTTATATAGCTGAATAAAAAGAGGGAGAAAATACACAGTACACATGCAAGTTAGGAATTATATATGTGATACACGTTCAGTCGCTAAGGGGAAAGATATCCCCATGCCTGGGAGAAGATGGTGTTGTCACCCCAGTGCTTGACAATGGCCTCTAATGACTTCTTGTTAAAACTGGTGAAGTAATGTGGGGATAACTAACAGCTGTGTACAACTGCTATCTTAGATCAATGGTTAAAAACAGTTTCAAGCAAGTGAAGCATGTTGACCTTGATGAATATATTACTACAAAACTATTAGAAAAAAGCAACAAAATTTAAGATGAAAGAATTATTTACATTTGAAGTAATGTCTTTATCACTATTTACATTGTTCAGACTTTTGTCTGCATCTTTGTTAAGGTATTTACAATGTTTCAGCTATTGTACACACCAGCTTTCTTCAGTTGAGTGGAATTTCAAACCAAACCCTTTATTTCGTCCACTGGGGTAGATTGTTCTAGTTCCATGTGCCATGCTTCTTCTGGATACCTGTTTTCAGTTATTTCCCTTTAGTAACTCAACTCTCAAGTTTTAGTTTACCTCTTTTCTAATAGTTTTCTCTCATGGCCAGGTATTGAACTCACAACTCTTCGGGTCAAGTCATTGGATTACTTCAACCAATGCTTTTATACATTGGGCCATGTGTCTTTGGAGACACTTTTCTAATTATCTCCATATTTTTTGTATATCAGGTCCATACTGATCCTTCAATATCCATATATATTTTAGAGAAGAGGAATTGTAACTACACAATTTACATTGTTTGGACTGTTGTCCTCATCTTTGTTGTCATATTCACAACTTTTCAGCTATTGTACACTCCGGCCTTCTTCAGGAGATGAGGGCGATAGTCCAAATAGTGTAAATAGTTACAATACTTCATCTCAGAACTAAAGACAGTACTTTATCTTTGTTGTTATTATCACAGTGTTTTGGCCATTGTGCTCTCCAACCTTCATCAGGTGTTGGCTGATTTGGGTAACCTTCAGAAAACTTTTAAATGAACATTTTATTAAATCTATAGGGTAGCCTGTCTGTGTCTAGGGATATCTCATCTTGTTCTCTGTTACTATTGCTAATCCTGTTTCCATCGAGTCCTGAGTCTGTACCACCTGTCCCAGGGATTGAACTCATAATTATAATACCACCAAGTTAACAAGCATTGGTTTGTGAATTTATAGAAGCAGTAATTTGCATAATAAAACAAAATATTATTTTACTTTTGTAGATTTGGAATTAAATTTGAAACTTCTGAATGTTTTTTTCTTAATTAAATAATTAAAGCCAGATTTGATATTAAAAAATGCAGATATAGAACATTTGTGGTTATACAGCCACTTGTATGTTTGTTATATGACTAAAAATAATTATGCTAGTTCATTGTGAGAATTCAACAGATATTGTGTCAAAGATGGACTTGTCCAATAAATAAGGTGTTATCTTGCAAGCCATTTATAGTAAATTTGTTTCTTCAGGAATAAACTCATGTATTTAGGTAAAACGTTTTTTTTTTAATATAATGAAGCAAGCCTTTGTGTGTCAATATGAATTCAATTAGAAAACTAAAAGCAAGCAGGCTGGCTAACAGGAGACCCATACATTACGTATACACTTGCCTTTAACAGGCAAATGCAAACAGAAGAATTGTGTATCTGGACTAAATATTGTAAGTAAAAAAAAAATAAAACAAAAAACAACAATCCTCAGTGTTAACAAATATGTGACTTTTTTTTCTTTAAATTATTGAAAACCTTAGCAGTCATTATTGTTCTCCTGACTACTGTTTAGAGTCTCCGCCGTTTTTAAAACTAATATACACATTTTCCTTAATTTTCCACACCTGGATGGTTTTCCAAAGAGAAAGGACAATGTAGAGAAATGAAATAAAATCAATAAATAAAATAATTTATAATAAAAAAATGAAAAACAAAAACATTTTTCCCCATGATACGAGTAGTAAAGGAACCAGAAATGTTATTAGCCCACTTGGCTATGTCGAACACTCTTTAGGTGGTGCTATTTAAGTCTATTAAAAGACAAACAGTTCCTTCATCTTTCTTTTTTCCTCCCTCTTGCTCCAAGATGTATCACCATATGGAAATTATATTCCCTGAGATATGTTCATTTCACCTGTCCAATGACAACTGAACTTTCTTTCCACTTTCCAATGCATAGCGTTCGCATATGTCTTCCAGAACTTCCACCTATGAAGTAAATCAACCTTTTCTTTGGTTGTTTCAACTCAGCACAAGGCTGACTTGAACTTCACCATTATAATGATGTTTATCCTTACTTACCCTAACTTCTGGACCAGAAAAAGGAAATGGACATACCCAAGAGACGTTGATAACTTTGTTTCCCTACTACAGTCACCATAAAAAAAAAGCAATAACAGGTCCATAGTAGAAAAACAAGATTTTGTATGCTTTTTCTGTAATTGTTTATATGTGAACATGCACCCACCTATAATACACTAGCTCACAACCTTTAAATTCCATAATAACAGTTCTGGAGGTCAATTCACAATATGAGAAAGAACAGTGATAATATCTGCTGAAATATGATAAAAACAACAAAAATGAAAATGCCAGTCTGAAAAATTATTGAAAAAGAAGAATATTTAATCTCAGCATTTCATACAAACTGAGGACTGATTTTTTTTTTTTATGGCTTATCAACCTTTTGTGGGTTATTTAAAGATGCAACATTTTTGGAATGTAATTTTTATTTTTTTTATTTCAGGTGTCTATTGAATTAACAATTTTTTGAAGATACCAATGATTTTTCCTGATACAAGTCCTATTATTTAATCTATAGCTGGGTGGAGATGACTGAGGAAGGTCAAATAGTATAATTGCTGAAACATTTTGATAAAAACTAAATAGTAGCAAAAATAATTTATGAAATAATGAAAACACTTCATCTCAGAACATTGATTTGGAATGAGCAAGATGAAAAAATAGAATCATTGTTAAATTTATAAGAAAAAAAATAAAAAAATGGAGTTCTTCTTTTGTTTAGAAAGCAAGAATTTGGTGAAGCTCTGTAGGAAAGTAATAAACTTAAAAGAAAGATATTTGAGTAGAAGTTGCAAATTAACAATAAATTATTATTATTATCATACTGAGAAATATAATGACCTCCACTCTCAAAGCACATCCATCTTTGGGACTTAAAAAAAAAAGTGAGAAAAAAAAGAGAGAAAAAGAGAAAAAAAGAGAGAAAAAGAGAAAAAAAAGAGAGAAAAAGAGAAAAAAAAGAGAAAAAAAGAGAAGAAAAAAAGAGAAAAAAAAAAGAAATTGAGGTTGGAGGTGGATTTTTTTTCATAATAGCATTGTAATTTTGATCAAATGAATCGAATTACAAGAACAACTTATTTCAAGCAACAACTTCATCAAAGCAGTTAGTCCAGTACATTTCTGTAGAAGGATGAAGCTCTGTTATAATTTACACTATTTAGATCGTTTGGACTGTTGTCCACATCTTTATTGTCATATTCCCAACATTTCGGCCATTGCATGCACCATTCTTCTTCAGGACCTGTCTATATTTCTGAGATGAAGTATTGTAACTATTTACACTATTTACATCTTTTGGACTATTGTCCTCATCTTTATTGCCACATTCATGACATCTTGGCCATTGTATTCTCAGTCCTTCTTCAGGTGATATACATTGGAATTTGGAATTGAACCCTTTATTTAGTCCATGAGAGTAGATTGTTCTAATTCCACTTGGCATGCCTTTTCTGGATATCTCAGTTTCAGTTTATTTCCTTTTAGTAACTCAACTCTCCATGTTTTTGTTCTCTCTGCTGTGGTCAGATATTGAACTCACAGCTCTTTGGGTGAAGTCATTTTTTGGATTACTTCAACCAACTCTTTTATCCACTGGGACATGTGTCCCCAAGGACAGCATGTACAGTGGCCGAAAAGTTGTGAATATGGCAATAAAGATGAGGACAACAGTCCGAACGATGTAAATAGTGTAAATAGTTACAATACCTCATCTCAGAAATATAAACTCAGTTATAATACTTTTAACTTTCAATAGAACATTTCTAAAAGTTAATGAATTGGTTTTGTGATAGAGCAGTGGCCAGAATTCTGTAAGGTCCTGAAAAATGATTTCATTCAAGTGAGATGGCTTCCTATTTAGAAAAAGAAAAAAAAGGAAAAAGAAAAAAAGAAAAAAAGAAAAGAAGGAAAAAAGGAAAAAAGAAAAAA
Organism: Acanthosepion esculentum; assembly: GCA_964036315.1. Taxonomy (NCBI): domain Eukaryota; kingdom Metazoa; phylum Mollusca; class Cephalopoda; order Sepiida; family Sepiidae; genus Acanthosepion; species Acanthosepion esculentum. Next base: position 51,472,074 of record OZ038493.1, read on the forward strand.
GGGAAAAAAAGAAAAAAAGGAAAAAAAGAAAAAAGGAAAAAGAAAAAAGGAAAAAGAAAAAAGGAAAAAGAAAAAAGGAAAAAGAAAAAAGGAAAAAGAAAAAAGGAAAAAGAAAAAAGGAAAAAGGAAAAAAGGAAAAAAGAAAAAAAAGAAAAAAGAAAAAAAAGAAAAAAAAGAAAAAAAAGAAAAAAGAAAAAAAAAAGCACATCCTATCAACTAAGTTAACCCTTGAATAATTAAGAAACCTTACCAAGCCTTATTTTATTTTATAACTCACAATATATCATACATATCATTACACCCCATTAACAGGAGGATGTTTTAATCATTTTGTGTGTAGTTGGAATATAACTCAAGAACAGTCTTAAAACTAAGCCAATTGACAATTTCTATAACTTGTTAGATTTTTAGCCTTTTCATACTTTTGATTTGTGCTTGAGAATGTTTTGTATATAAAAGAAACATATGTTTTTTATTTTATTATGGCAGTCATAATTTCTGTGATCATTTTTATAGTTTGCATTTTATTTCCTATGAATTTTTTCCAGAATTTTTTTTAACATACTCGTTGTGAAGAGCCACAATAGGACACCCCCACAGAGAGAGACAGACTATCCTATAAAATTAGGAGTGGTATCAATTCTTATATCATTAAATAAAAAAATAAAAAAAATATGCATATTTATTTAATATAAGCAAATACAATGTACATCAACAATATTCAGTGCTTAACAGAAGTATATTTTCTGAAAAATCAACACATTTATGCCATGCAGTTCCAAGCATTATTGTCTTGGAAGTTAGTGTAAAAAATAATATATTTAGCGAGAAAATCATTTTATTTAAAAAAAAATAAAAAATAAAAATGTAGTTTTTTGTTGTTTCCTCCCACACACCAAAGCTAAAAATATTTAAGTTCACATTTCACGGGGATCAGCCAGAGAGAGAGAGAAACACTTAAAACAAAAGAAAAACTTTATATAAATAGATTTTTTTGTATATTAAATAATTTTAAAAGCAAAGAATGTAAGCAACTTTGAAAAAAAAGAAAGGAAAGCAAATTATACAATCAACAAATTATGTTAGTTGTACACACGACAATTAGGATGTTGGGGATGGTAGTAGGTGGGTGGGCATTCACTTTTTAGGTCATTCTTCATTCTTAGTAATTGAACCCCACCTATCATCATCCTTACATCATTATTTTTATTGTATGTTAAGAGCAACAAAAATTTCCATCATCTGCAGTTCAGCCATAGAAATGCAATCATAAAAATTCCCATCATCTGCAGTTCAGCCATAGAAATGCAATCATAAAAATTTCCATCATCTGCAGTTCAGCCATAGAAATGCAATCATAAAAATTCCCATCATCTGCAGTTCAGCCATAGAAATGCAATCATAAAAATTCCCATCATCTGCAGTTCAGCCATAGAAATGCAATAATAAAAATTCCCATCATCTAATGCGTTAAAGTCTTCACAATGTTTAAGATCATATTCTCTAATATTAATTCAAATAATTTTAATTTGCAAGTTATTGCCAATTGTTCTGTTTCATTCCATTAGAAACAGAAAATTTTGTTTTTAGAATAAAAGGAGAAAAGTAAAAAAAAATTGTTATTTTCTTGAAAAGTTTATGGTTTTTAACAAAGATTAATATTTATTTCTGTAATGGGAAATATTTATTGACAGAATGGAAAATATATTCAAGTACACTGTGTAACATTTTTGTATGTAAAAAAAGATTAGAAATCATAAATAGAAAAGTAAAAACTGGATCTGCAAATCAAAAGAGATGAGACATATGGGCATGCAAGGGAAGATTTTATTCCATGTTTAACATATTTTGCCAATAGACTTTTACCTACAGGAATTCTCAGTTCCTCTTTAGAAACAAAACCCCCAAAACCATTCAACACTGAAATTAAAGATGCATTTCAAATTTTTTGTTTAATATTTTTAAGTCGATAGAAAATGTGGGTCTCATGATTATGTTGATAGTATGCCACTACAACTTCTCACCAATTTAAATATACAAATCTGCTATGAAAAATATTATTGTATCCTGTCAGTGGATTAAAAAGGGGAAGATATAATTATACGTTGTAGATGTCAATCAGAACTGCTAAGTGAAAGATTTTCAACCCTGTTTTTTTAATTTGGAATAGGTTCCAAAGAATATTGGACAACAGAATTGTCTATTCAGGTGTTCTGGCATTAGTAAAACACAATCCCAAAAAATACAATGAAACGATTGTACATTAATCAAAATAAGTAATGACAACTGTGAGAAAGTAAAGTTTTATTGGTATAAATACTTACCAGCATTGTCTGAACCTTGAGTATCTTCAAGGATGTGCTTTCGGACATCTTGCATTTCTTGGTCCCCAGACATCTTGGGGTTGGTTGGCTGACAGGTAAAACTATCCAAAATCAAAAATGATTTGCCATTTAAGTAATAAGAACTGCACTCAGCCGATTCAAGCAGGACCTGAAAATATTAAAGAAAAAGACAATAAATAAATATGTAAGCATTTTTGCTTTTAGAGAAAAGTTGAATAATGTTTGTATTATAAAAATCTTTAAACCAAATGTATTAAAAAGGTGTATTTTGTAACAAGGACGATAAACAGTATTTACATTAGTTGGACTATTGTCCTCATCTTTGTCACCATATTTGTCACAACGTTTCGGCCGTTGTACGCTCCGGCCTTCTTCAGGTGTTTGGAATTTCGAACTGAACCCTTTATTTCGATCACTGGGGTAGACTGTTCTAGTTCCATGAGCCATGTTTGATGGATGTCAGTTATCAGTTATCTCCTGCTAATTTTCCCTCTGAGCGTACAACGGCCGAAACGTTGTGACAAATATGGCAACAAAGATGAGGACAATAGTCCGACTAATGTAAATACTGTACATAATACCTCATCTCAGAAATATAGACAGACTCTGAAGGACGATAAAGTTAAAAACAAGTCAATGTCTTTTGTTCCCCAAATTCAAAATATGTCATTTTCACTATGTAGTGTAGAATTTTATTTTCAAACTAATTTTGAGAAAATTTAATTTTAACTTAAAAAGAGTAAAAAAAAACTTGAGAATACCTGATGATTCTCCTCCCACATTTAAATAAATTAAAAAAAAAAAAAGAAAAAAAAAGATTATAGTGATTTTCTGTTTGTGTAAATTTTAGAAGCAGACACCAGTCACTTTTTTCATTTTTGATTTCTCTTACTGTTACTTTGAACAAAAAACAAGTTCTTTACAAAAATATTCAACTTGGAACTTTATGTCCGCCGATAAATGGAGTGTCAAAAGATGGAGTGTTTGGCACCATGCATGACATTCTTACAAAAGACTCAATCTGATGAGACTATTTAAGAACATGACTTGAGTTTTTATGTTAATGTTTTGGTTTTGTAGTAATTTGCAGTGTTAGTCAAAACTACTTCTAATGCTATTCTACGTTCTATTTCTTTTTCTCCTTTTAAATTTTTGTTATAACTTATCCATGCACCAAGGTATTTGAAGTGTTTAGTATTTACTAAATCCACATCCTGAATTTTTATGATTGATTCAGGGTCGGTGCCATCAGTACTTTCATTCCAATTCTCAAATTATAGTTACTGTTTTGGAAAGGTTTATCTTGAATCCTCTTTCTTGGAACACTTGGTAGATGATGATGCTTTTCTGTTCAATATTACTCCTAGCACCATTCATTATTAGTACACTGGCCTTGAAAGTGAAAGCAGGATCTCTGTTATGTAGTATGGAATGGTAAGACAGAAAGAATGTATCCCCTGTCTCAGCTGAGGTCAATGGGTTTAACCCCCACCACCCCCTTTGTAGATTCCCAATAGAAATTGTATTCCATGGGGGGGTGGAGGAGCACAGGACCAATGAAAACAAAACAAACAAACAAACAAATCAAATAGCAAATATAAATAAAAACCCCAAAAGAAATCTGATTTTGAAATAGAAGTCGGAACAAAATTATGTAGATTCATCATAAACAAATCTCTAGAGGAAACTCCTCTGTTCGATCTGTCACCATTCTTGATCAAAAAAATGTAATTACCTGCAGGGCAAATCCTTGAACAGTGAAAAAATGAGAAGCGGCAATGTACTTGTAAATGTGACCAATAAGAAACATGTAGATAACATACTAAAAATGAAATTTTCCACTATTTAAAATGTAAAGTGTACCCACATGAAAAACTTAACATCTCAAAAGGAGCTATCAGAAATAGAGATCTGTCCCAGGCTAAATGCAGTCTTAAGAAAGCAAGGGGCCACCAGCAATAAAGCATCAGAAAAGGAGGGATCAACAAATTCAAACACACACCTATATTTGAACTTTTAACAGAGTTTTAATCTCAAAAGAAATAAAAATTGATTTATGATCGAGAGGGTTGAACAATGCATCCCCAATCCTTTGAGATATTTCAAGTATCAAAAGTATGGGCATCACAAGGAGAAATGCAGAGGACACACCCGGAATGTAGAAAATGTGGTCAAAAAGATCATGTGGAGAAAGAGTGTACTTATGATTTTAAATACTCTAATTGTCAAGAGAACTATCGAGCCTTTTTGAAATATTGTTCTCTCTCTCATATATATATATATATATATATATATATATATATATATTCTGTTGATCCGTTATTTCTATAGATACAAATATTTAAGTAAATGCTCTGTTTATAATAAACAGTATTAACAACATTTACTGGTCTCATAGAAAATAAGTGTCCTCTGACAGGAATCGAACCTGTATCCTACATGGAACTGTCATATAGTCTGACATACTGTACCATTTAGCTACAGAAGAAGCAACTGCTTAGCAAGGTCAAATTACTGTTTTTAAACTACAAATTTCCCATGATTTCTCTCGAATGCTCATATCTGCTTGAAGCATAAAAAAAAAAATCGGCTTCCAAAAAAAAAAAAAAATTTTCAAATATCGGGTAGCAAATTTTTGCTTTCATATCAGAAAAAAACATAGTGGTATTATGATAGGTTAGACAATTATATTTCTTTAATAATTAACAGTTTTTTAATATATTTCAGGGCTTATTATGAAATAGAGTAAATCTAACAATTATTTTAATATATTATCTCTATCTATCTACCTATATATATATATATATATATAAATCAAATAATTAAGAAAGAGACAAACTTAAGGTTATATAAGAGAGAAAGAAATCATGGAGGGGAAGTATAGAAGAGATATAATTTTCCCAGAAGTAAGAAAAATAGGGGATTCATATATGAAAAGCCATGCCTATGCCAATGTAGTTCAGAAGGCGAATCCATTTAGCAACAATAACATCAAAACTGACAAATATAGAACACTCATTGAGCAGTTGGTGCAGCTAGAACCAAATGACTGGCCAAAATTTACATGACCTCCTAAAAAGAACATATATGTCTGAAAGTTGCCATGTAATACTAAAAAAATGTTAAATAAACCAGAACCCATTTCAAATCCACATACTATGGCTCAAATATCATCAATGCAAAACTCAAAATTTTCACCTAAAGCAAAAATTAAACAAAAATCTCAGATTACCAAAGATTATCCAGCCACCAACTCTCAAAATAGATCTCTCCAGAAAGTCCCTCCAAATATCATGACCAACCAACAAGAAAGTTACCTCTGTCACCTACAGAAAATAAATTTGAGGCCTTAGAGAGAATGGACCAAAAACACTAAACAAAAAGTCAAAACACTAAAAAAGTACAAATATACATTTTTATTAAAAAAATATCAAAAATACATTTTTATAGCAAAATTATCATTAATCAATTTTATAGTAAAATTGAAAACATGGCATACTTGTCAAAAAAAAAAAAACCCAAAAAAAATAACACTTTTTGTTTCTTCTTGTTATTTTGTGGCATTGTGTCTAAATTAGTGAGGGCAATTGACCACTATAGGTTTCCTCTAACTTTTGTAAATTTGAGAAAGTCATACAAACTGTTATTTAAATTTTTAAACTCATGATTTAAAAATTTATATTGGCTGAGAAATGAAAAGTATTTTTCAAAAAGTTAAAAAATTTCTGGTGGAAATTCATCTTTTTAAAGAGAAACATTTTTTGGGTAAATAAAAAAATGTTTTAAAGGTATGTCATTGTTGAAAGAAAAAAAAACACAAGTTTCACGGCTGAAAATAAATTTTACAGAATTTTTTAAATGTCTTTCAAAAAACAATGCCTGGTGTTGATTAGAATTTTTTTTTATAAAATTGTATGAACGAGACAAACTAGAAAGCAAGACACCTACACTAAAAATGGATCATTTGGTAGACAAAATAATATTAGGTCAGTCTTATTGTAAAGAGAAATTTCTTCATATTCAACAACAGTTACCGCACCCAACATTTATTGAAAAATTGTCGGTTCTCTACATTCACAACTACTAACCTAAATATTTACAAAGTGATAAATTAAAAAAAATAATCAAACAAGTATTTACCACAAAGTCATCTTAACTGAGACTTTTAAATGCACTGTGGATGACTTTTTAAAGGCTTTCTGGGTCAAGGTATCAAAGGAAGAAACGTATATTTCAATTTTATAAAAAAAATAACCCCTACTGTTTTTTTTGTTTTTTTTACATCGGTCAAAGTAAGGTTTCATTACTGTAGTGTACTGGACAGCAGGAAGCATCATTTTCTTTTGGGATAATAAAGTTGTACAAAAAAAAAATATTTAAAAAGTAACGGTTTTTTTTTTTAATGGAAGAAAAAAAAAAGAAGGAAGATATATGAAGAAAGTAATGACCTGAATTAACAGATGTAAAGTCGATTTAATAATGTTGAGTATAATGCTGGTGATTTGACATTTCTTGGGCTAAAATTAACTTATGGATAAAACTAAAACAGATTATGGGAGGGCAAAACAGACATATTTTATTTAAAAAAAACAAAAACATGTGGAAATGTAAAAAAAGATTATCAAGTAACAATGTGATTAAAAAAAAAAGACATGAATTTAACAAGATTTTACGGTCTACTTTTTAAAGTTTAAAATCTGCATAAAACATAAAAAAATAAAATTCTCTTATGTCAAAGAAAAATGATTATTTTGGATATTCTTTTTTCTGGTATGGATCAATAACTCCAAAATGAAATTGCAGAGATTGTCTGCATCTATCAATCCAAGGATCAAATTATTGTATCTAATCAATTATATTAATATAGAATATGTAAGTTTAGCTTAGTCTGGCATAAGGTCAAAATGGCAGGGGATTGAAAGATTACATCAGTCTTTACAATGGGAGATAGCATGCCTTGAAAAGCAGCATTTGAAACCCTGGCATTTACTTGGGACTGAACATTGGTGCCGAGGGGAAAATATGCAAATATCTAAGCAACATTATATGTTCATCAAGATTTGCTTTTCATATGAAATATTTCAATGTGGATTCCTATCATCATCAGGACTTTTGCTGCTTATTTATAATAAGCATACAGACGCTATCAAATGAAATAGAGCAAGACTAAAAACAACAGATTTAGAAGGACAATGTGAATAAACATGGAAATATTAATCAGAATCAATAACTGTTGTTTAATATTCAGTATTGATTATCTGCAGACACGAGTTTCAGATTGCATAGATGATCACATATATGGAAGTAAGGGGAGCTGAAGAGTCCTTGGCCAGACAGACCCTTTTTCCTAAATCTGATCAAATATCAGAATTTTGTAGGTCGGAGTGTGGATCACTTCTTAGTTGGGCCCAGAACTTTAGGACATTTCAGCATGTGTGTATGTAATAAAATAAATATAGTTTTCAGGTATGCTATATTTATGGGTAAAAGAGCTCAATATCAGGGGTAGAGCATGAGCAAATGTAAGAGTGGACACTGAGGTCAACATGAGTGTTGACCTCAGTGTCCACTCTTACATTTATATATATACTAGCTTAAAAGCTACTCTATCAGGTGGCATTTAATACAACTCCTGCGGAAGACTTTTGATTGGGCCTTAGGCTTGTTCAGAAGTTTGAGAGTCCCTAAGTCTTTGCATATTCTCAGCACTAGAAGCTCTCCTGTCTGGTGTTTGATCTGGGTTTTAATTTGCAATGCGACTTTCTTTTCCTTGCTGCAGCCTTGGCTCTTTTGATTGCAATCTGGTCCTCTGTTGGCCGGGATTTCTTTTTGTGAAGTATACTGCTACAATATGCGATAGGCAACAATAAACTATTGGTTTTTCAAAATTGTTGGTATGAGGGTGCTCCTATCTCATGTCCCTATACTTAAATTTTGAAAAAAAAATAACATTTTTTCTCTTGTATATAAATACTTGTCACAAAATAAAATCCTCACATTTGCCTTGATAAAGTCCTTCAGTGGACGAAACATGTCGTAAGTTTTCCTTTTGTCTTTTTTCATGTTGTCCTTTTACAGATATACTCTATCTGAAATTTTTTACACACACACACACACTGAATAGTTCAGCTTTTTCAGGTATGAATTAAAGACAAAATTGTGTGCAAGGAAACTGCAGTGGAATTTTTGAGGATAAGAGATACATGAAGGTCCATGAGGTTGATGTTAATCAATTTGATCAAATAAATCCAATCAAGGTGACCTTCTTTGTGTGTGTCACATATACTTCAAGCTGTGCAAATCTGATGGGCTGACAAATCAACTGAGAACCCATGCTCATTTACAAGTTGACAATTCAATATTGTACAATAAAAAAATAATCAAATCTAAAAATTATATATATATATATAGTGTAGATATGGGTGTCAACATTGCATGAGGACTATCAGTTTCACACTTCAATGCAATCTTCAGACGAAGTGTCACCACTTCTTTAGCAGCTGCATATATATACATCACTAAGGGATTAAGAGAAGTGGTGGACAGAGGGAAGCAAACATGTTCACTTTCATTTGTTTAGAGTTAATGCTGGCAGTTATTTATGGTCAGCACCTCTAGATTTCTAATTTATGCTGGTTGGGTGGATGGAGGAAGTGTGTATGGAAATAGGGGAGGGGCCTCTATCTAGAAATACTCTACCTCAGATAGTGAGTACTCTTGTAGTAATAATATAGCAAATTTTAAACTTAAATAATCACAAAGTTTATAATCGCCATAAAGCATTTACTTGAATCAGCTTAAGAAAGGCTAAATATTTCTAGGTTTACAGACACCATCAACTGAACATTTTACATTTCCATAACATGTGAAATGCACTAAAAAATATTAAAAAATAGTTCTCTTTTTTTTTTTTGTCTTCTCCATTTTGGAAAAACATTGAAAAACAATTTGCTTTGAAAAGTTCTTTCTATGTACACACTTCTCAAAAAAATGTTACGGATTCTTGGACAGACAGAAATAGAATCATATGATACTTTTCATTTTTACCCAGAATTCTTCTTACTCCAGTTGCTTCTTTTACCCCAGATAATTTACTCTTCCCAACAGCTGTGCACACTAAAACTCCCTTACTCTACTAATAAGCCTATTATGACTGCATCAAATGTGTTGATTTTGTAACCGTATCTATTTATGATTCACTGCAAATAATTTTAAAGCAAAAAATATCATCTCAGAAAATTGAAATAATCAATTCTTGCCATCATAAAATTTGTGCAATTTTCAGTTTTGATGGCAAAAACATGCAAGTAGATAACAAAATTAAATATTCCAAATAAATTAAAAAATTACTTTTATTTTAAAAGCAAAAAATTAAAAAAAATTGTTTTTCATTTAAATAAGGTTTTTATAATTGTTTTACTTTGAATATTTTTCAATGTTAAAAACTTTAAAATGATTTTATATGAACTTTAAAAACTTTAAAGATAATTTTGACCATTAAAAAGAATATTTTTCTACTCAACTTGAAAAATAATATTTTCAAAGTGATATAAAAAAATTGGTAAAATATGATCCAAAAAGATACAAAGTACTTAAAATGGTCAGCAATCAATTATAAAAAGGAATTTTTAAACATTTTGTAAGATGGCGATACTTTGCTAAATTGTTTGATTGATTTGCTTTTTTACAGATAAACCTTTTGCAGGTTATTTAAATCCAGAACATATTTTTAGATTGTATGATTTTTTGGGAAATAATGATTTACTGATACATATCCTATTAATTAACCCATAGCTGGGGGAGAGAAGAGGTGGAGTCATACCTTTCCCAATTCCAGTCAGTTTCATTATATTCACTTATGCACAAAGCGTAAGTGAATATAATGGACCTGACTGGAATTGGAACCTTGTTATTCAATTTACAATTCTGAGTCATTATCCATTACACCACCCAAACATCCACCTGTTATTCCCAAGTGATCACCTATCTAGCTACTGACCAGGCTCAATGTTGTTTAACTCTGATGATTTTATGAGAACTGATATTTCAATGTGATACCATAAGCCCAATACTTTGCTAAAGTATAAAAAGGAAAAGAAAAAAAAAAAGGAATTGTTTAAATTTACAAATACTTACTTCTTGCCTTGGAGTAGAAGTCATTCAAGTGATCAATAATTATGATCAATGATTGTCTTCAAATCCAATCAGTGAAATGAGCAAGAGATTTGATATTGGAAACTTTGTAATGTTTCTTTTTTTACACATCAACTCTTTATTTTTATTTTTTCTAAATTTAAGATCCTTTTGACTGTAATTTCTCTATAGATAAGGTCAAGGTATTTCATTTTGTGGCTGGCTAGAAACAATGCAATGAACAAATGTCCATTATTCAGACTATTGTCCTTATCTTTCATTACAACGTTTCAGCCGTTGTACACCCCAGCCGTCTTCAGGTGGTTGGAAAGTCGAACTGAACCCTTTATTTCACTCACTGGGGTAGACTGTTCTAGTTCCACGTGCCATGTTTTTAATGGATGTCAGTTATCAGTTATCTCCTGTTAATTTCCCTCTGAATGTTCTCCACTGCCTTAACCGGGTATTGAACTCACACTCTTTGGGTCCTGTCACTGGATCTAAATAATGCCTTTATCCACAGTGGATAAATGTGTTATTTCAGAGGGAAAATTTGAAAAAGATAAAAGCCCTCTTCAACTGAAAGAAGAAAGAGGATGTGCAGGTGGTGTAAAGGATTGTAGCTTGGAATGAGAGCCAAGTTCGAATTCCAGTCAACTTCATTACATTCACTTATTTGCAAATATACTTGGGAAAGGTCTGTATACATCTCTTCATTAATCCTCCCAGCTTTGGATTAAATAGTAGGACAGAATGGATTCTTTAGCCTTGGTTGGAAACTAGTCTAGGAGAAGGACAACTCTGAATTCAAAACTGTATGTAACCCTGGAATAGCACATACTATGCAGCTAATGAAAGTATCTTAGAGTTTACAATGACTATGATTGTGACTTCAGTCGGCCCTGATCAAATGCAAGGCAATTTTTTCACCTCATTTTCTTTGTATAACCAACACGAAAAGAAGAAATAAAACAAAGTAAATAAAAAATAAGATATAAACTGAAAAATATGATTCAATTTTGTTTTTATATTCACAATGTGTTGACTGTTGTATGCTTTGGCCTTCTTCAGATGATTGGAATTTTGAACTGAACCCTTTATTTTGTTCACCGGGGTAGATTGTTCTAGTTCCATGTGCCATTCCTCTTTTGGATATCTTAGTTTCAGTTATTTTCCTTTAACTAAACTCTCCGAGTGTTTGTTCACCTCTGCTGTGGGTAGGTATTGAACTCACAGTTCAAGAAGGGTCAAGTCAGTGGATTACTTCAACTAATGTTTTTATCAACTGTGCCATGTGTCCCCAAGGACTTGAACCAAAGAGTTGTGAGTTCAATACATGGCCACAGCAGAAGTAAACAAAAATTCACTAAAGGGAAATAACTGAAACTGAGACATCTGGAAGAGGCATGGCACATGGTACTAGAACAGATGAAATAAAGGGTTTGGTCCAAAATTCCAATCACCTGAAGAAGGCCAGAGCATACAATAGCCAAAACATTGTGAATAAGACAACAAAGATGAGGATAACAGTACGAACAATGTAAATAGTGTAAATAGTCAAAAGGCACATTATTATATTGACACTGCTATCATTGGATACATTTTGACTTCCTCAGCAATGTTTATTGTTTTAAAAAGCAAAATGAATATGTTTATTCAAGTTTTCTTGTTTTATAGTTCATACTATAAAACAAGAAATTTTTTTATAAAATTATGAATAAAATCTTTTCATAGTTATTTATAAAATGGTAAATAATAAATATTGCATTGTAATTGATTTACATATTTTGATGATTTTTTAAAAAATTTTCAATAAAAAACTTCTTTCTAAATTTATTTCTTTATTAAATGGTAAAAAAATAAATCTTTGTAAAAGTTAAATAATAAATATCACATTGCATTTTGTTTGCAAATTTTTATAATCTTGTAAATAAACATTGCTGAGGGAATCAAAAGTGTATACAGTAATAGCAGTGTCAAGGGAATAACAATCCATTTGACACATCGTTTTTTATAGGCATGAAGGTTAAACATTGATTAAAAGATTTTATAAAATATGTCAACATTTTTATGGCAAGGAAAAACTAGTTGTTTAAATAAAACAGAACTTCATTTTAATTGGTGAATTAAAGCCAGTGGAGATTTCAATGTTTTCAATGAAATTGTCAAATGCCTCGTGACTGGTCAGTTGAGAAGGATTTGTAACAAAGGAGAATTTTTTTTTTTTTTTACCATGAGGAGTATTGGAAGTGGGGGACATTCTCCCTGATTAATTGTGGAGATGGTAGAAGGGCACCATCTGCTATAAAATACAATTGAAAATGAAGAGAAGATAACAGCTTGAAAAATTGTCTGCTGCTGTTACCACCAATATCTTTAACTCTACTTTTCAACACAAAAGAATACAAAATAACTTTTAATATATTGTGTACAGGGAGGGACAGATAATAGAAAAATGAAAGGAGAATCAAATGTTGGATTGTTTAGTTCAAATCTAACAAAGACAAATGCATATAAGGTGGTTGGATAGCGTCAATAATTGACTTCTGATAGGTAACCTTGACATATTTCAGAAGGATATTAGAATAATCCAGAACCTATACTAGCAGCAAACCACCTGCATACAGACAGAAAATGAATTCAGTAAATATAAAAAAATAGAAAGGGTTGTAAGACAAGGGTCTGCCTTCTCACCGGACTTATTCAACCTATACAGAGAGGTGATTCTGAGAGAATTATTGACAGCCACAATCTTAACAACATGAGATATGCAGATGACACAGTATTGATTTTAGACATAGAAAAGAAACTACAAAAACTCTTACAGAAGGTAGTGAAGGAAAGCCAGAAGAAAGGACTAAACACCAATTGCAAAAGGATAAAATGCATGGTTATTAGCAAAAGGAACACCCCAACATGCAAAGTACAAATCAATTTAAATTATCTGGGAAGTATTTTAACAGAGGATGGAAAATGTGATATTGATATCTGAGGTTGCATTGGGGAATCGAAAGATGACTTCCAAAAGCTAAGCAAAATAATAAGAAACAGGAAAAGACTAAAGAAAAGTGTTTTGAAATGTTACATAAGTCCACTTATTTGACAGCAAGTTTCCTTTAAAGAGGTTACAAACAGGTGAAGGTGGTACTCAAGTAAAGGAACAGCAGCACATGCGTAGATGAAAGGAAGAGAGGTTTATTGTAAAAGAGAATAGGGAAAGATAGGGAATTGTGTGGCAGGCTAGTAATTCCCGAAGCAAGTCCCCAGGTATATCCTGTGCTACTAATATAGTCAGTCCACATAGGCGATAAGGAGTGTGGGACATTCCATTACAACAACCTCACAGATGAAGAAGAGACTTAAACAGAAATGTGGTTCTACAGAAGGATGCTGTGAATATCATCAACCAAATATGTGAACAACAAGGAAATGGAAACAAAAAGGACACTTATACTTAACATACAAAAGAGACAGTTGAAATTTCTAGGGTACATGAGGAAAGAAGGCTTGGAAAATTTGATACTCACAGGACATACTGAAAGCAAGAGAGGCAGAGAAAAACAACGCATAACCTACCTAGCAAGCATGAGCAAATGGATGGCAGAACAAGGTTTAGGTGAGATAATAAAAAGACAAAAAAAATTTATTAAGAGCTACAAAGGACAGGAAATTGTGGAGAGCCATGATCACCATCGTTCTGAAGGGATAGAACACACAGAAGTTATCCATTAAAATATCTTTATTTCACTTCTATAAGTAAAGCATGGTGGAGTAATGGATAGCGGCTCAGATTTAGGAATTGGAGAGCAGAGTTCGAATTCCAGTCTAATCCATTCACTTACGTGACCCTTGGGAAAGTTATAAATCCTCTTTTCTCCCCAGCTATGGGTAAATTAAATAGCAGAACAGACCGGGTTCTATAGCCTTGGACAGCAACTGGTCTACTGCAGAAAGAAATGGCAACCTACTGAGGGATAAAATCTGCCTCATCAGTCATGTATCAAAAGATACATGATTGCCTAAGCGTGTATCAGACATGGCACATAACTGATTGAAGTAACGCTACTGATAATAAAATGATTTCAATTCTATACAAACATTATAAGCCTACTGCACAGTCAAAATAAATTTTATTTTCATTTTCGAGAGAAAAAAATATTAAGTAAAAAAAAAAAAAAGATCCAAACATTAAATTTTCCCCACAAACACTGCAGAAATTTGTAGTTTATTTCAGTTTAAAATTTGTGTAATTTGTACTAATTTTCAGCAGTTTGACTTCTTTAATGACTGTTGTGGAAACGCTTCAAACCACATCTATGCATTGACTATTTAAATGAATAATCACTCTCACTGCTCATTTTACATCTCATTAAATGGTAATGTGTATGTGTGAGGGTTCATGTTTGGCATACAGTTGAAATGAAGTCATATCTATGTAACTTAAATTCTTTTAGAAATCTATCTTAAATTTTATATCGAGTTTTGTCGTCCCTTTTCATACCTTTTCCTATTAGCATTTTTACTTGTACATATTCGGTATAGTCTATCTTTTTCTTTTTTAAACTATTTAATTCATTGCCCACAAGGCTGATCCACACTTTTGAACCCTACCAAAGCTGGAAAGTAAAGACTGAACAGCTCCTGCCCAGATATGGAAGCAATACTCCTTTTTCGGTCTGATCTAACTCTTGTAAAGATAATGACAGGAAGAGTCAAGTACCTTCTGGAGCAGTACAAAGAACCAACCATTTTACCAGCATCTATAGTGATGCATTGTATATATGATTTCCACTTGAACATCTGGAGCGAACTTGAGTTCAAGAGATGTTCAAGGCCTCCTTGAGAGAACAACCATTTACCAGGTCAGGGGGAAAACTCACTATCTGCTTTATGATGATGAAATGTTACAAGCTTGGATTTGGAGGTATTGAATGTTACACGCCAATTCCCACCTCCCCTTGAGCTGATAGAGCTAGATCAGAGGATAGATCAAAATCCAGGCTTTAGTCATCTAGAATTGCATCTGTACACTGTGGTATCATCTGCATATATATATTTACTAATAATCTGAGAATGTTCTTCGGTAGATCATTAATATAAAGCAGAAAAAAGGTAAGACCAAGGAGAGACCTTGGAGAATGCCTGCATTGATCTCACAGGCTTTAGAACACTGGCCATTAACAGCGATTTTCACAGGCCAGCCTGATAAGAAGGACTTGATTACAAAAACTCTTCCAGAGATTCCATATCTCAGTGGTTCCCAAACATTTTTCTCTGGGCCGCATTTTCAGAATGAAAATTTGCTTGCACATCACCAAAGGGAAGTCCTGGTGAAAAGACACAAACAGCCCTACAGCAAAGAAGGTCCAGAGAGAAGGTTAAAGGGAGATGACTTTGAATTTACAGTTAGAACATTATCATTGATAACTCTCTCCTCCAATTTGCAGACCCTAGTTACTATATTCTTAATACTTGATATAATGCAAAAATATCAGTGATAGAATTGGTCAATAATTATTTATGACTATTTATAATGGGAATCATGCATGCAATTACAAGTAATCCATAATAATATGTTAAATTTTGAAATCATATTTATTTTTGGCATATGAACTTTTTGAAACTATTTCTTAGTCTTTGTCTTTCAATCCTTCTGCCTCACCTGCTATCCTCTTCCACCACACTGTTTGGGAACCACTGTCATATCCAAGGAGTTTGTGTAGCAATCCCCCATATAAAAATTTATTTTTTCCTAGACATTTTTCCTGATGTATGATAAAACCCAGTACCTAATTATTGTAAGTCCTAATTTTTCTTTTATAAGTTTTATAACAATAACATATTTTGGCATTTTACAAGTCATTACATGTCACTATTTGATTGAATATTTTTCTATTAAGTAATGACTTGTGATGTGTTCCATTTCAGCATAATTACTTGTTTCTTCTCATTAAATGTATTTGTTCACATGTATATCTGCTTTTTTATATGCTTCGATGTAATTTCACAAAGGTAAAAAGATAAACTGAAGATATTCATAATTCAAGAAACATGAAAATGCTGGACAGGCATTAATTCCTCTGAATTCTCAACACTTCTTGGAGCATATTTCCTATGTTGACGTGTTGTGTTAAGAATATTGTGAGGGGATAAATAACACCACCCCTCAACATAATAAACCTTCCTTGTTTTTTTCCTGTTTTGAATAAAAGAATCCCTAAGTCAAATGGGATCTATTTCAACTTTTCTCTAAACCGTTTCCAATCAAGTGAAATTGCTGATTATTCAGAGATAATCATTAGATTAATTTTCCCACAGTAGCAATTGTTTGACAATTAAATTAACTGCAGGCTTTTCAACATAATCAACCTTTGTAAAGCCTGTTACATTCTGGCAATCAGTTAATGTTCTCAGAAGTAGTAGTAATCGTGTTATTATTCCAACAGTTACTTGAAACTAGTATCCTCATCATTGTTGTTTTTATGACATCATTTCAGCCAATTCATTTTTCAGCCTTTCATGCATCCAGTTGTCATTGAGCATTTCCCAAGTCTCTCCCAACTCCATGAATTTATGAATCAATTTTGTTTCTACCTGATAAAGGCTGAAGACCATATCAGCCAAAATACAACAAAGATGAGGATACTCATCAAAATAAGCTGCAGAATATTGCAAAAGATTAAATATTCATAATTGTTTCTTGATGTCATTTGCATTTTCTAATTTCTTTCAAGATATGAATGCACATTTAATGAGAAGACATGATGAACTACATTTAACCAGATTTGCTTCACAAATAGATTCATTTTATACTAATATTCTCAGAATGTATGGTCCTAAACCTTCCTACAACAAGTCATTCTAAAACTCTTGGCAGTCCCACTGATATGGCATATGATAATATGTAGTATGGGCATCATGTGGGCAGGCATTATTCTGCTGTAGAATAATGTTCCAGATCTAAATGGTGTTATTCAATGTTCCCTCTACAAACATAAAAGGTAAGAGAGTTACAACTTAGGACACCCCATACCATGACACCAGGGAATTGGATGCATATATTGAGAGCGAATACACTTTGAAAGATTTCCCTAGGGTTACATTACATACACAAATGACAATCACTTGTCTCATGGCAGTACCTGCTCTCATCAGTAAACATGACAGAATATCAATTGATCCCTCAGCCGCACCCACTTCTTGCAACATCACTAAAGATGTGTAGGATGTTGCTGTGATGTAAGTGTAACATGCCTGCTTATAATCGTACTGCAATTAAATGATTCCCAGCTGTCCAGGAAGACACTCCTCATCTGTGCTGTGGAGTGTCGCTCCTGCTTTTATATTTTTGGCAAACAGCTGTACTACATGGCCATCCAGAATCCTGGCCTACAATTGCAGGATTTTTCATTTGACCATTATTGCTGACATTAAAGAAACACCAACATGTCTACCATGCACCACAATTGTTTAAAATGATCTGTAGTTGCTTTTTGGAAATATAAAATTCTTAATCCCTGTTTCGCTATAGCATGAGACCTGCTAGCCTGAGACTCAACACACTGGTATTTATTAGTGTGCATCACTATCTAAATGAAACTTATCACAGTATACATCACTATCTAACACTCGGACATAGTGCACTAATATGAGTATTATATGACCAAAGACTTTGAAAATGTTAACAGAATATCTACCACTTCCAATAAAGTATATACTGTAGCCAGCTCAAGATTGGCATTGTCCTTGAAGATGATGTAATTTTCTTTTCTTTCAGTGTCTACATCTACAATGAGTATTCTTCAAATCAATGAAGGAAGTCAAAAACAAAGCAGGTAATCTTGATTAATATCTACAAGGGGATGCTGCAAATGTTCTTGACCCAACCCAATTCCCAAAATCTAATCAAATGACTAAACATCAGATTTTCTTTATGGAAAAGCTTTTTGATGGAGCCAAAAAGTTTTCAGCACCCTCTCATATTTAGCCCTTCATTTTATTATTATTATTACTCTTATATTACTTATATTGGTATAATCACCTCTCTCACCCGCAAGCTGACTCTCTGGTATATCAATAAATTGGCACGTGTCACCTGAATTTTAACATGGTGGAATGTGAAAAGACAGATGAAAGAACATGAGGATGGGTGGAGGCATATTTTGAGGCAAGACCAATACCAGAGATTCAATCTGTTCAGATTACCCATGGTGTCAAAAAAAATAAAAATAAAGTTTGCTTAGTCATTTGCCAATGGAAATGCCAAAAGAAAACTTATAACCCCAGGACCTTACTGCCAATGTCCCACCTAGTTGGACTACAGCATGTCAACCCCTAGTTTAAAGGGCAGAATTAATAATGTGCACACTGCTCTTCAACTCATAATCTCACTTGTGCAGGCCTGAGGACTATTCCACTTTTTTCTTGCATATTGTAGGTAGGCCTGTAGCAATGTTGGAAAATCATCCTAAACCTTAATTTTAGAAATCAAGCTATAATTATCATATATATGGAGTGTTCCAAAAGTGATCTCAAACAAAATATGATCTCTTTTTATATTGATTCGAAATTGCTATATATATATATATATATATATATATATATATATATATATATATATATATATATATATATATGGAAGAGGGTATAGTTGTTCCAATGAGAGAAAAGTATATATTTTAAAATGAAAGAAACCGCAAAGGTTGTAATGTGGACTTTTTAAAAAATATATATTATGCTTTATTTCCCATAATTTCCCAACACACATTACAACCAAAAACATATGTGGTTTCTCTCTTCTTTTTAATGTGTGTGTATATATATATATATATATCTATCAGTGAATGTTGAATATGAGTAGTTCACCTTAATGATAGCCTGTTTGGAGTTTGTCTACATAGGTGGCTCTGGCAAGTAGTTTACATTGTAGTTGTGGTGATTAGTGATTGTCTAATCTCAGTGCTACATAAAACCGGTTACTTTATGTGAAGAAAGTAAGTAATGCAGATAGTATGCAGAGCACTCTACTGAAGTTACAATATCGTTTTTAGACATGCACACGTGTGCAGGTCTTTTTACAGAATTTGCACATTCTCATGGTTCTTGATATTGTCTTTTGATTTATATTTCAAAGACAAAAAATAAGAAGCAAGTGACAAAGACAGGAATTAGAAATTGAAGTATGATGCTGTCAATGAATTTTTGCAAGAAACTATACTGCAGGAAATCTATGATCGTATGCAAAATGTTTATGGAAAACATTTGCCTGGTGAGCTTAATCAAGGGAGGCGATCCTTTAAGTTGAACCAATTTCAAAATTGCTTTTGTTGAAGAAAATAGAAATAAAGCAAAAGTACACTTTTTTTGCTATCATGTCATTAAGAATGCTTTTTGAACCACTATATATATATATATATATATATATATATAAAAGTGAACATAGAAGTCAACACTTGTCGCCTCTAAGTGTTGACTTCTATGTTCACTTTTATATTTACACACGCTCTATCTCTGATATTGAGCACTTTATCCCATAAATATAGCACACTTTAAGACTATATTTCTTCATATATATATATATATATATATATATATATATATATATATATATATATATATGTATGAATGACTTATCAAGATAAATGTAGGGATTTTATTTTGCACCATGTATTTATAAACAGAAGTAAAAATAAATTTGCAAAATTTTAATTTCAGAATGCTCAAAAATATTCTTAGGGCTAACTGTGAATGTCAAGGTAAACTATGGAGGATGCTAAGTGATGTAATTTAATGGCTAATAAACAAAAGTAACTAAATGTTGTTATTGAATTTTTTATTTGTTTATATTTATTTATTTACATTTCTATATTAATGTAATTATCATTTTATTTTAATTTGATAAATTATTTATTTATTTTAAATAATAGAAGATTTTGAGTTAATTGTTTTCTTTTTATTTAAAAATTTTTTATGGTCATGTATATTGGTTTTGGAAACCAGTAAGCATGTATATGTAATATAAAGTCACAACTGTTTAGAAAATGGATGTCATATACAGAAATATGTCGAAAAACAACTTCAATCTAAAGAATGCCACTCTTATTAAAAATGAAAATAACTTACTTAGATGTAAAGTTCTTGAGAATGCCGCTATCAAGTCTTGCCAAGATGTTAACCTGTGCCCTGGATTTTTTCTAATATTTCCTTTCATAAAAGAAATATCCCTTTCTCATGCCAACACACGTGACCATAAAAATTTTGGCAATCTTTAACTTTGTGCCTGTGATAAAATCGTGTGTCAAAAGGACAGTTTTCCCCTTGACACTGCTATTATTTTAACTACATTCACTCCCTTTTGCCAATGTATGTTGTTTTAAAAGGGAAATTTATACATTTTCTTTGTTCTTTGAGAATTGACAATAAAAATATTAAATACTATTTATTTATTAGAGTGTTTATTTACAAGAATAATTTTATATTTACATTTTAAAAATGTGAACCAACTCATACAATGCGTTGTTTATCATTTATCAATTTATAAAAAGAGATAAATATGAAAATAATTTTTTTTATTTATAAATTTATGAAAAATGTCTGTCAAACATGAAAATTTGAATAAACTGATAATGACAAGTAACTGTAATTATAAATTTAAAAAAAAAATATATTTTCCGGATAATTTTTTCATTGATATTTTTAATAAAATTATGAATAAAAAACTTGTTTTCATAGTTATTTATAAAATGGTAAATAATAAATCTTGCATTGTGCTTGGTTTATATATTTTTATAATCTTGTAAATAAACATTGGTGAGGTAGTGAAGATAGTACAAAATAATAGTTGTGTCAAAGGAGAAAGCTTCCTTTAAAACGTTTTTTTGTGGGCATGAAAATTAAATTTTGCCAAAATATCTTTAAAATTGAAAAGAAAACGGTTAAATCAAAACCTATAATTTAAAATAAATTATCAAAATAATAAACAATAGTATTAATATAAAAAATAAGTAAATAAATATATATTAACAGGAAAATAAAAAAAATCAACATTAATATTTTCCTTTTGTCTTTATTCATATTGTCTTTTAACAGATATATTTTGTCTGAATTTTCACACACATATATATATATATATATATATATATATTCTCTCTCATACATGACCTTGAATATGTCTTTCCTCTTCTGTCAAAGTCAACCAGAAAACTTGGTCTGTGTTTATTTTTTGTCTCTTTCTTTTCATTACTTAATTCAGACTGTGTGTTGAATAATTTGCAAATAAAATTGAAATATCTTATTTTCACATGGATTCATAAGAAAATATTTTATTACAAATAAAATTAGTAATAAAAAGTATTATTTTATTATCAATAGAATTAATAAAAACTATTTTATTATGTATAGAATTAACAAAAACTATTCAAGTCTTCATTTAAAAAAATGTAAAACAACTATTTGTTGGTTGCCTTAAAATTATCCAGTCACTAATTTTTTTAAATATTAACCAGAAAACAAATTTGACCTTTTTTGTTTATTATGTGAGGATTCAAAATGTTTATTATTCAGTAAAAATAAAAGACATTTATTTTATTTTATTTTTAACATTAACTTTATTGAACAACATCTGTAACTTTTGTTCTATTACACTGGCCTACAAAAAAATTCTTTTAAAATGGGGAAAGGGAAACCTTAGCTAATTATAAACAATTTCAGGGCACAGAATTCAAATATCATAGCCATTTTTCTCAGTTGACTCTAGTTTTCTTGTTTCAGATGATTGACAAAAACAGGAAAATTGCAAATCAAATAAAGTTTCAACTCGGAGGAAACAAGAAAAGTACATCTAAAACATATGTTCAATTAAATATGAAGTTAAAAATGAAAAAAGGACAATCATGGTAAAAACTTTTGCTTTTTAGATTTTTGCAAATGATCCACAATTTTGTCCATTTTCAGACTCCAACAGTAATCTGCCATCATTCTTTTATCCCATCACTCTTGATATCTTTCCTCCATGACTTTTATATCCTGATGAAAACGTTCACCTTGTTCATCACTTATATTGCCAAAGTTTTCTGTTAGCACCAAGCTACCGATACTTTGCTAACACCCTGTCGACTAGTTCCTTATATTTGTCTGTCTTGCAGTTACTAAGAAAGTTTTTTTTTTTTACTACAGCAACAAATGAAATACAGGCATTTGATTCATTAATATTCATAGAGTTGATGAAGTTGTCATACTTGATGAGTTTTTGAATGTCAGGTCCTTCAAAAATACCTGGTTTCAGTTTTTATCTATGCTGAGACCAGGAAATGCACTGAAATATACAGAAAACATTGGCCTTTTCTTGTCAAGCGCTTTCACAAATGTCTTCATGAGTCTTAATTTGATATAGAGAGGAAGGAAGATGATTTTGTCTCTGGGGACAAACAGATCAGTTATCTCTGTCATTTTTATTCTGACTGGCCATTTCCTCCTATCCTGGTGTTGATCTCTGGCTCTCTTTTCCCATGAACAAAGGAAGCATGGAAAATTTGTGTAACCTGATTGCTGCCCAAGTAAAAAGTTAACCATTTTCAGATCAACACAAATCACCCAGTTATGATGAAAGTAATTTATTCTTTCCAGTACCTCTTTGATGGGTTCATGCTTTTCTTTCAGCATTCTTAAGTGTCCAATTGGTATTGATGTGTATACATTGATGTTGTGCAGCAAAACAAATTTTAAATTACGCTTTGAGTTCTCCTTCAGTCTTCAAACTAAAAGTTCCACAGATTCTTTTGATAAACTGAAATCATTGATTAATTTGCTCAGCTCTTCTTGATCAAAGTGTCCGAGATGATATTCCCTCACAGTCATGGTTATTATCATTCTCGCCCAGGTCAATGAAATCATTCGCATAGTCATGTTCTGATTCTTCAATATCAGTAGATGTAAATCCTTTGAAAACAGGAATTGGAATTTCATCCAAGTGTGGTACAGGTCAGATAGCTGAACTGAGAGAAGGATAGCTCAGATTTTCGTTTCTTCTTGTTGAGTCCAGCAATGCCAATTAAGCAAAACATTTGTCGCTTATACCAAATCATCAGAATGCCAAACTTAAGTGAAGTTTGAGTATTCCTAGTCCATTGCTGTAAGTGCTCGACACGTTTTTCAAAAAGTAGATACATAGGCATACTGCTGATAAGGCTATGCATAGTTTGATTATGAATAGCCTTTTTAATAGTTTGAATACTAATATACACTAATATATCTATACACATTGTTAGTTACTTATAAAAATGGTCAGGTCAGGTATTAGATTTTCATTTTCTAATCTGAAAACGAGGAATTCACTTGATAAAGAAATGGGAAAAGATGAAAATTTTTGTCAAAATTTGACATTTTGGAAAAGAGAAAATGGTAGCTAATATGAAAAAAATGGATGTCATTTTGGGATTCAGTATCTTCAAATTAGCCAAGAGGCTTTCCAACCTTGCACCAAAATATGTGTTGACCAGTGTTGTTTTTCAGTATTTTTCATCTAATTTACCTTTCTCAGCAATGATTTCATCAAAATACCTTTTACAGTCTTCTAGGGAATTGAAATTTCTTTTCATTAAGAAAAATCTGTGAAGATTGGTATAAACGATACAACACAAACTGTAATATCTGGTGAATATGGTGGACACATTTACAGTTAAGCTGGAACAATTTTTGACTGGTCACCATAGAAAAATGCAACCTGTCTAGCACCATCTGGATGGAATATTTTGCATACATTCTCTTTAATTTCAGATGATTTTTGCCAGTTGTTGTCTTCAATAAATAACTTGGGGTGGGGGGTACTTATTTGAATCAATTGTCTGGCTTGTCCAGAATGAGATCATAGCAGAAATTCAATAAACAATTGTAGTTCAGTAAGAAAACTTCACTGCAAACTTCAGAAAACACTTTTGAAATCTTCAATAAATTCACAATAGTTTTCTAAACTCAACTATACAAATCCATTTTTGTGTTGTATTTTTACCTTTCTTAAAAAGAAGAAGAGAAAACATAATTTTGCTCATTTTCTCCCAATTTCAATATTAAAATACATAAAGTGAATTGGGTTGGTTGATTTTATGACATGTCAAATCTTGTTTGGTTATTTAATGTTGTAATCAGTCTTTTTCTTATGTAAGCATTTGCTCAGTTTGGGAAGCGGTAAACATTGAGTGTTTATAACTGAATCTGTAAGCATTTACTTGATTAGTTACTCCTTTTGGGAAGAATCTTACTTGTCTTCAGGTAACGTAACAAGACAAACAAGAATAATGCAGTTTTGCTTTTGTTTATAAAAAAAAATGCATGTCAACTGTGAGAATCCATTAAAAAAATGATCCTTTTGAATGAAGTTATATGAAGTAAACACTGCTAATAACATCTAAAAAAAAAACAAACAAAAAAACAACAACTTGTGGGTTTGTTTTCAGTAACAAAATTAGTTTAGAAACAATATTTTTGGTGATCTTTTTTATATTATTTTGAATTTGAGAGTATTGAAGAAAATAAGAGGCTATGGTGATTCCATCCATCAGTTGAAGTAGAATATCTCTTCATTGTATATTACAATGTATTATATTAAGGATTATGACTGCATTATGGATAGTGGTAATCGGCATAAAATTGGTGTACAGTGTTCAAGTTCTAGCTGAGGCAGTTGCATTCTCTTCCAGCCTTGGAAAGGTATAGGTATCTCTGCCACCAGCTAGGAGTTAATAGCAGGGCAGATTGGGCTCCCCAGCCTTGGATGTCAACCAGTCTAGGTAAAGGAGAACTCTGAAATTAAAACCAGCCTGAAGAGTGATGGTCTTTGTCAGGTTGTTTTTTCCCAGGACACACAACTAAGGCTACGCCTGCAATACATGCGATGCCTCTATTGGATTACGGCACTTGCAATGTGACAGTGCGTAGCTGTGGCTAATTGGATTAAAGATAAAGTCAACAAAGAAAAGAGAGTTCGTTTATTTCAAGATTTAATTTGTAAACAAAAGAGTTTGGCTTCTTCAGTTTCTATTTTATTACTAGATTGATTTTTGGAACTTTTATGATGGAGAATCAAAATAAATATTCAAATATTAATATGACTACATAAACATTCTTGATCCTTAATCAAATGCTAAGGAGTTACAAGTACGTTTTCTGCTGGGTTTTTTTTTGTCTTCATTCTTTTCATTTCAGGTAAATAAATGAAAACATCTTGTGTGATTGAGTCAGACAGCAGGGTGAAGATAAAGGGTCAGAAAGTAAATACAGGTGTTTAATTAAATTAAAGTCTAATTAGAAGACAAGCGACCATTTAACCAATAGCTGCATGGTGAAAGAGGCTGAGAGACATTAACGAGTGCTAGGTTCATTTTTTTTTTTTAGTAAGTAGTGAACAGCAAAAAGTAAAAACACGGTGAAGGCTTTTCATCTGCAATTAAAGCAATGGTAATTGCAGGAGAGACTTCTTTAAAAAATGTGATCAAATACTTTGAACAGTAATTCAAGGAGATATATATATATATATATATATATATATATATATATATATATATATATATATATATTAGGAGATGGATTAAATCCAACATATTTTTATTTTTAATTTATTTAATTAATTTAACATTATTTTTGATGGATACACATATTTGAGTAGAAGCTCTGTCTTTGGAGGAGGACGCATATATTTCTGACAAGATTTCTTGAATACTTAGGCCAGTAGATGAAGTTGGATAAAAAATACTGTTTAAAAGACAGAGCTTCCACTCAAACATGAGTATCCACCAAAAATAATGGCTAAACAAAATTATATATATATATATATATATATATATATATATATATATATATATATATATATATATATAATGTAGAAAGAGAGAGAGAAAGAGAGATAGAGAATGGATGGAATATGTGAAAACCAGTTTCTTTTTTTATTATTCTGTTGCCAATGTTTTGTTCAGTAGTAACCAGCTGGAAAAATTAAGGAACAATATCTACCCTGACAACCTTACTACTTAGAAATAAAATGCTGTCTTTCTTAGTGAAGGCAATTTTAAGGCAGAAAAGAGAAACATCATTTAAAGACGTTTCTTAATCTCTTTAATATTTCATTAATAACCAAATTCAAATGTTCATTTCTATCATCTACAGAAAATTATGACTTGAAATGAAATAAGCATTGTTACAAGATTACTTTGTTATTATTATTACTTCTCTCTGAAGTAATAATCTTACTGATTGTGTGGGTATGGGTGTGTGTGTGCGTGTTCAATAAATCAACATATTGAACATTTATTAAATATTGTTGCTCTGGTCATATACTGAGCACTCTTAGGGTAGAATTCTGTTGACATTAAAATACATTAAATTCTAGTAATTTTTACATATGCTGAAAAGTGATTATAAAAATTTTTATCGCACCATGGGTGAGATAATCAGTCATGGAGGAGTAATGGATAGCAGCTTGAATTGAGGAATCAGAGAGTCATGTTCAAATTCCAGTCAAGTTCATTACATTCACATATGATAATACCTTAGAAAAAGGTATAAGTCCATCTCTTCTGCCCTATGGTTAAATAGCAGGACAGACAGGGTCCTATAGCTTTGGTTGGCAACTAGTCTAGAAGGAAAACTCTGAATTCAATCCAGCCTGGAGAGGGTTGGGCTCCATCAAGCTATCTTGTCCATGAAATACCACTGCTACTGTGGTTGCAGTAGACGTATGGTGCCCTATCAAACCCTAAAGGGTTACAGGACTTGTCAGATCATGATTGTGAGACGTGTCATTAAGTTGTATCATATATATTTTCCTATAAGTATTTATCATATTGTAGCTTTTCTACTATACTGTGATAAAAGAGTTCACAACATAAAGCTAGACAATTTGCCCATTACTATATAGCAGTTTCTCTTTGCATTATATATATGTAGATATTAAACTGCCAACAACAAAGTTTTTGATCATGTTAAGACTTCTTACACCTTTAATATCTAAATTGCCATATATGTGTCTAACATATATTTATATATAAAGAGTCACAAATATTTTCAAGAAAAAAGAACTGAAATAGAATCAAGTAACCATGGCAATTTGTTTAAAAATCAATAAATAAACAACTGAAAAAAATAAGCGCAAATAATTGAAGTAGTTTTGTCAGGTTAGAAGAGGAAAAGGACAAAAGTGTAACCATGCGTGACACTTTTCACTTCAAAAGAATTTGTGCTAACTGAAACAGCATTCTATACTCGAGAAAATCCTGTTAACAAAAAACAAATTAGAATATCAGAAAGGCTTTCTCAGTCATTTTCTTAAAAGTTGAGTTGTTGGATAGAAAATAACAGTGTCTATGTTGATTCCTACCTTTGCTGAACATACTTTTGTCCAAGTGCACTGTCCAGTATGTACAAATACATAACATGGTATTTGCAAGACACTAACAATGGAGGGGGATAGGTTTTTGAAACAATGATGTTGCCAGCTATACGTTTTCGAAACAATGATGTTGCCAGCTATACATTTTCGAAACAATGATGTTGCCAGCTATACATTTTCGAAACAATGATGTTGCCAGCTATACATTTTTGATATATTTAGTAAATACTGGATATGGCATTAAATAACCCATAGTGGTTGATATGCCATAAAACCCCAAACAAACAAACAAACAATGGAGGGGAAGGTCGGGGAGGTTTTGGTTAAACTCAGTTTTCAGTAGTTATTTATAATTTAGAAATGTATTTACTTTTGTAAATGTTAAGGCCCTTAATTTTTTGTTGTGGAACATTTTCTTTAAACAGAGTTGACTTTTCAACAATAATCTAAATTTCACTGCATGTTGGGGACCAGTGTCAGTCATAATTAAGGATAAAGCTGTGACAAATACCGGAATGTGTCATTTCCCCCCATAATGCTACATGTTAAAAAATAAAGAGGGTACTACATTATTATAAAAACTACACATTCAATATTTCTGAGGAAATGGAAAATGAATATAGTGAAACTTTTGATTCTACATTTTCTAAAAGAGAAGCAGTTACTTTCAAAAACATTACAAGATGCTATTATTTTCCCTGGAGAATGCAATCAAGCACAGATGAAAGACAGTAGTAGAAACACAATATCATTACTCTAAGTTATGTCAGATAAAAGGTTTGCTAATTAGATTTTGGAATCTGATAATTGTGAAAGTTTCTAGAAAACATAGACGAACTGAAGTGGCTAGTATTTTTATACACATGCATTTATATAAGTGTGGACATAGAATCAACACTACATGGTGAGTGTCAGTTAAACATCTTAAGCAATCATCAGACTATGTGTTACTCCTGTTTATGTAGGAGATAGAGCCTATATAAAGAGGAGTAAAATATGGCCTGATGTTAAGGTATGAAATTGAGAGTAACTATACAGTGTTGATTTTGCACACTGTTTATATCTACATAAACTCTACCCATAATATTGAGCAGTTATCCCCAATAAATATAGCAAATTTTAAACTATATATATCAAGCTACACTTCCTTCCAGATGGCCTGACAATTGTGGTTAATCATGAAACAGACTATCAGTGTTAATAAGTCCACACTTATATTTATGTACAATATCCTTGATATTGAGCACATTTCTTCCATAAAAAAAAAGCATACCTTAAAAAGTATATCTTATCATTTGTGTATGCATGTGCATATGCACCTTGATAGGGTCCATCAGAAAACTTTAAAGAAAATTTTTCCTTTTGTCATATATATATATCTCATAATTAAGTAATTCATTGAGTCTAGAAGAAGCCTCAACAGAATGCAGAAAGCACTGGGCGGCCGTTTCGTCCTATTTTGGGACTCATCAGCAGTGTGCATGCACATCCACTACTGAGAATTGAAATGTCATACCAACAGTACCAACGGGCCTCGGTGACGAAGAGGTAACGAATTAGACTCGATATAGTGCCACTCGAACATATATTCTATGGTGGAACTCATTTGAGCTTCCCTTACCCATAGGACTGTGCCCCCATGAGCCACGACTACTATTCCCTAGCCGCTCCATATATATATATATATATATATATATATATATATATATATATATATATATATATCTCCCCAAGTATAGGATTGGTATATACGGAATAAATTCCAATAACCAAAAAATACTATTCTTAAGAGTGCTCAATACAGAGCAGAGCAAATATAATTTATTCGAAAATTATAATATAAATATGTTATAAAATCACTACAAAATTAGCCATTTTGTTTCAACACTTCCGGTGTCTTATCAGAAGTGTTGAAACAAAATGGGTATTTTTGTAGTGATTTTATAATATATTTATGTTATAATTTTTGAATAAAATTATCTCCTGATGGTGGCGCAGCATCTGTTATAGCTATATAGGCCCACACAGGAGTAACAGTCTTGACTGCAACCACTGCATGTGAAGACACTATTCCCCGATATTGCTGTATTGTATTCTTTCCTTCAAGCATGTTTTGCCCTGCAGGAAAACCTTCATTTCTTCTCTCTTCACAGCATTTGGTGTAAATTGTGTCTTCAGCTTTATTTTTAAATTTTTTATTGTTGATGTAGAACATTCATACTGTCTCACCAAATCCATTACTTGTAAGTCTTCCTCATGTTCTTTTTTACAATTTCCTGCTGCACCTCAAGCAAAATCATATGTTTCGGATTTTCACCATTACTCTTTACACTTACTTTCTTCGGACCTATTGTGTAACTAACGGAATTTTGCAAAATAATGGCAAAATAGGCACAACACAACAGAGATCCTTCCAGAGCAAAGTGAACGCATTTACTGTGAGTGGAAATACTTTCAAAGCTTGGCACTCACTGCACCAACTAGCAGATGCTTAACTGAAACTCGCTTATATCTCAAAATTCAGCTCATATCTCAAGGTAAAACAAAAAAAAATAATATCAGCCGAAATCCAGCTCATATCTCATAAAACTCATATGTCAGTAGACTCATATCTTAAGGCATTGCTATATATATATATATATATAAATAAATGGATTTATTTTTAATCTATTTTACTACTTCAAATACTATTACTAGTACATATTTGAAATTGATGTTTCGTTTTTATATATTAAGCATATATATTATGTTTATCTTTTATCAGCCTGCTTATTTGAGAAATCTTAATAAAGAAAATGTGCTGTCTTGCATATTTTCTTTAAGATTTCTTGAATATGTAGACTGAGAGATAATACACACTGTTTAAAGTAAAAATAAAAATGGGGCATCTATTTCAAATTTACAAGTATATACTATAATAGTGTTTGAAGTAATAATAATTTATATGTTTTATGGTATGCTACATTTGCAGGTTAAAGTGCTCAGTATCAGGGATAAAAGTAGACATCGAAGTTAATACCCAGCGGTGACAGTCTGTTCCATGCTTAAACGCAATCTTCAGGCCATGTGTGCAAAATTATTAAATAAACGAAAAGAACTCATAAAATGCAGAGACATAAATTTTTCTATGTTACTTAAAAAGTAAAAACTCAAAAGGAATGCAGAAAAAAAGAATAAAAAATGAAAATAAAATCTATAAAATA
This sequence comes from Acanthosepion esculentum, assembly GCA_964036315.1. NCBI lineage: Eukaryota > Metazoa > Mollusca > Cephalopoda > Sepiida > Sepiidae > Acanthosepion > Acanthosepion esculentum. Next base: position 51,503,132 of record OZ038493.1, read on the forward strand.
AGCCAAATTAAGTCAATAAATAGGAAACAAATTAAGTAAATAAACAAATTTACAAACTATGAATGCACACATAAATATCTGTAAACATAATAATAATAATAATAATCAACAACAAATAATTAATTAACCAATAGTAAATAATGAGTAAAAATATTCAGAAAAAACTCTAAAAATAGCTACAAATAGTTGCATTCAGATTCACAATTATTCCTACTCAATAGGCTCTAGAATAATTTGAAATATAACTGTTACCACCCACCCAATAACCGTTAGGAAAATACAATAGACCTTTAGACCTTACTACTGATATATATATATATATATATATATATATATATATATATATATATATATATGAGTGAACATAGAAGTCAACACTTAGAGGCGACAGTCTGTTTCATGCTAATGCAATTGTCAGGTCACCAATGATTGCGTCTAACATGAAACAGACTGTCGCCTCTAAGTACTGACTTCTATGTTCACTTTTATATTTACACACGCTCTATCTCTGATATTGAGCACTTTATCGCATAAATATAGCACACCATAAGACTATATTTCTTCATATATAACCTATATAAGAAATAATCAGTGTTAAGTATCTGTCTAGATCTAAATTTTCACATTCAATATATTTTCTATGTGACTTTTTGCTTTTAGTCTGTACACCTTCACTTTTACAAGTTTCTTTGTTGATTTTTAAGGTAAATAGACCCCTCCTCCTCCTCCTCCTCCTCACCATGTCAATCTCGGCTATATATAAAAAATGATTTGTTATATCTATCTACACTTGGTGACCTCATTTCTATCTAAAAATCAAAAATTCATATAATGTTAAAAAGATTGGTCCAAGCAATTAAGTATAATGAATTTGAGAGGATAATTTAAATTCTATATCTGTCTACAGATTTCTAAATTAATGCTTTTAATTTATGCACAAAGAATTAGAAATAGGAAATATGGTTTTATGACACATTGTTTCTTCTATAATGGTCATGTAGAATTAACCAGACTCATATTAGCAGTTATAGTTTTTAGAATGTTCTGAATTCTTGTAAATATACTAGCAATATATATGATGCCACTCACGCACATTTTAACTGGTTTACTTGTACAATGGTTTGACATCTAATCACTGAAAGGCATTAGTCTTTTTTTAACTAATGTTCACCCAATACAAGGCGAAAGAGCCACTCAAGGTAGAGAATTACTGTGTGGATTTATATTAGCATAGGAAAGGACAAGTGTTAGAAGTATAGAGCTGGAGGAGGCTTTAGAAGGAATCAGAAACCCAATACTAAACAGGAAACAAGAGATAAACCTCTACTCCTGTTCAAAAGACCAGGGAGGAGTGTGACCTGGATGCTAGGCAAACCTATTTACTCCTATTAAACATAAAAGTTGAATAAAGCTGTTCATATGAGCACCCTTGTACTGGCCATTTGCTTCTCTTCATTATTGATTCGTTCTGTAGCACAGGCAGAAACAGCAAAATTTAACCAAAATATCAAAAGGGGGTCAGGAGTGAAGGGTTCAGTGGGTTAAAGGATAAAAACCTCAGATTAAAAGACTTTGTTTTCATCTTCATATACAAAAGGCAAAAAATACTTTGTATTAACAAATTTGACATACATACAAATAGACTTGTATTACAAAACATTCATGTGTCCTATGCATGATGCCACACATAAGTGCTAACCTCTGAAATGTCAGGGTTCGTAATTTTTTATAGCGAGAGGGAATTTGTGCAGAAATGAGTAGAAAGCAATTTTTGTGGTTGGCCAGAGCAAACACATTTTTCTCAGAGGTTAGTGTTCATTAAATATTAGAATGGAAACATTTGTAGCATTTTGAGAAGAGATTTATTCCGAGGGAAACTATTCAGGTCAAGAAGATAATTTGCTGTGAATTGCATGAAGAGACAGAGAAATAGAACATAAAAATAGAAATTCATTTTGTTCTCTCAGACACAAAAGAGTTTCATAATATCAACAAATGAATATCTTTTTTAATAGCAATAAATGCCAAATATTTTGAGTACTTAGAAATAAATAGCTAAATTTAATGCTACTTTTAAAAATATGTGACCAAACAAACATTTCAATTTTTAAATACCCTCCTAGTGAAATAAAAAAAAAAATCCAAAAGGTGCAGTGTCTCATATACAAGGATGCCAGTCTACTAGGGTGTCTAACTAATCCCTGTTGTAGATGCCTGTTCAGGCTCATTTGTGTTTGTTCAACACCCACAGATCCCACCTGTGGTTTATATTGCAACAACACTGAGCAGACCATAGTTACAGTTCCTGGGAGATAGAGCATTATCTAGAATGATCAACAGTCTGAACAAAGCCAGCATGCTCAAAGCCTCGGTCACGATGACCTGTAACTTTAGAACAATTTTCCCTATTGAAATTAATGAAAACAAGAGTTCTGTCTACGCAATTAAAAAAAAAAAATAATGATTATATAAATGGCCAAATAAAAGTGTGAAAAAATAGTTACAATGTGATGTGAATTGTTTATTTTTTTAGCGTTGTCTGAGGTAGCCATGTATTTGTCATCCATTTTTGTAGCTGTGTTTGAATCCAAGTCAAATCAGGATTTTCAAATTATGATTTCAATTGTTATATTTTAAGAAGGATCAAAATAACAAAAGTACTTTTCAAAAATAATTTAAGAAAAAAATGATAACACTTAAAATCATAATTATGAAAAGCTAGATTTACAAAAATATTTTAAAATGAAATTAAGAAACACGTTATAGTAACTTTTATATAAAAAAAGAAAGATTTATTTTTGCAAATGGGTAGCCTTTCTAAAAAATGCAAATGAAATTCATTTCATTTTAATTTTTCGTTTTGCTGTGAATGAAATTATATACTATACAAAGAATTTAGGAATAACTTTTAAAAGCTTACTTAAGCTGTTAATAATTTTTTTTTTTTACTTAATCACATTTATTTAAAAAAAATGATAAATGGATTAAAGTCAGTTTTTAATGGTAAAAAAATGACATTTTGTGATTATTTAAAAACTATGAATATTTTCTTTCTTTATTTCTAACAAAGATGCACTGCAAATATACCAAATATATTAAATGACTTTTTCTTTTTAAATTTAAGAAAACTAAAAGGATTTTAATGTGTACAAAAAAAAGTAATCTGATGTCCAATGCAATTATTTATATCTATCCGCATTAAACCGTCGACCTTGTGTTGTCAGGAAGCAAAACTCTCTTGGTTCTAATTATTATTGTTTTACACAAATGACATTGACAGCAATGAAATTATCTGTTAAGAACAATAACAACGACATAAGTACAGCTCTTTTCTCGACATGATAATAATTTGTCAGTTTTCCAATGGCAAATGATTCAGTTAAGGAAGGTTAAGGTTGGAGAGAGTCCCAAGTGTAGGGATGTGTCATGATTATATCATATTTTTTTGGAAGAGGCATTCATTCCTTTGCCGATGCTTGCACTCATAATTCTACACTCACCTACACTCTTCATCTACATAGTGAAAGAAATTATGGAATTGGTAAATTCAAAAGAATGTTACAATTTCACACAAAAATACTTTGTGAATATCTTAGAGGCAGACATTATTCATGGGGCAGCTAGATTCTAGCAAACAACTGTCACCAATTTTAAATCGGACAATATTACAAGAAGACATTTCCAATTCTCTTGACTGAACAGATGAATATCTCAATTCATCTGTTCAGTCAGTGGGCTCAATTTTGGAAGATTTTTAAAGATGATTTTCAAGTAATATTTTTAGGAACAGAAAAATATCATTAGAAACAAAAAAAAAAGAGTACCAAACTGTTGTGTAGTATCAATCCTACTCTATAGCAATGAATGCTGGACAATCTCCTCATAGATGAAGGAGAGACTTGAAGCAACAGAAATCTGGTTCTACAGAAGGATGCTGAGAATACCATGGGCTGAACACGTGAGTAACAACAAAGTTCTAGAAACAATGGCAAAAAAAGGAAGCTTATTAACATCAAAAAGAGACAGTTGAAATTTCTAGGACATATAATGAGGAAAGAGAGCTTGGAAAATTTGACACTCACAAGACATTGAATGCAAGAGAGACAGAGAAAAAGAGTGTATAACCTACTTAATGGGCTTGTGCAAATGGATGGCACAAACAGGGCTTAGGAGAAATACCAAAAAACAAAATTCTCTAAGAGCTAAATAGGAGAGGAAATTGTGGAGAGCCATATCCTGAAAAGACACAGCAGATAGAAGAGAATATTTTTTATAAAATGCTTTTTAAGAAGTATAAGCTGTATTCCTATCAATCTGGGGAGAGACTGAACCATATACTTTGATAGAGATCACAATAAGTGTTGAGAAAGAATTTCTTCCAGACATTGGAATAACATGTACCAGAATCAGTGCTAGAAAAGTTGAATCATGTTACTCCTTGTCCATGGGTGAACTAGTACAGTAAACATCAAGGGTATACATCTACAAATATTAATGGGTAGATCCTTTTTTTGACAGGCTTAATGATTTAAAGTTCTATCTAAAAACAAAGTTAATGACACTCCTTAACACATATTTAATTGGAATAATTTATTCTTGCAAGATATCACTAAAAATATATCCAGAATAAAAAAAATGATATACAGTGTAACCCGGATATAAGAGAAACTTTCTATGGTCCCAAATTAGAGCCTGTGTTAATGTATATATAATAGACCAAACCCAGATATAAGAGAAACAGTCTCTGGTCCCGACAACTCTCTTATATCTGGGTTACACTGTAGTGATAATCATAAAATACAGAAAAATAGATTTTAAGTTTGGGTGTAGACTTAGAGTGAAACTCTGGAAACTGAAGTGGCCTAAAGCAGCACTCAAATCGCAATATGACAGATTCTTGAACAACCCAAATTTGAAGGAGAAATATATGGACAGTGTAAAAAGTGGGTACGAGGGACTACATGAAAGTGGAAACTCGAAGTGCGGCACATTCAGAGAAGCTTGAGTAACATGAGCAATTGAGATCATCCAAAAGGAATATAGATTAAAAAAAAAAAAAATGAGTGGATGACAGATGAAATTCTCGACATGATGGAAAGGAGACAAAAAACAATGTCAAGACAGAATATAGGACACTACACAAAAAATAAGGAACAAATGCAGGCAGGCTAAAGAGGAGTGGCCTAATGAAAAATGTGCAGAAATGAAAAGAATGAATACCACTGATAAAGCAGATATGCATAAAAGCATAAGAGAACTAACAAAGTCAAAAGACAGGCTTATCAAAAAAGGATACATAAGACCCAAGGACTGAATGATGATATCAGAGAAAGAAAAGATACTTCAGAGAGGGAACAAATATATCAAAGAACTAACTAGTAATACAGAGAAATATTGACAGACTGGAAATATTAAAATCTGAAGTGGAATGATAAAGTCTGTCCATGAACAAAGCACATCAGGTATGATAAGTTTTGCTTTTTGTTTTTATTCATATTCTTTTTTATTCATATATTTTACTTATATCTGAATTTTTTTTTTTTTTTTTTTTTTTTTTTTTTTTTTTACACACATGCACACACATACTGTACCAACTTCTGCTGTGTAGAATCGTTCCTTTTTTAAAAGTCTTTGGACATTCTACATCTCTGCAAGACTAACCTCAACTCTTCTATCCCTTACTCTGATTTCTCAATTCCTGGTTATCTTCTTCTACTTAGAAAGGACTCTAAAGTTCACATGCATGGCCTGAGAGTTTATGTCCATGAACATCTCCCGCTGGCTAGAAAACCCGTGCTTGAATCTCCAGATCACTCATACTTTGTGTCTTCATCTCTCTCTATTTAACTCAGTCAGCTATCTTTTCTTTCTCTACCGTTCCCTTTCTTCTCAAGACTATTGAATATTAGATAATATAGATAAAGCCTTCTCCCTACACTAGTTTGCAAATGCTCACCATACCAGGCATTTCCTCAGTAACCCTGACAGAAATACCTCTCTTCTTGATCTCTGTTTTACCCCTATCTTTGACTTTTGTCATGCTATGCAGCTCTAACTTCTTGGCAATTCTGATCACGTAGTAGTATCTGTAAACATCCCCCCCCTGCCATGACCCTCCTACCAGCAGAATATCTTTCTGCTATCAATGAGTAGATTGAGACTCATTCTGTGAATATTCTTTCAAGACATCCCTTGGAATGTGATTTTTAATCACCTCATTTAGAAATGTGCAGCTAAGTTCTTCTCCTGGGTGATGCCTTCATTCCAGCTAGGAAATACCAAGTTAAATCACGTTCATCTCTGTGGTTCTCTCCTGCTTGCCCGGCTGCTGTAGCCCACAGGAATTACTTCTTCCAATTGTACCAGGGTGACAAGTCCGATTGCAATAGACCTCTCTTTGTCTCTGCTCAGAACAAATGCAAGCATGTCCTCAATGAAACTGATTTTTAAAGATAAGTAGGCCCTCCCCACAAGGATTTATCTAAAAAATTTCCCTTCTGAATTGTTCTGAAAAAAATGAGTCCAAGTTTAAAAATCTTATCCTTTGTACATATAAAAACAAGCAGTTAAATTAATTTATATATATTTATACTAATACCAGAGGCTGATACCAGATGGTCTGAAGATGACCATCAGATTGCATTGAAGTATGAAACAAACTATTGCTGCTTGATGTTGGTCTCGGTGTCTACTTTTCTATTTATATATGCTCTCTTTTGAAAAGTTTTACCCATAAATATAACATACCTTAAAAACTAAATTTTTATCATATGTATTTGCATGTGTGTGTGTGTGTGTGTTTGTCAAAGTTTGGTACAACTCTTGTTGCACCAAATGGTGAAGAAAAAAATGTATATTTATTATTAGTATAGATTTTAGCAGTTATTTTACATTGAGTACTGTTTTATTACCACCATCCCTCACTGTGCACTATTGTATACATATAAATAAATATATATATATATATATATATATGTTGAATCTTTAGTTGCAGCAGAATGGATACAGATTAAATGTACTGTGCTGCTACTAATATCCGAGGCTGAAAGTATTTCTGTGTTATTGATTAAGCAATCTACTCACTATTGGTTTTCTAACATTGTTGAAAATGAAACTCCTTGGGAAACCTTAATCAAGTCAGCTGCCAGTGAATAGGTTTTGTATTTGACTATTCTTTATTGCCTGAGGCATAAAAGTGTTGACGTGCTCATGTGACCAACACACCTCTACACTTGTTACTAATATTAGTGTTTAAATATACTACAACCACTTCAGAAGTGTCAAAAACGTTTACTCTTTTAAAGAATTATAGTTTGTTTCTTTTAGGGTTAGGGTTTGGTTTGGTTTGGTTTATGGCATATCAACCTCAATGGGTTATTTAATGCCAACAAAATTTTATTGCTGGTAATATGTTTTTCTTCAAAAATCTATTTCTGGAAATATTTTTCCTTGAAGAAATCTATAGCTGGTAATATTTTTTCAAAGAATGTATAGCTGTTTGTATTACTGGTATTTTTTTTTTTTTAAGTATTGCTGATAATAATTTTTCCTTCAAAAATTATTGCTGATAATAATTTTTTTTTTTACAAAATATTTCTGGTATTAAAACCTATTTTTAAACAAGTTTGGGTGTTAACTATTTGCCCATAGCTGGGACCCTAACATGTGCTACCACCCTGGGTCAGTGTGGACCTGGGGAACACCAGCAATTAAGAGGTGGTTCCATGCTCCTCAAAACCTCCTGATCAGAGGCCATGCTGTTGGACGTAGTTTATTGTCTTACCCAGGACGGCTTAGGGTTAGGTAACAGAAAGAGTCAATTACCTCAATTTTATGGTTACCTACCACAATTGACCACCAAAAACTCAACAGGTCCACCACAAATACCAATATACCATCTGTGAAACCAGTGATTGCACCCAGAACAGAAGACAGAGTTATTACCAACACCTGACAGTCATCACTAATCATGTTTCATCTTTTTCAGGTTGACTCTCAGACCCATACTTTCCAGATTTTTGCTATATAAGTCATCAAGGCTCTCAACAACCACCACAAGCTCATCAGCATCAAACAGTTCCCAAGGTCACTCAGTTCTGAATTCCTGAGACAGAACATCAAACACTTATGATGAACATCAGTGGGCTAACTACAGAACTATGGTGGATACAGCTACTTCAATATGGAAGTCATCACTTCAACACACACCCTAATTCCAGCATTACTGTGCATAATCTGAATGAGACAGACCAATGAACCATCAGCACTCAACTTTCATAATGCCCATCACAGCATATTTCATGTGATTAGGTCAAAAGCTTTCTCCATATCATATACAGGGACAAAATCATGACTAAAATGTTCATGTCACAAGTTTGAAAAGTGAAACATTTAGTTGCAGTTTTATGTTTTTAATTGTTTTTTTTTGTAGATAAAGTTCCCCTGAGATGAGAGTTCCAACCTTTACTTAGATAATAGTAGCTACATAACAGTGCATAGAGTCTATAAGGTCATAGAGTTATTGTGTGCATATATTTCTCTATGCAGAGCTGTTCATAATCGAGTCGTGATTGCTGGGTGTGGTAGAAGGGAATTTAATAAGATTTACAGCCAGCCATATATTTGTTCGATGTAATTTAAAATCTCAGTAAGTATGGGATTTGTAATTTTATGCAATCTCCTTCACGCACAATAATAACTGGAAATGTGAATGGTATATATGTTTGTTGATGGCTATGAAACTTCTGTTGGATACTGTATATGTTACAGTTAGACTAATAGGTTAATTGTCACTAGTGTAGAACAGCCGTGCAATGTGCCCCCTTTTTTGGGTGGTTAACATTTCTTGTCACTTCTTAGTCCTGAGTATGACAATAAACTACATCCAGCAGCAAGGCCTCTGATTAGGAGATTGGAAATGGAGCACTTTTTAATGCTGTTGTTCTCAGGTCCACCCTGACCTGGAGTAGTAGTACCTGTTAGGGTCCCAGCTATTGGTAAATAGTGAACCCCCAAACAAAAAAAATAAAATAAAAAATAAACACTATCAAAATCTTAAATAAAACCCAAAAAAACATTTTCATAATAAAAATACCAGTAAAACATTTTTATATAAAAAAATTTACCAACAATACATATTTATAGTAAAATTATCAACAGTACATTTTATTTTAAAAACATTTAGATTTTGGCATTAAATAACCCATAGAGGTTGATATGCCACTAAACAAACTCAACCAACATGCAACTCCTATTCTTGTAACATCTTTGGGTGATCACAGTTTTCACAAGCCATGTCTATCTGGAAATCATATTCCTGGTATGCTTTTGCTACTGTTGTCCAGGAAGAAAATCCTTTCTTGGTGCTAACAAACATTGTGCTGTAGAACAGTGTTCAATCCTGTCCATATCCCATGACAGTCACATTGAGTCCATTTCTACATTTTTTTTTTTTTCTTAAGCGTATCACCCCAAGCAAGGCTGGAGGCCACTAGCACGCAAGGGGTTAAAGAAGGGTTGGAGGAAGAGCAGATAGGAGAGGATGTGGTGAAAGAGAAAGACAGTGGGTCAATCAAGGCAACAGGGTTACAGAAGATTTGGAGCGAGAGCAGATAGGAATGAAAAATGAAAGGATGTGGAGAAGGGAAGTGGATAGATCAAGGCAACTGGAGATGTTGATTGATGCTACACTTAAACCGTTGGAAATTGTATTTGTCAGGGAAATAGTAATAGGGAAGGTTGTTCCATAGGTAAGATGTGTGAGACATGAAGCTATTGGAGTAGAAGAGACGTCTACATCTAACAGTTTCCACGGTGTAGGGGTGGGAGTGGGAAGCCAGCCTCGTGCGGCGTTTAAATTCACAAGGTCTGGGGACAAGCGAAAGCAGCTCCTCAGAGCAATTGTACTGGGATATTGTTGAATGCCTTGCAGAACATTTGGAGTATCATGGGCATCATGTAGGCAGGCATTATCCTGATGAAACAGCATATCACCTTTCTGCTTCACCAGAACAAGTTGAAGAATGTGGAAGGAATATTGAAGAGAGCCAAAACAAACACTAAAAATGAGTAAAAATTGTAACTTATGACACCCACATTCTGATCCCCCAGTGGTTGAACCTGTATGTCTTGAATGCATGACACTCTGAAAACTGTTGCTCCTTGAGTCTATTTCAAACATGACCATCACTTGTATGAAGGTAGAACCTGCTCTCATCATTGAATAAAGTGAGATCCACTCCCCAAGGAAACATTCTTGTAATAAGACATGCAGAATGGTGTTTTGCAGAAGTAGATGCCTGGCTAGAGGATCACAGTCTTGTGTTCCTGCTGAAACAGTCGTCATTAACACTGTTTGGGTCACATCTGTTGTGATCGTTGGACACTGCAGTTGACCAGTGATGTATTTACATTTTACCAATCTTGGTGGACATCTGTATTATGGAATTATCTAGAAATTTGGTTTACAAAGGTTGGAATTTTACCAACATCAAAGCATCACTTTTACATCATGCCCGACATGCATGGTCATTCTCCAAAGTAAGCATTCAGCCTATCAAAAGACCCACAAGCCAAGCACTAATTGAACAAAAGGAACACGTATGACCCCTGCTTGCACTGAATTTAGTCATACCCCACACTAAGCCTCATTGCAGCAAGTGTCACTGACTGAAGCTCAGATACAGATGGTACACTGGTGAGAATGTTACTATATCTCAAAATGGCCTTGGAAATTTTGAAATTTTTTCTGAATATCTATAACACTCTGGAAAGCATATATTGTTTCCATCTCAAAATTTGCTGTCCTTCAGGATGAAGCCATTTTATTTTCTGTTAGTATGCATGTGTCTATATATCTATATGTATACACGCACACAGGCATACACGCCCACACACACACACACATATATATACACACACACACAGACACGTATACACACATGTATACACAACCCCATATATATATACACACATTTATATATGGACACAGACACGTATACACGACCCCATATATATACACACACAGACACGTATACACCCCCCCATATATATATATATATTATATATATATATATATATATATATATATATATATATGAGCTAAAATTATGTTCAGTGTGCCTAACAAAGTGTTAGTCTTTCATGTGTCAATGAATTAGCTTATCATATATGCACTCTACAGAATTTCTAAGATTTACCTTTGGGATCTGGTGCAAGGATGTTAACAGTAAGTCCTTTAACTGATGAAAGTGTGAGACATTCTGCAAAAACAATTTTTTCCATCCAATACATCCCATAAAAGCTCATCAGGATTGAGATTTGAAGAACTGGATGACCATGTTCCTGAAACTATATCTGTAGAACTTGTACACCACAGCAGGAGTCATTTTCCTGTTTCAACATATCACTGCCATCACAGAAGACCTACTACAAAATCATGGATCTGGTTTTTAATGTTGTTGAGGTTAAGGTAATACACAACAAAGTATATTTTACAGGAATGATATGACTCAGTGTATGACAACAGAACATTACCCAAATAATCACAATGCTCTCACACACTCATTTTCCCCATAGTACATCCTGGTGACATTACTACCTGAAGTTTGTGCCACAGTAGCCTGTCTGTTGGCTCATACTTAGCGAGAAAATGTCTGCTGATTGATTTATCACTTCAATAAGCTTGGGTCATTTTTTTCCCCTTCTTAAACCACTATCAATTTGGGCTGGAACTACCCAGTAGCCTGTCTTGATAGAGTTCATAAACTTGTGGGAGATTAATTATTTTCCACCTTACAACTTCTTTTTCACAGACAAAACCTTGCAAGCCTCTCACTGCTATATTGTTAGTTCCATAGTATGTGTTCTGATGAGCTATATTCCTCAAAACTGGAGCCCGCCCTGCCACATACACAAGAGTGAATCATCCCTATTTATTTTGTGTTCCTTTGGTAGGAAGTAAGTTCCATTCAGACAGCTTCTATTCCAAAGAACTGATGCCTGCCAGGATGTTTTTCCAATCATTACAATCTTGATCTCTTCAAGTCTAATATTAATCATTATCTTTTGTGTATAGTTCCATGAATTGCTCCTTTTATGCTCACACAACACCATACAGCAACTGTCTACCTTGAGTGGGTCTTGGGCCTTGTATTTGGTGAAAAACAAGTAATTTTATTCCAGAAATGCTCTAATCTAGGATTCTGGATGGCCCTAATGATTTGGCCTTAATCAGAATCATTTGAATCTTCCTTTTGATGATCAACTGTAGCATCCAATGCAACAAATTGAAGTCCTCTATGTTCATTGAACTACTTATATAGATCAACTGTGTTGTTGTTACAAGACAGTAACTTTTTTTTGCCACATGCTGCTGGTCATAATGTTGTGTGTGTGTGTGTGTATATATATATATATATATAGATAGATAGAGAGAGAGAGGAGAAAATGATATGTACAAGAACAATGTCAGGAAAATCATTGACAAAGTGGGAAAATTATTTTTGTGTGATGCGTTTCATCCTTTGTTTGGACTAAAGTGATATTTACATTGACGTAACTATACATGTGCATGAAGGAGGGATGCTGCTGAAATTTTAATCTTTTAAATTATTTTTTTTTAAATATTATTTTTTATGTTTTTATAATATATTTATATGGCCAAGTGGTTGGAGCGTCTGCTTTCAAACCATGAAACCTGGTTTTGAATCTCATTGTTGATTTCTCGGGAAGGTTGTCAGGAGGTTATCAGTTTTTTTGAGGCCATCCCAGCATGTGGCACCTTTGGAAAATGCCTGAAAACCATTGTGAGTGATGTGGGGTAGTCAAAAATGTTTGGAAGCCGTCCATAGTCATGCTAGTGCAAAACTCGCAAGTCACAGTGACTGAGGGTTCGAGCGTACTGACCTTGTACAAATGGTTGACCATGCCAAATTATGAGCTGTTTCCCAGAAACTATAATGTCTGCTCATCATAGTTGCAGTATAAATCACAGGTAGGCGCTGTGGGTGTTGATCAAGTGCGCCTGAGCAGGCATCTGCAACAGGGATTAGCTAACTGCCCTATCAGACAGGTGTACTCAGAAAACAAGTAGCCAGCCATTATACACATACACTATAATTGAACAATGATTATATATTCATGAGTTACACCATAGGTGTTGACTGACACAAATAAGAAAACATGCCTCATGTTGACATAACGAAATATCATTAGTAAATAGTAAAAAAAAAAAAAAAAAGGTGATAATACATTGTTTTTAATTTCATGTTTTGTTTTTGGTATGCTGCAATTTTAATTAGCAAAATTCTCAAAGAAATACATTTCAGGTCGCTGGACACAATGGTGATAGTCAAATTCAGGTTGATTTGGTGATCAGGTGCACTTCTAATGGACACTTTCTTCAAGCCATTATTGCATGTATTTGTCATGCATGTACATTTATAGATACAAACTCACTTCAAGCTGAAACAATTTGTTAGGAAAGGAATTAGAATGATGCCGTCTCCACTGGGGACTGAAAGAATGTGGATTGCCTCACAGATGTCATTCTCACTCCTTCATCCATTCTTGTAGGTGAAATCCTGGGGGCGTGGTCACTTACAGAAAGAGCGAGAAATATTTTGCTCAACCTTCTGATCTAGTATTTATCACTCACGATATACAAATATGTTTTGACAATGTGCGATTTGACGCAATGCTACGTTGACTTTCTTTTTAGCATAAGTCTTTCTCAAACATAAGATTCTGACTTTTTCAGTTTATCCTTCTTACCTGTGATTTTTATATATACAAGACATGATGCTTCAGCCAAGTACTCTCTGGTCATCTTCAGGTCTTATTTTTTTTTTTTTGGCAGATGTCAGATATCTGATGTTGATTACTGTGTTATTCTGTCAATTATAATGCCATTTCTTGTTCATTCCCACAGAATAAGAGTATATGGTTTCATTACCTGATCCAGGAATTGAACTAAAGACCACTAAATAACAACAATACGTGATTAACCAAAGCCTATAGTCACCTTTTTGAAGAGCTGATTGCTTAGGACAAAAAAAAAAAAAATTAAAAAAATAAACATTCATACAGAAAATATAACCAATGTAATTCCCAAATTATTTAAATATGGCTTTCATTTTTTTTTTCTTTAATTATATGAGCAAAATGGCTACATATTTTAGAGCCTCTGTCACTGAAGCAAATCTTTGTTCTCAAAACCAAGTGTATGTGCAGGTTTCCTCTTTTAATATAGGTATACAAATTAAACCGGTCATCACTTGTAACTGCATCAACTTTCTTCAATTGTCAGTTTGACCGAGTTGGTATTACTTGAATATTGACTTATTTAAAGTCCAAATCTGATATGCACAGTGAAGTTAAAGAAAAGATTCAGTTTGTGATAGTTTTAATTTGCATAAAGTAATGGTTAACATAAAGCAACAAGTTAACCCTGCAGGTCAACAGTAAGAAATTCATTCTTGAGGTACAATGCTACAGTAACCTTGTACCTGATTAAGCCCACCTGAATAACCTGTTTCGTATTTACACATCTTTCTCTTTGACATAGCACCTGCTATGGAGCAATAGTTCACAATCTAATCTCACAGATCATTACGATAGTTCAATTCTCATTGAATACCCAAGACTTGTAACCATGTGTTGACTAACCTAAATTAGCTCATCTTGCCATCAGCATACAATTTTTGAGGGAGAGATACTACGTGCTCAACAAGTGACCTTTCAGTAACACCAGATGTGATTTACTAAGCTTAGATGCCAGGTCATGTAAGGAGGTGAGATATCCTCATTATATTCCATTATTAAGAAGTAAGTTACATTTGACAAGAACCACTTTTTTGCAAGAGGATATTTCCAACAACTACAATCTCAACATCTTCAAGTACTGTGTCAACCATTATCTATCTTATTCAAGATTTATTTTTGATTGATGTTTTCCAAAGAAAGGGTTGTGTAAGATAACTTAACATTAATTAACAGAAGACATTAAGAATTTTAAGCCAGGCGGCAGAATTATTTGTAGTGATAAAATCTTTTTTTTTTCCAGCACTACCCAATCCAATGATTGAACTCATAATTGTCAGCAAATCACTTCCTAAGCAACACTTAGGACCACTAGTCTATCTGTCTTAATACAATAATGACGTTTTAGAGCCTTAAATGTAAGGTCTTTACTCAGATGGTGGAATGTTTGGATGTCTTTTCATGGAGTTCATTATGCCAGATCTACTGAAGGTGAAACCAGCTTCCCACTAAAAGTAATGGAGGATCATCAAAAGGCTGTAGTCCTGGAAGAAACACTGAAATCAGGCATGGCTGATCATGTACAGATAGAAAAGCATGGTCATCAAACCCTGTGGAATGAAATTAAGATACCAGACAATGAACAATGCTGGAGAGTAAAACAATTGTAATCATCAGCACATATTTAATGCACTGACATCTTTCTCCTTGGATGGTGCAGGAATGGCCAAAAATGTTGTGAATATAAACAATCAAAATGAGGATATTGGTCTAAATGGAAAGAAATAATTCACTATATCAAATTCAGTCAAAACAAAAAAAGTTCATATTCTTTTTGAAAGAAAAAAAAAAAAGTAGTTAAATGACTGAAAAAACAGTTATACAACATTTTGCAATGTACTATATTTTCTTGAAAATACAGAGAAAAGCGAGGAGGAAATTTTAGTTTAAGGATAATAATGAAGAGTAAATGGATTAGAATGGAAAGAAACATCACTGGGAATGAAAAGTAAAATAATTTTGGTTTTGATGAAACCCCAAAAAATAAAACTATGATAAAGGCTAACACACAAGGTGTTGTTAAATTGACAAAAGAATAAATTCTGAATGTTTACAGACAAATTTTTCAATCATTAAAATATATCTCTTGATGTTTGTTTTCCAAGTTTTCTGGTTTACCAGGTATATTTTTTTATCTTGAAGACCTGATTATAAGCAAATGTCAGAAAGAAAATTTGAAAACTGGAACAGTAAATGACACTTTGCCAAGGCCACATTTCAGAGACTGCTTTGACCTCTTCTATTTGTTCAATTGACAAATAAGTTTTTGAATGTTTATAACATTTATCTTACAGAAATTTCTTCAATGATACAATTGCAGAACAAGGCATTCAAGTATTCTCCATCATTAACAACATCTGCTAAAGCTATCTGCCATTTTTCTTAGAACATGGAGGAAATGCAGTCAAGAGAATGGATTTTAATAAAGACTTTATTTTATGGAATGAAATTCCATCCCTGCATCATTTATTCATACAGTGTAACCCGGATATAAGAGAGTTGTCAGGACCGGAGAAAAAGTCTCTTATATCCGGGTTTCGCTTATATCCGGGTTTGGTCTATTTTATATACATTAACACAGGGTCTAATTTGAGACCAGAGAAAATCTCTCTTATATCCGGATTTCTCCTTTATCCGAGTTACACTGTATTAAGCTCTTCTCCAACATTAGAGAGCTCAAAGAATTTCGTGACATTATTAAAAAATGAATCTTTTAGAGGGATTCAATTTGAAGAATGGAATTCTAAGGTTTCAATTAGAAAACAATTCAATCATATCTGTAGATACCACAGTAATTTTTATTGCAGGTCATTAAAATAAAAAACAACAATAATAATAATAATACTACAAAAAGAGATACTTTGTCCCATCTTGATATTAAAGTAGACATCAAGTAATTCCCAAACTCCTCTTTCAATGCATTGGGGAGTTATAGTCTTAGAAATAAATCCCCAGAGCCAATGCTAATAATACTATTAGTCATTCTCTCTTAAGACAAGTTAGTAATGATAACACCAAGCTTCAAAAATGGCAGTTGTAACAATAGTTAAGTTTATTTCTCAGACCAATTTGCTTGTGTAGTGAATTGGATCTTAACTGAGTCTTAATAGCCAGATTCATTGTAGGAACATTTAAAGAAAAAAAAATTAAGTGTAAAATGCAGTTCTGGCTTTAAATGTCAGTTTTTTTCAAGACCCAAGTGATCATGGGTCTCCATAGCTCCCTTTTCTTTAAACTAACATTTTAACCATGCAACATGCATTTGAATCTAACTATAGTAGATTTGTCAAAACGGTAACGGGTCCTTCATAATATGCTGAAGAGATGATCCAAAGGGCAGAACTATCAGGAAGTGATACCAGCTGATCCACGTCTTGTGAGTGCAAATGGTTAGATGAAACAGTTTTGGAAGTCACCGATGGTTGTGTTAGCATGAAGTCACTAGACTTGCCTACTTTGTAATTAAGCTCCATATTTCTAGGATTATTTTTGTAAAAAATATAGTGGAATAGTTTCCTGTTGCCTTCTCCATGGTCTTGAATACAGAGTTGTTCTCAGATTGGTTACTAACGAAGGCTTCAAGGGACTTGTCTTGACTTTGTAAAATAAAAACTCATAACTAGGGTGAGAAAATTAAATTATAAATTAGTAAGGGCACCTCGTGGTGGTGTAATGGTTAGCAAGTTTGTCTCGCTAGAACAATTACGACTGTGTAGGGAGTTCGAACCTCACTGGGTGCCCATACTTTCGGCCTTGTGCCACATCTACGCTACGCTTGGAAAAAGCGCTATAAATTAGTAAAACAAAAAAAAAAAGAAAAAAACAGCGACCGTTAAAATTTCTGTACAATATTAAAAAAGGTGGCACACTCATATCAGATGTATAGATTCAGATAAAAATAAGAAAAGGGTGGAGGAGGCCTTTTTCTTTTCTTTTTTTAATACAGTGCTTGCTTCTGACTGACCATTGGATTTATTCATTTATTTCCTCCGAGGTGCGGAACACAAGTGTGCGTGGGTGACATGGTTTTATTTTCATTCTCACAACTCATTGTTCAGCTTAAAAAGGAGATCTTAAATATTATAGATATTTCAATTTCACCATATTTAAAAAAAAAAGGGGGGGGGATTTTTCCTGGGTGAGAATGAAACGAAACTTTCAAGTTAATGAATGTTAACTTCTTAAATACAAGTATGAAAAACTAGGAAAATAACGTTTGTTCTGTTCGTAATTTCAAAGTAACTTACTTTCCGCTTGACTTGTTGCTAGCAAACACGAAACAAGATTTTTTTAAATAAAATAAAATCCCACAAAAAAAGCATTTGAAAAAGAAAAAGAAAAGCAAACAAAACTCAATAACTGACGTAAATTACTTCATTTAAGACCTGTAGATAACAAAGTTTACTGACTTTTTTTTCACATTTGCCTTAAGAAGAAGCTATAATTTTCTTTAAAAGGGTGGGGTTGCTTCCAGCGGAAATAATTTTAAAGAAAAAAAAGAGAAAACAAACAAAAAGCTTGAATAATATAAATTTATGAACGTAAATCATTTGCAGTTCTAGTTGGGTTGGAAACTAACTATTTTTTCCTTAAATAAAAACAGTAAAACATTAAGCTTAAGAATTATTTTTATTTTAGCGAATAAAAAAAATAAAAAGGATACCAGCTGAATTTTTAAGTAGGAATCGTATTCATTTTTAGGTTGTGAGTGGTAAAATAGTTGAAATCCAGAAGGAATTTTGGAAAAAAATTTTTCCAAAAAGTAAGTTTTTGTTCATGACAAAAAAAAAAATTGTCTAAAAATCTCGATATATATGGAAATTTAAAATGTGTAGCAAGTGCTTTTTAGAATGTTTGGTATTTTTAAGAGGAATAAAATAAAAATATTATTGTTAGCAAGAATTTGATTTTAAAACGAAAAAGCAATTGGATCTGAACTTTGTAAATTGAGGTTAAGAAAGAGTAACGAACTCATCAGCATTTTCGGAATTAATTTGGAATGCAGGCAAGAAAATAGGCCCAGGAAAGAAAGAAAAGCTGAGTTTATGATTAAGAAGAAAAAAAAAACACCTAAAATCTAATTTGCTATATGAAATACACTGAGAAAACCCCATTTAGTGCCTGCAAATATGAAATAAGTAATAGTAATTAATTATTAATTTATTTTGGGAAATCGGCAATCTCTTTTTTATTGACAGTTCTTTTTCAGTTATTTTTTTAAATTTTTTTTTTTTAATTTAGAAAAAAAAAGTTAAGACGAAAAGTGAAAAGATTTTTTTGAAGGTTTGTGGGGACATTTTAAAAAAAGAGTCATTTTAATTAATTTAAAGCGATAAGAAGAATTTATATAAATTTGTTTACAAGATTAACAAGAAAACTAAAAGAAAAGTTTTAACGATTTGCAGACTTCGCAACATTTGAGAACAAGACAGATTGCTTTTCGACAACAAATTTAGTTTTTAGATTTACTAAGTAACAAACAAAAATCTGTTTAACTGGGTAGACAACTGCATAAAAAAGGTTTTTATTATTCAGGAATTTATGACAATTAAGAAGCGAATCAAAAAATACAGAAACAATCTTTAGTTTATTGTTGGCTTGATCAATTATTTTTAATTATTGCCTAAAAGAAAAAAAATTGTCTGCGTATTTTGGTGTTTTTGGTTGAGATAAAAGAAAAATATGGGAAAACTAATGTATTTTTTAGAGAGACATAAAAAAAAAGAAAAAAGCCAAACTTAGGAAACGTTCTGTAAAGTAGTAAAAGAAAAAAAAATCCTTAAAAAACGGCTTTTAGTTTTAGGGTTAAAAAAAAAGTCTTTAGGACTGATGTTGAAAAACAAAAACAACAAACAAAAAAAAACGTAACGGTAAAGCTCGCAAAAAGCATAAAAAAACAGTAGAAAAAGTCTGTTTCTAATTGACATTGCTTTTTCCGTGAGGATTAACGAAAGATTTCTTCAGTTCTATTTAATTAAGAAAAAAAAAATTTTTTTAATCTATCAAATTCATCAAGATAAATTTATGAAATAGTTTTTTTTCAAAGGTTTTTTTAAAGGTATGGGACAAAGCGTACCCCCCCACACACAAACAGAAATAAAGCCGGTTTCACTTATTGGTCTCTGATCAAACTGCAGCATTGAATAATCAATCGGCCACTGGGGGAGGGGCGTATAAAAAGGCTTAAGTTAAATTAAAATAAAATATTAACATTTACAATGGGGAAAAATAAACGTAAAATAAAAGAAAGAATCCCATGAAGAACTTGTAAAAATGTCATTTGAGTTGAGAAACTTGTGATGGTTAGAGAAAAGGTCAGATGTTTAACAACATCACAGCCATTGAAATAATAATGAATCATTAAATAAGGAGGTATTTTTTAGGAACTAAAAAATGAAATATGAACGTGTTGCTTTTTAAAAATTTGAAAATAAAATGCAGATTTTACTGAAGAAATATCTAAATGAAAGGAGAGGCTGTTATCAGAAGAGAAGATGAAAGAAAAACAAAACTTTCACGCCCCAAATATTAGTGAAAAATCAGATGGCTGGGTGATGAGGATGTTAGTAAATATAATTAAATAAATTAATAATAATAACCTGTTTTTGTTAAGTGTCCGATCAGGCTGAGTGGCAGGTTTAAATTAATAAAAATAATAGGAAAATACAATCCGTATGTGTCACATCGAGATACACACTCGTTTTTTTTAACTAAGTGACTTACATGTGCAGTCGAGAGAAGATGTAATTTGACATGTGCCAGTAGTGACTAATCGAAACATTGCTTACAAATGCGTGTGTTGGTTTCCATCAGTCACGCCTGACAGGTGTTTCCCTCAGTCTCCATTCACATCCAACAACTCTCCTTCTTTCCTTCCGTTCTTCTCTTTTATATAACATTCCCCGTTTTTTTTAATCGTACCCATGTTTCAATTACCCTCCTCTACTCTCCTCCTTCTTTCTTTCTTTCTTTTAAAAATACACAATTTCCATACACAAGCTGTAAAATATATTCTGTATAAAAACTAAAATAACAAATAAAATTGATTTAAAATTAAAATAGATTATTTATATGATTTAAAAAAATATATTTTTTATTCATTTACTTATGACAAACCACTAATAAAGATACTCCCCCCACAATCTCCACCACCAAAAAAAGAACCTTCAAATTGGTGGATTGTCTCCATGGCAAAAATAATGATTTTATTTAAAAAAATAACATTGGAGAAAAAACAAAAACAAAAACCCCTACTATTTGTTTATATACAGTAGAATTTTTTTGTATTTCCAATCAAATAAATTATATATATACTTGTATACTTGGAAGATTCAAATGGATGTAAAATTCAATAATTTAATTTAAAAAAATGTAAATTTGCCTCATGAGTAAAATAAGATTTGAAAGAAAATTTGAAAACTTCAAAATAAAGAGAAAACAAAATTATTAAATCTATTGATGTCTAAAAGAAATACAAGAAAAAAAATTGAATTAATTTTTATTATCTCTATTTTAAAACTTTTTTGATGAACCTAATTATTGGGTGAATTTGTGTAAATGTCATCTGTTCTTACGGTTTGAACTCTGAAAGTTTTGATTTTGTTGTTCTCTTGAAGAGCAAACAGAAGTAAATACATTAGTAAATTAAATATTGGGTTAGAACCAATTTTTGGTAGTTGGTGTTTAAACACATAATTTTGTCTCACACATAACTTTTTCTATATGATTTGTATGTAGATTGTGAATTTTACATTTTTGCAAGTTAAAAGTGAAACTGGTGGAAAATGTGATGCCTTTTTGTAATTTGATGCTCTTTCATTTCCAGAAATAAAAGCTGTACAAACAGCACAAAAGATATGTGCCATTTATGCAGATGGTTCACATACAACAAAAATTGCCCATTGAAAAAGAATGATCACAAGGCTATGAGAAATGGATTGTTTACAACAATTTAGAGTGAAAAAGGTTCTGGGGAAAATGAAAGAACCAATCTGCATCTGAAGAAGGTGATTGAGTATCTGGTGAAATTGGAAGGGCATTGCGTATTAAGAGCTTCTTCCACAGAATCAGATGTTGAAATAGGACAAGAACTGTTCCCAGTTGGATCAATTTAAAAGCAACAATTGAATTTGCCAATTGGAAGGATGTCATCTTCCATCAGGACAATACCAAACCTCACGTCTCATTGCTGTTCCATCAGAAATTGGTACAATTTGGCTGGCATGTCTTACTACACCTGCCATAATCACCTGACCTTGTACCTTTGGATTTGCACTTGTTTTGATCCCTATAAAATTCTTTTAATGGTAAGAACTTCTTTGGGAGCCTTTAAAAACCACTCAGACCAGTTCATCCTCCCAGAAAGATGTTGAGTTCTGGAGGGAAGAAATTATGAAGCTGCCTTAAATAGAAGATAGTAAAATGAAACAATACATATGTGGCTGAATAAATCCATGTACAAATATTGAAATATTGTCTTTGAAAATTACTTAAAAATACTACGGCCTTTTGTTCCAGCCCAATGCATTAAAAGAACAAATAAAGCCAAATGTTTGAGTTTCTGATTTTGTCTATCCTCCAACTCCTTTTTCAAGAAGAGGTTTGTTTTATTTACAATGAATAAAATACATTTTATGTAGATAAAATACAAAGAAGAATCTGCAATGTTATTGGTCCTGACCTGGTATCTTGGCTTTAGTCACTTTCCCACTCTGTAATGTAGCTTCCCTGTGTCTTTTCTATAAATATTTTCATGGTGAGTATACTGATGAGCTTTCCTCTTTGGTACCTCAAATTTACGAATTTAACTAAATTAGTAGCTAGGTCTCATTGTTTTACAATTGAAATGGCTAGATGTAACTATAAGTTCTATGATAACAGCTTTTTCTCTCACACTTTTTGCTTTTGGAACTCTCCTCTGACTTTTTGCTTTCCAGTCAACTTTGATTTTAAAAAATTTAAATGCAATGTTAATTGTTAACTTTCGTCTTTTTAATTCCTGCTCATTTAGTATTCTCTCTCCTTAATAATATCTTCTTTTTCTAATATTCTCTCACACTCAGTAACCCCTTGCATCTTAGTGGCTTTATTACCTTGCTTGGGGCAAAATGATGAAAAAAAATAAAAGGATAGAAGTTGGGGTGTACCACTTCATGAAAAAGCCTTTATCTGCCACCATTTTCATTAGAAGACAAAAGCATTATTTTACATATCAACAAAGGGAGTATTTTTCAATTAATAAATAAATCAAGGTGGACAACAGCAGGACCATTGAGTCATTGTAAAATCCACAATCCTATTATTGGCTCCATATTGCTAGGGCTACATAAGGTTTTAATTCAGAGTTCTTCTTCTTCTCCTAATCTGTTTGCCAACAAGTCTGTCCTGCTGTTTAACCCATAGATGGAGGGGATTCATACCTTTCCCAAGGATATTTGCATATAAGTGAATGTAATGAACCTGACTTGATTTCAAACTCGGCTCTCTGATTTCTCAATTCAAGCTGCTACTCACTGATTACACCACCCTGCTTACCCCACCCTGTTCGCTATCCATGTAGTGGACGTGCAGGTGGTCTAATGGTTAGTGTCACAGAATGAAAAATTGGAGAGCCAAGTTCACATTCCAGTTAAGTTTTGTTACATTCACTCAGTGAATCCCTATCAGCTATGGGTTAAATAGTAGTTCAAACTGGGCTCTTCAGACCTGGTTGGCAACCAGTCTAGGAGGACAACTTTGAAATCAAAACTGTATTTAACCCTGGCGAAACACATACTATGCAGTTAATGAAAGGACTATGGAGTTTACAATGTCTTTATGATTCCAACTGCAGATTAAATGCAGATTTACAACAAATTCTGTTTATATTCAAACATTAAGAATGATAGATATCTTTAATTGGGAAATTGTAATATTTAGTGGTCAGGATGATGAATGAATTTGGTGGTTGAAAAGAAGTAAGGTATTTGATTTGACCATAAAAGAATTTGGCTAAATTTAGAAAAAATCATGGAATGTTTTCTCTTTTTATTGAACTTATACCAAATTTGTTGCAGTTTTCTTCATTTTTGTTCTTGAAATATTCTGATTATTAAAAACAAAAAATCTTATAGAGATTTTAATATCATTCAAGATTTTTTTTTTTTCTCTGGAATGAAAACTGCATCTACAAAGTTATTTTTTACCCAAAATGAGAATTTTTGTTCATATGGAGATAATCTTCACATTTTAATAATCTTCACATTAAGATAAACTTCACATGTTGATAATCATCACACATTGATAATTGTCACATGTTGACAATCACATTTTGGCAAAGATTCAAATTAGAATAAATTTTGAACAACATTTTTTCCCACTTCTTGGATTGTTCTCATTTGTAAATGGATGTGAATGGTGGCCCAACTTCCAGTGTTGAGATTTTGAGATCGAAAATGTAGCATGGTCTGGCAGCCCTTCAACAGTGTCAATTCCTCAAAATGTTGAACATATTAATAAATTGATAACATATTGATGAACATGTTGATAAAGTGATAAATTTTGACTGATCAAAAATCTTAGCTAAAAGAATTGCTGAGATACTAAAGTTATCCAAGGAATATGTCCAATTTATCCTTCATGAGCATTTGGCTATACAGAAACTGTTAACAAAGATAGTTTGAATGCCAACCAGAAATACAAACAAGTGGACATCTCCAGTTTAGTTTTCTAGTTGTTTCTGTAATCAGGTGATATATTTTTGGAGTGACTTGTCACTGTTCATAAAACATTATTATATCACTATGATCCAGAGAAAAACTCTCTGCAGTGGTAGCACATGGGTTCACCATAGCCAAAGAAATCCATAGCCCAAAAGTCAACAGGAAATATCAAAACCATTATTTTAGGGATAAGAAAAATATTTTGATGACAATCTTCAAAAGAGCCAAAGAATTTAATTCAAACAACCATGCTAACTGTACTGATCAAAGTGGGTATTGAAGGAGAACCAACGAGAGAACCTGGAGGAAGGTGTTCACCTTTTGCAGAATAATTCACCTGCTTGCTTGCTGGGTTGGGAAGATCGGGGACGTTTTGAATAATTTAAGGTTTCGATGCATAGACCAACAAGCATAATAAAGAGATTTTGCTCCCTCTGATTATCTCGTGAAAAAGGATTTCGGAAAAGAAGAGATTTTGAAAAGGAAGAGATTTTCAAATGATTTAAAGGTGACAGCAGTAGAAAAAAGTAGCTTTCAAAATGATGAATATTTTGAATTGTGGGCTGAATATGTGAAATGTACATTTAATGTACATTTCAAGTCTCTTGGTCATTCTCTTCTTGTTTGGGTCAAGAACTTTTCAATACTCCATTATTACTCCTTGGTTAAAGATCACATCCAAGTTATGTCTATTTTTTAAATTATTCTTTTCATTTCAACTTTCCTATTATCATATGAGTAAACATTTTCCTGAAGTTTTTGATCAAATGCTTTTGGTTATATTTTCTTAGTCATTATCCTAATCTAAGACTTTAATGTCTGGAAACAGCAAACAACTTTTAGAAACTAGGATCCTTTATTTTTATTGGTCGAAAAATGTTGCTTATTTTGTGCTGATTGCTCAGAAATTTGATTATTATATTTAAGATTTTTTTTCTGTTTTGATCTTATTTTAGAAAAGTAAATTTTGCTTATTTGTAGTCTCAAAATTATTGTTTTCAATTTGAACAATACATGTCAATACTTCATAAGTCTAATATTGAAAAACAAATCATTTATTTTATTTTATTATTGGAGATACCTACTATCTATCTATCTATTTATCTATCTATCTATCTGTCTATCTTAGTCTGTTCCTATCTATCTTAGTCTGTTTATATCTATGTATCAAACTTAGTCTGTTTCTATGTATGTATATATTTATGTATGTATGTATGTATGTATGTATCTATCTATCTATCTATCTATCTATCTATCTATCAAACTATCTATCTATCTATCTATTTCAGTCTGTTTATATCTATCTATCTATCTATCTATCTATATATTCTAGTCAGTTCGTATCTATCTGTCTATTCATATGTATGTATGTATGTATGTATGTATGTATGTATCTATCTATCTATCTATCTGTCTATCTTAGTCTGTTCCTATCTATCTTAGTCTGTTTATATCTATGTATCAAACTTAGTCTGTTTCTATGTATGTATGTATGTATGTATGTATGTATCTATCTATCTATCTATCTATCTATCTATCTATCTCATTCTCTTTGTATCCATCTGAACTAAACAGATAAAAGTTAAGAAAAGTTGATTATGTAATCATGTTTCAGCAATAAAAAAGTAAGTGCCAAAGTTTACCATTTCTTATTCAGAATTGATTCAAGGAGAAGAAAGAATCCATTTGAAAGATTTCAGTATTTAATTTCAAATATGAAACTTTATTTATTTCTTTTATTCCTATTTTGTTTCCTGTCCTGATAACAAATTACTCTGTTGACAAACTGTCCTCATGGCAAAGTGATCAATTGTCCAAAGTGACTGGCTGCAGCAAACTGACTGGATGACCCCAGCTGAGTTTATTGGGTTCAAGATTTTTCAGTCCAAGACAAACGATGATGCGTAACGTTTTGTCTTTGGTAAGTCACAGAAGAGTTTTAAACACATATTAAATAGACTGGTCCAGTCGTAACAAAAAAAAAAAATAAAAAAAAAAAAAGGGGAAAATGTTTATACTAAATGAATTTCCTAATAAGCTCTGAATTGTTTTATGGGTTGGGGTTGGGGACATCTTATGTTTTTTTTATCTTTGTTATCTTGAAGTTGATGAAAGTTGAAGTGGGTGTTAACCATCACTGTTGACTTTCGAAAGCCTGATAAGATATAAAAGTGATTAAAAAGACAATGTAGTAGGATTTTATCTATTTGCATTTGTTGGCTAGAGGATAAATTTAAATGTAGAGTAAAGAGTCAGAGGGGAGGAAGTTTACTGACTGCATGTGTCTCTAAAACTACACTATGTAACAGACAGAAAAAGAGAAAGGGACAGTGATAGGTTGAGAGAGAGAGAGAGAGAGAGAGAGAGAGAGAGAGAGAGAGAGGGCGGGAAGGAGGAGAGAGAGGAGAGGGTACACTTCATGGTGATATCATTAGTAAGAGTATTGGACAGGAGGAAGAAAGATTTGAAATTCATTAACCCATTCAAAACTTGGAGGATTGATTCTTTAAATGTTATGAAATAGGAAATAGGTGATCATGGCTCTCCACAGATTCCTTCATTTATGGTCTGTGAATTACAATGATTTATTGTGAAAGATAGTGAAATATTTTCCTGTTGCTTTCTCCATGGTTTTGAATTCAGATTTGTTGTTCTCTTAGACTAGCTTCTACCCAAAACTTGTTTTATTTAACTCATAGATGGCAGAAGGGATCAATAGATTCATGCCTTTTTCAAGGACATTACTGTGAAAGTGAATGCAACGGACTAGACTAGAATTTGAACTTGGCTTCCTGATTCCCCTCTATGTGTTGATAAACATTACACAATCCACACATTTGTTTTCTCACCATTGACTCTTAAAATTCTTCATTCAAAATACGAATATTCCAACTGAATTTAAATTTTTTTAAATTTAATAAAAAGTTAACATTCTCTGAAAATGATGAAAAATTTTATTGAAAAAATGAGAGAAAATAATTTTCTCCTTGAAAAAGCAAGGAATATTTTTTATTTTAAAATAAAAAAAAACATATTTAGGAATTGTTATATTCCATGCTAACAGGAATATATACTTGAAAAACAAGATCAATAAAATAAGTAAAGGTTTATTGTAAAAATCCACTACAATAAGAATAAAGGTAACAGTTATGCACAAGGTCATTGCAAGTCAATCCAGTAGTGAGTGCTACTATTGGAAGGTTTGTAGTTCTCGCGTAAGTCTGAGTCGTACTCAACAGATCCCAGCTAGTATATTTAGCTAACCCCGACGAGGGTAGGATGTGGCACAAGGCCGGGTTTAGCATGGGTTCTATGAGCCCGTAGGCTAGGCCAAAAATATTCCCTTTCAAACGCATATAAACGGGTTCAGGGTCAGTCTTCCTCCCCAAACGAGACTCTGCCCTTTGGCGTAGCCTTATCCGGGTTCCTCTCTGCCCAAAGGCAGAGAGTTCGACTGTCTAGCTGGAACAGGTCGCAGCTTGTATATTTAGCTACCCACCACGAGGGCCGCATGTGGCACAAGGCTGGGTTTAGTGTGGGTTCTCCAAGCTTGTAGGCTCGGCCAAAAATATTCCCTATTCGAACGCGCATAAACATGTTCAGGGTCAGTCTACCTCCCTGAACGAGACTCTGCCTTTTGTCAGAGCCTTGTCCGAATTCCTCTCTGCTCAGAGGCAGAGAGTTCGACTGTCCAGCTGGAACAGGTCGCACCTGGTCTCTGTAGTCCATTGACCTACAGATACTTATAGGTAGTTACTACCTAAAGTGTAGTGGGGGTGACAGGTTATTCCATTATATCAGGAATCTATTTTTAAAAATGGGCAAAGTTTAAAAAATGTACCTGGAAAAAATGGTGTGTTAAAAGGATGTTTTGTTTTGTTTGACAACATTATTATTGTAGACTTGCTTTGTTTTGTTTTAAAAAGCTATTTTAAAATTCTAATAAATCCTACACATGTGAAACTAGATCAAATCCCTATTTTTTCTTGAGAAATAACAGGAAAAATATTAAACATTTTATTTTATTAGATTGTTTATTTACAAGAATAATTTTATATTTACAAAGATTATAAAAATATGACAACTACAATTAATATTTTTTTTATTTAACATGTTATAAAGCAATAATTATGAAAATAAATTTTTTATTCATAAATTTATAAAAATGTCTGTGAACAAGAAAATTTAAATAAGGAAATGTAACAGTAATTATAAATGATGAAAAAATGCCTTTTCTAGACTTTCTTTCATTTTCTTTTATTTTTGCCTTCAACATAGATTTTACTAAAACAGATTAAGAGCGTTTAGACTTCTTATTTCTTAGAATTTAACAACAATAACCTAGTGGATTAAAGTGTTGGTTATGAATTTGTTAATAAAGTAATTGTGAGTTCAATCCCTGGGCTTTGCAGTGGAAATGGAGTGTGTAATAACTAGACAGTACTATTTAGTATTGCCCAATTATTAGAGGTTATGAGACTAGATATCCTGGGCAATGGAATAAACTACATAGAGGATTCAGTTCAAAATTCCCTGGAGGTTACCTGTTGAAGGCCAGAGAATCAGCAGCTAAAATGTTGCAATAACAACAAACGAGATGAAGACATTAGTCCACATGTAAATAGTGTATATAGTGATAACTGCTCATGCCAGAAATTCAGACAGCAAAATGTTAAATGCTATTTATTTTTTTAGCAATATCTGTCTTTATCTCTGAGATGAGGTATTATGATTACTTGCATTATTTACATTATTTGGATTGTTATCCTCGTTTTCATTGCCATATTCCTTAAGTACACATGGATAAAGATGATGGTTAGATCCAGTGACTAGACCCAAAGAGTTGTGAATTCAATACCAGGTGACAGCAGGGGTGAACAATAAATTTGAGAGTTGAGTTAAAGGAAAATAACTGAGACACCTGGAAGAGGCATGGCACGTGGAACTAGAACAATCTACTCCAGTGAACAAAATAAAGGGTTAAGTTTGAAATTCCAATCGCCTGAAGAAGGCCTGAGTGAAACATTGCTAATATGGCAATGAAGATGAGGATAACAGTCCCAGTAATGTAAATAATGCAAGTTACTTATTAGTGTATTTATTTACAAGAATAATTTTATATTTGCAAGATTATAAAAATATGTAAAGCAATTACAATGAAATATTTATTAAAAATTAATACTGCTAAAATATATAATGAAATTACTGAGGGAGTATAGAGTAATAACAATATCACATGAAAAAACGTCTTATATGTAAACTTTTTTTGTGAGTATCTTTGTTAAACTTTACCAAACGAAGAAAATGTTCTCAAGCTTTTTTTTTTTTCAAATTGAGGCTTTGAAGTTACTAACTGCAAACAGATTAGACTAAATTATAAATTGTTTATGAAGTTTACTTATTGGCATAAGATATGTGGAAATGTCACTTTGGGTATTTCTTGTAAGATTGTCTTTCATTGATTCTAACTTTTTAATTCTTTGACCATTTTTAACCAATTTCCATGTTCCATGTAGTTCTGTTTTTTTTTGTGTGTGCTAATTCCAAAACTTTGGATTTTACCGATCCTTTATAACCCATGACAATTTTTAGAAAATTTTTATTTTTAAAAATTAACACTAGAAAAAATTAAACACTTAATTAAAAGTAAACACTAAACATTGGATTTATTAACTTGATAACATACTGGAAGAAACAGACAATTAAGTGAACAAAAAAGATGGTTTCACTAACTGACTTTTTTTCCTTAAATTTGATACATACTTAAAAAATTGTTTTTAAATTCTTTTTAACTAGTCTGTGCATGTATCTTTGTATCTGAGAATTTTCTATTTGTTTTCAGACAAGAGAGTTAAGGAAATTTTGAAAATTAAAAAAAAAAAACTCGTGTGTACCGTTTAATCAAGCATGTATTAAGGACGAACTGCTGTCTAAGTATATTTTGTTTTCATCATTATTTATTCAACGTAACAATTCATTTTTATTTCGAAAGTTTTCATTTGCGTAACAAGGGAGGTAACTGTAAGAAACTCTTTGTGAGTTATTTCCCTTAAGGTTTTGAATATCAAATAATAAACTATAAAATTAAAATATCACACATTGAGCGTTGTTGGTAATAAAATAGTGCTCGATCTATAATAACAGAGCTATAATTTATATGATATACGTTATTGCTCAGCGGTAGCACAACTGGCGATTGTATTGCGCATGCAAGAATATGAGTTGTGCTGTCGGTGAGGACAAAATGAATAAAATGAATGACAGAGATAAATTGACTCCTTGTCCTCTCTTTGCCAATGATTCAAGCGAGTTATATATATATATATATATATATATATATATATATATATATATATATATATATATATATATATGGAAAGAGAGAGAGAGAAAGAGAGAGCGAGAAAGAGAGAGTGAGACACACATATTTAGACAGATATATAGATATAGATATATACATAGATATGACAAACTGTAAAGTTTTTTTTGCTGACGGGTTTCATACGTTAGTCACATTTTTCTAAATAATGTTTGTTGATATTTCAAATTATACAAAATTATATATCGTTATATATATATATATATATATATATATATATATATATATATATATATATATATATATTTCAATTGAGCACTGTTGAGTGATAAGCTAATTCTATAAACAACAGCCACCTGCACTAATGCAAAGCACTTCAGTAAAATGAATGGGGCACTTTGGCTGATTGGCATTTGTTTACTTTTGTAAAAACAATACGCTAGATTTAGTTGTGTAACTCTACCGAGTGAAGATAGCTCTGGTTGACACCAAATTAGTTGTGTTTCAATCCTGGCTTGAGGCATTCGAAAGTCTAGTCGCACTGAGGAGCTGTGATACAGCGAAACAGTACTGTCTGTGAATGACATATATATATATATATATATATATATATATATATATATATATATATATATATATATAATCAAACATATATTGTTAAATATAACAGACAACGAATGTCTATTATGTTTAATCATATATTTGCCTTAATTTCGGAGTTTAGAACGGCTCATGATCAAACATAAGAGACATTCGTTGTTTGTTATATTTAACAACATATGTTTGAATAATGATCTGCTGCCTCAACACACACACACACACACACACACACACACACACACACACACACACACACACACACACACACACACACACACACACAAAATTTAATCGCTCGATCATCCACGGGAAATTTACGTTCAAATTCTTAAAGTGTTTCACCATTCTTGGTAGATCATGTATTATTACAATATGAAATATTTAATAACAAAACCAACAACTTTTATTTGAGAAATGTCGTAAATCTCATGTATATTTACGCTACGTTGATTATACTTTTTTTTTATCTTTGATTCCATCAGCGATGCTACGACCTTTCATACTCAACTTAATTCCCTTCATCCATTGTTGCAATTGACCATAGAAGTGCAGAATGAATGCACTTTGTATCTTTGGACGTTCTCGTTGAACGTAAAAATATTTTGTTTTTTTATTACCTCCGTTTATCGTAAACCGACCTTCACATGTCTGTACATTAACTGGAATTCCTTTGTTCCAAAATCCCGTAAGTTTAACCTGATTTTTACATTGGCCCATGGCGCGTTGATGATTTGTTTTTCCTCTTCTCTTGACCAGGAACTGGAGAAAATTCATCCCATTTTCATCGACAATGGTTTTCCTGCCAATGTCATTTAAGCGTGCGGTTGAACGTAAAATTAGGCGTTTTAAAGAACCAGTTGTTTTGGGTTCTAGTCTGTGTCCTATCGATTTGAAACTGCCTTAGCTAGGTAGAAAGAGTCAAGTGTTTACGGACAGAATGTCCGCTTTCATTATATCAGCGTTTTCTACTTTTAAGTTGCGGGTGGTTTTTGGGACTAATTCGGTGTGTCAATCCTTTATAAAAGATCGTCTGCTCTACTTTCAAATCAGTTCTGTTATATATACAAGTATATATGTCAGTGTGATGCTGAATAGGACGGATTAGCTTGAGTTTGGAGACCCGTATGAATCAATATGTTCCGACTAATATAAGGTCAGGCAATCTGAGTCTTTCCTCTAGGATGATTCAGTCTGCATATCATTCGGCAATAGGCCAACATCTGGTTGACAATCCTGACTGTGCCACTAAATATGTAGAGTTCCTTTGTTTTGCACAGAGCCCGCCCTGCTCGCCACTTACCACGTCTGTATCAAACTACGTAAATCCGTGCAAGCATAAAGAATATTTAATTCGCTCTTTATGTCTGTTCCCTACACGCAAGCCACCAATCTGCCATTGGGTGGCATGCAACTAGCGTTTATCGCCGGTGGCCCGCTGTCGGACCACCAGCGTGGTCCTTTCGACAATGTTACCACTAGTGGGCCGCTAGTGGCCCGCCATCGGGGGCCAGTAGCGGCTTGCGTGTAGGGTTTGGAGGGCTATGAATCATAATTTTTATCCCTTTTACACTCTTTTGGAACTGTTTATTATTTACTTTAATCGTTAATTATTTACTATTAAATTATTTTAATCGTCTGCCAAACTACCTCTCCTCATTGAATATAATTTATTTTTGTGAATGACTATTATTATTTGTTTCGTCAAATTTATGCCAACGTCTACTTTTGAAAAAGTGTTGTCCGAAAAAAAAAAAAGAAAAAAAAAAGGAATCCTTTAGGAAAATTGAATGAAAAATGCCGTTGTGCTTTTTCAAATCCGTGTTCATATTTTGTGGTGTCAAATCCTTGTTTAATAACAAAAGTGATGGAAACATAAACAACATAAAAAGAATCTTAATGAAATCGGCTAGATTATATACCAAAAATACATATTTAAAAAATATATAATGTTTTTAAAATTCAAATTTAAAATTCTCAGCATCTTTTGTTCGTGCGCATCAACGTAAATCTAAATTTAGTCCGAAAACTTTTCCCACTTTGTCATATATATTCCCCCTAAAATATGTCATAAAATATGCCATATATCTTCCCCTAAAATATGTTATAAAGTATGTCATATATCTTCGCCTTAAAATATGTCATGAAATAAGTCATATATCTTCCCCCTAAAATATGTCATAAAGTATGTCATATATCTTCCCCCTAAAATTGTACTTGATGTATAAAAATCTATATATCGTTAACAATGTCGACATGGAAAAATACCAGACAATAAAAATATATAAAAAAAATCTTTCGATATCAGCGAATTCATTTAGAAATTGAAAAAAATTCTTACTGAAATGCATCAAAGAAAAAGACATCCCACGATGCACGCATAAAACATGATTCCATCACATATTTCCGACTTACGCATGTGAGTTTTTAAAATCATGTACTGAGGAACTGGATAAAATGGAAAAAAACTTTTCGAAAAGCTTGAAAATGCTGAATTCCTATTCCGCAAAAAGAATGTTGTAACAAAATCAGAAATTGCTCATTTACAACCGACGATAAAACAAGCAATAACCAAATCAACAAATTACAATAAAGCTCAACGCCCTATGTACTAATAGCAAGTGGAAATATATTGGAAGACCAGATCTAATAAAAAAAAGAAAAAAAAAAGGAAAATCCACTAACAGTCTCGGATAAGGGAGCTGGGATTGTTATTATAAATAAGAACACATACAATAATAAAATGACGATACCGACACATGAAAAAATAAATGAAGAGAATGACTGAAACACAAAAATTTAATAGAGAGATTAGGAAACTAATTAAAAATAAAACAAATCATAGTATAGACTAATACATATCATCCTAGAGTACGTAAACTTTACGGTTTCCACCCAATGCGACCCAATATTTCAGGTATTATGGGAAATGATTATTTGTCCTTGGTAGTTTAAGGTTTACGGTTAGCCAGTCAGCTCACAGCTGCTGATTGATGCACTTTTTTACATTTTTGAACAACTCTTTACTTGTGGTACCAACCTTCGGAATGACCACATGCTGAACGGGTAATCTCTACATCTTTTTCATCACAGAGTCTGTAAATGGCGATAACATAAACTCACCTTCAGCAGATAAGTTTGGTTGCAGACGCCATTAAGTTTGCAAAGACTCAATTGTAACGTTGATTAATATCATTTGTGCAAATCATAAGTCAGTTGCGTTCTATTCTTTTATTATTACTACATCTGCATCCATCACGTGGGAGGCCACTCCAATTCCCTATATTTTGCAAACTTAATGAAAATTAATATTTTGCAGCTTAATGCAAATTGGCCTTAATATTGTAGGCTTATTGTGATTAAATACAGATTGTGACAAACTTAACTACAATTTTACAAAGTTACCTTAATATTTGACAATTTAAATGAATGTTGCGAACTTTTATGAACATTTTACAATTTAAAAATTGTAATTCAACTTTTTACAACTTATTTGATATTTGCTCACTTAACGCAGATTAAATATAATGTAGGGGTGTTGACATTCTCGGGAGCAGGTTATGTGATTAGTTGATTTATGGGGTGCAGAAAGCGTTTGGTTCTTGTGGCTAAGATAGTGGCAGAAATTACAAATTATTCCGGGTACTGTCCGGAATAAAGCAATCTTAACCCAACGTACAACACAATGATGAAGCAAGGCGAGTGAATTTAAAATGGAAAAGAAGATAAATATTTAATCATTACCAAATAACAATTTATTTTACACATCATGTGGTGAATATTTTAAGACCCTTGAAAAGAAAGGAAATTCACATATACACATTTAAAAGGGATAACATACACACATTTAGGTTTGTTTAAATAAACCCTTTGTAAGGGGAAAGTTACATGCACACATTTAGGTGTGTTTAAATAAACCCCTGAAAATGGAAAGGTACAAAGACACTCATTGAAGTGTGTTTAATAGAATTCATGAAAATGGAAAACTTCAAAGGCAAAACATACATTAAAATGTGTTTAATAAAATTCCTTGAATAGGGAAAAAGTTAATAGACCAGACATATTATTGAGCTGTGTTTAATAAACCCATGGAAAGTGGGGAAGTTCACACTTTGGATTAATTTCTGATTCTACAGCAAAGAAGCGTGAAATGTTTCAGTGGATTAGTAAATCGGTTAAGTTGACTATGCGTAATTAATTCGTTAACTGCCCCTTGTTTGCTTTATGGTCTGTATTTATAGCTTCCCTTAAGCAAGTGCTGGCTCACAAAAACGTCCCTCGAAAATGTGAGGGAAACACTGTCATTGGTTGATTAATAATTTGTATTATATTTTGAATGATTTCAACACTTCCGGAAGTGCCAATCGGAGCCTATGCGTAAATAACTGATTTTAGTCATTCGACTCCTGACTCTTGAGACAGAAACTTCTGGTCGACCCAACAATAGATGTGATCTAACTTCATCTTGAAGTTTGTTTTCAACTACATTTTACAATCTAAAACTGTAATTCAACTTTTTGCAACTTATTTGTTACCTGTTACATTTGAACTTTGAATCTTTAACTGAAAAAATACATTTTTACCAGGCAAGAAATTGTTTACGCATATACAAAAAAGGGATTGAGTATCCTATTATGAAAAAAAGCAGATCTATTCATTCTTTCAATATTTACCGTAATTTCTCGAAAATATTACGCATTTTTTACTGTAAATTACAGGTGATAGTAGGGGTGCGTATTATAAATAGGTTTAAACAAAAATATTTTTCGTTATTGATTTATAATAATAAATACGTACTTGTTATTCTAAAATAAGAAAAATATTATCTCAATTTTCATTTTAAATCCAACAATAATAATTGTAATATTTTTTGTCAATAAATTTATGTTTATCAGTAACCGCATTTTTTATTTGGCAAAAAAATAAAAAATCTATGAAAAGGCCAATTTCGAAGAAAGGAGGATATCAAGTTAACAATTTATTGAAATCATCATCATCATCATCATCATCATCACCACCACCACCACCACTTTCTATTATAGAATCAATATTTAAATTGTCATTAAACAAATTATCATGCACAATATTATCTTCGTCCTGTTCAAAATTATCTTCGGCCTTTTCATTCTCTTGCCAATTCTATTACTTTTTGTTTAAAATTTGGACTATAACTCCCACGTTTTGACGACATTTTTGGCGGTAAAATAAGATGTTATATTTATCGGTAAAACCGCATGGTAATTTTGAACATTATTTTCGCCGGTTATTTTCGATTTTATTTTTAATGTCAAGGTCGACAAAATGCCTTCTTAATTATTTTTGATTTATTTTTTTGACAAAATTTATAGATGCGTATTATACATAGGAATAGATATATTTCTTAATTTTTGGATCATTTGTTGGGTGCGTATTATTTACGGGTGCGTATTATTTTCGAGAAATTACGGTAATATTATGTTTTATTAATATTTGAATTGTGATTTAATAAGTGACTTTGTTACGCGATTTTAAAAAAGAAGAAAAATAAGAAGCAGCTATAAAGAACTAAAGAATGCTAAAGCTAAATTAAAAACTAAAGAGTGTTGTTAAAATAAATATAAATATTAAGTTATAAACTTTAGAAACGAGAGAAGATTTTAATGGAAGATGTATTTTTGGACAGTAAATCAGCGACTGGGAAGATTTCAGAAACTAACATTAACAATAAAATTACTGAACTTTGCATGAATACAGAAAAAAAGTATTGAGCAAATGGGATTAATGGCAGATTTAAGGAACGATAGCACATATGAAGGTGATATTAACAATCGATTAGCAGTCCTGAAAGAAAATGTTAATTCCAGTGACAGTACGTCATTCGAAAATGCTAGTATTCGAAGTAGCAACACCAATGTGAATTGAATACCTTTAATAACGGTCAGTTTATGCCGTTACCGAAAATATAGTGTAAGTCTTTTAGCGGGCTTTATACCACGAAATTTGAATACAAAATTTTTTGGTACAATTTCAGAATTGTGTGCATACTGTACGAACTGACAGAGCTAAGTTAGCCATTTTAAAAAGTTATTTAACAGTCTATGCTCTGCAGTTAGTGTCCCATTTAACTTTAGAAGGCGAAAACTTTAACGTTGCAATAGAGTTGTTGACCAAATAATTTTTCGGCGTACCATACATAGTTAATGAGATATTTAAACAGATATTGACAACCCAACCTAAATACGATGCTGAATTTGTGAATCTAAAACATTATTTAGCAGGAATTCGTGCCGATTTATCTGAACTTAAAACTTCCTATGGGCTGCATTTTCTTTTAAAGGTGACAAGCCAGATTTGAAATTGATCAGCCATATTGTATTTGAGCGACTTCCTCACAATTTTAGGCGCGAAATCACACATCGGGCGGGAACTAATTACCTGACTCTTGACATACCTGAACATAGTAATGAAGCTATCAGAACTATTTCTAAAATAATCATAATAAAATCTCAAAATATAAACATATTACTAAGGGGAAGGAAGGTTCTGTGGCAGCTCTATAGAATTTCTCCACAAACGCCAATGCATTGTAGATTATATTGTAATAAGGGTCATCAGATGATTAAATGTATCAAGTTCTCTACTTTTGAGGTCTGCAAGGAGCAATGTAAGTCAATGTGTGGAATCTTCCACGACAGCCAGTTAACCCCCGCTGGGAAATGCACTCTTCCTGTTGTAATTTTCACCACCATCATACTTACAAAATATACAACGAGCATTCATTGGTCAATCACCTTCAATCTAGCTCGCTGATTGATCAGTGTAGGCCAATCAAATCACCTACACGCGACAGGTCTGTTTTCGCGCCAACTAAATCTGAGCCTGTCATTTGGTACAACAGATTATAAAAACCAAACACGAGTAATTCTCGCCCTTTTTTTTACTCACTCGTGCGTCCCACCTCTGCTGCCAAAATGTGACCCTTAAAGAACTCCCGTCTTGACTAATGCAGTCAGACGTAAAAGAACTTTACAACATTTCACGCAAGTACAATCTCTGAACTCTTACCAACTTGTCCCATAGACAATCTCTAACATGCAACATACTCATTCCTCTAAACTACAGGTTAATAATTAATCTAATCTTATGAGCTCAGGTAAAAATGTTTCCTAATCAAAGAGACACAACTCTGTCAAACCTTTCAGTTTATATGCATGTACATGAAATACTTAATAAATTCAATTGTTATGTTTCAAATCATTATTTTTGTCTTTTATTAATTGTTGTGGATGGAAGATCATTGAACACGCACAATTTTAAGCCTTCTGATCATTCAAACCTTCTGATATCTTTTAACATCTTCACTCAATCCCAACAAATGCATCTATATGCTAAGTGCAAAGCATAAAACAAATAACTGCCCCGGACATAAAGCTAATATACTGTATCCATGCAAGAACTGTTCTTCTAAGGAACATATAACAGCATTATACGAAAAATTAAAAGGCATATCTCTGTATACACACAGAAGAATTTATTCTCTTCACAGGTGTTAGTATATATACTAACACCTGTGAACACTTGTGAGGAGAGTAAATTCTTATCACCTACGGTAGAATTACCCATCAGCTGAGGTAGAAAAAGGACGTAGGTAGTCATCGTTCGTACTTTTCGAACAAAGTAATTAAATAGCTAAATTGCTCCGATAGGGTGTTAAAAAAAGTCGATTTTCAAGTTAAAATATACTTAGGACAAGCTAACAGGAAATTTAATCAAATTGTACTGTATTAATTGATAGCGAATTTGATATTATCTTAAAAATTGATGAATTAGATTCATTTGAGAAAAATCTAATCCCTTTGAACAAAAGATTATCCTTTAAACATGGCCAGGTCGATATCTTAGGGTTAATAGGTATCGACCTATTTCAATTCATGCGTTCTACCAAACTCGTTAAATGTATGAGAGGCTTAGTATGGGAAATACCGTGTGATATCGCGTCATTTGGAGAGCGTAATCATTTTCTATATGATCATCAGATAAAACCAGTAAATCTCAAGACTACAGTTTGGAAAAACAATTATCATACTATCGTAAAGGAGTTAACCAAATGTCCTGAGCGAGAAGTAAATTTTGTATTAAATGCAAAAGACACCTACCCTGATAACATACCTGATACTTTTGATATGTCTCTAGTAGAAGGAAATGTAGAGTGTTTGTTAGAGGTAGACTCAGCTATTACGGGAATAGATATAAGTTCAGATGACAGAAAAATAGAGGAATTCAAAGACTCTGTTGAATTAAAAAACAATGAATATTATGTGGATCTGTCGTGGTAAGAGGACAAAATCAATTCTGTTCCATTTAATTATAAAGTAATCCTAGCTGTACTTCAAAGAACAAGGTAGTCTCTGGAACATAAAAATCTGCATAAAGATTATAACGAAGTATTTTTTCAGCAAGAACAAAAAGGCGTTATAGAAAGAATACACATACCATCAGAAGAGTATGAAAAATTTGTTGGATTCCATATAGACTTCTGTTCAGAACAGAATCTCAGTCTACAACAAAAATTAGTCCAGTTTTCAACTGTTCAAAGAAGACGGAGGGCGAGTGTTTCTTAAATGAGGTGTGGGGTTTACTCCGCTTACTTTCCTGAAACCGCTAACAGAGGACGCTCTCCTGCATTATAAATACTCTGCGATAATTTTCCGTAGCCTCTTCTAACTTTTCCGTTTACACGTCAACATGTAAGTCTCTCGCGGAAAAAAACGCGTTTCCCATTGGGAAACGCATGAGCATATCACACACACACACACACACACACACACACACACACACACACACACACACACACACACACACACATTCACTCACTTCTCATAATACTCGTATTTGAGTAGGCGCTCTGTTTATTTATTAAACAGTATATTTATTTATTTTAACCTACCGGCCTGAATGTTCGAGAATCGTCATTAAAGAAAAATTTGCGCACTTCGACAGGAATCGAACATGCATTACCTCAGGGAAGTGGGGGCGACCCTTTAGCCCGGCTCGCCTTACTGCTAATGTTTAGGTCGTAAATTAAATATTTATTTGTATGTTAACATTTATCTGTTTCATTTTTGTTTAGCAATTAATTGTTTTTTTTTTTTTGCTTTAGTGTTGTCTTAAATATTAAGGTATTAATTATCGAAGGTTTGGTTCTTGTTTGTATATGTGCGTGCATGTATATATTTATATATACACGCATAAGCATACATACACGTATACCTGTGTATATTTATTATATTTATTCTTTTATTTTATTTTACGTTTATTTTTATTTCTATGTTTTATTTTATGTTTATTATATATATATTTTATTTTATTTTTAATTAGTGCTTAGATGGCAAAGTAACTATTTATTTATATGCCTACACTTACCCATTATTTCAGTTTTCTTGTTTAAGAGTTTATTTTGGTTTCTAAAATTAATTATTAATTTTTCCTCTAAGCATAGTTTACAGTTTTTACTGCTAATACTGTTTAAGGTTCCCCTTTTTATAATTTCCAATTTGATTTTGGTGGGGATATAGTTTTCTTCATGATTTGTATGCTCTGTTGTTTAGGTTGAAGGTTGTATCTAGGAAATTTATTATTTTTTGGTTGAATCTTATATCGATCGTAAATACTAGGTTTTTGAAGTTTTTTATTATTTCATTTCTTATTTTGTCAGTTGTTCTGCCGTTACAATTTCTTAGTATTAAAAGTAAATCGTCCCAGCACCATCATATCTACCCATTGTTATGTCAAAATTATTGTTTTGGCCCTTTTAGGTCCATATTTTTTATTGTAGTATAGTATAGATTTTCTACAGTGTTTTATTATATCTATATCTTCATTGGGGATAGTCATATACTATTTTACTATGTTTAGTGCGTTATTTAATATATTCTTTTTGATAGTCTTTTTTTATATCGAATTCTGTCGTTATTTTGCCAAATATTTCTGTATATATATTTACTATTATGAAAGATGGAAAAATATAATTTCGATCTGAAAAAGTTTCTTTACACTTTTGATCTATTCAGTCGAGTAAGAATTTTAATAAAAAGGATTATCTTATAATAATTATGGAAGCAGAAAAAGAAAATTTCGTTGAATTTGGCATTTTAAGGGAACGGCTTTTGTAAAGACATTCTTTAAATATGCCAATTACAGAAATGTAAAATAAGCGCGGGAAAAATTCCTCTGAGAAAAAGGAAAGAAAGAAAAAATTAAGTTTTATGAAAAGATAAGCGAAATGAAATAAGGAGGATTGAGAGTGATAAAGGTTGGAAGAGAAAGAGAAAAAGAAGAAAGGAAGTAGACAAAGGGAGGGAGCACGAGAAAGAGAAAGACAGAGAAGATAATAACTGATGTGAATTATAGAATAAGAAATCGTATCTTAATCAAGAATTGTTAAAATTCGTTGAAGTGGATGGAGGTTTGGAAATTTCATTCAATTTTTAGTTTCCTATGAAGCTCACGTCTATTAATATGTTGCAGGTTACTATGATGTTTGGGTAAAAATAAGTCAGCACTATTGTGGGATTTTACACTATTAACACGAGAGTGTGTACGTTGTATAGTAAATATTTATAGGTTCCAGGAACATTTGTCCCGCAAATAATATTGGCGGATTCATATGAGTCCAAGTAAAAATAAGTAAAACACAAAACAATAAATTTAAAACAAACGACA
The DNA here is from genome assembly GCA_964036315.1 of Acanthosepion esculentum. NCBI lineage: Eukaryota > Metazoa > Mollusca > Cephalopoda > Sepiida > Sepiidae > Acanthosepion > Acanthosepion esculentum. The sequence continues at coordinate 51,545,270 of OZ038493.1, forward strand.
ATTATATGCATGTATTAACAAAAGTAAGTGCTTGTGTATGCAACTGAAATGAAAGGAAAATACATTGAAACTGGTTATAGGAATGTGTTTGTGTGTGTATGTGTGTGCGCGTATATGAAACAAGCGTGTGTAATAGACACGTGTGTGTATGTACGTGTGTGAGAGAGTTCAAAAGTCAAAATAGGATCAAGGAAGCGAACGCGCCCCGTCGGCAGCGTTCTTTATCTACATTCTACTCACATCTGGAAGCAGAAGGAAAAAAGAGAAAGAGAGAGAGAATATGTTTGCCTTTTCATAGACTTAAATAACGCCACCTAACGGGCGCTTTTAAAAACATTAAAAATAAGGTTATGAATATTAAGAAAGACAAGACTGTATAGTAGAAATGAAACGCTTCATTCGATAATGGGGACTTCATCAGGCAAACATAAATTGCCTCGTCCAGTGTTATAGACAGCGAAGTGGTCGGGGGCCAGGTATATATTTTTTGTATTTGTATCTCGTTGGTACGAGAATAAAGTAATTAAGAATTACTACTGTGATTGCTATTGTGGTTATTTTACAATGACACACATCTCGAGAATTTCATTTCGTTTTCATGAGTATTGCATAAATTTTATAACCCATTTTTTAGGATCCGAATTATAGAATCCTACAAAAACATCTATAATAATAAAATGGAACTCCTATATACAATCCATCGCTAAAGATGCAGGTCAAATGATCGGCTCCCTTTACCGCTCAAGTAAGTACCTGTCTCCTCATGCTATCCTCTAACTTTATAAGAGCCAGATCGGGCCGAAAATGGAGTACTGTTTCCACAGTTGAGCAGGAGCTGCCCAGACTTCACTTCTCAGAGTTCAAAAGCATCTCCAAGTCCTTGTGGGAGAAGAATTATTTTCCACCCTCCAACCCCTCTCTTACAGGTGGGATGTTGCAAGTCTCTCATTACTTTATCGCTACTACCATGGAAAGTGCTCGGACGAACTGTATCCCTTGGTTCCGCCAAGTATAAAGTTCACGGCTAGGACCCGCCATGACACTTACATAGTAGCAAACCACCCACATCCCCTCTGTATTCCCTCGGCGAGAAGCTCCACTCAAATAGATTCTTCCCGCGAACCATTCCCAAGATGTTTCCCCGATCACTACAATTTAAACTTGTTCGAGTCAACCGTTATCTTCCCCTCCTATCCATATAAACTACCTCTTAACGTAAACTCTACCTCGAATGGCCCCCGGGACTTGTACAAGGTGAACCTTACTGTAAAAAAAGAAAGAATAGTCGATTCTCTCTCTGCCACACACTTTATACGTGTCACTTTGCATGCGCCTGTGTCATATATATGCCTATGTCTCTTATGCATGAGTTAGTTACATGTGCTTGTAACGGGGTTGATGTGTAGTTGTTAATGAAAGTTTGCCCGTTGTTATATATATTTGTAGTTGACAGAGGAATCATTTTCTCTTTTTTATACTGAAAATGAAATGAATAAAATGTACAGCAATAACAAATAACAATGAGACCTTGAGACACGTGTTGACATTAATAACAAGAATGCGTATTGTTAATTACATTATTGGTATTGTGTATGTTAAAAATGTTCTCAGTGTTATTGTCTCTTTTGTTTCTTTAAAAGTTTGTACTTACTTGTTTTTGCCTGTTCCGAGAAATTCGTGGTTATGTGTAGCATTTGAAACCGTCAACTGTCGATTTTTACAGGGCGAAGAAGAGACGCCTGTGTTGTTCTTTTTACTACTGTTATTCTACTCTACTGACTTTGGTGAAAGAGTCGTTCTTATAATAATGAAATATCAGCATCATATATATCATCACTGGTGGAAAGGTTGTTTTTTTTTACAATGATGAAATATTTATCTTTATTTTCAGGATGATGAAATATTCTTATCATCATTAATCACTGGTGGAAAGGATGTTTTTAGAATGATGAGATATCATCATCATTCTGGATCATAACATGCTTGTGCCATTTCTAATGTATAGAGAAGCGCGCGACCACACACACACACACACACACACACACACACACACACACACACACACACACACACACACACACACACACACACAGAGATTTGACAAAGTTTGAAATAAAAAAATGGAGTACTAGATTCCCTTCCCACTCAGCCCGAATGAACCCTACCCAGAGGATAGCAATATAAAGAATAGATTTGGAGACAAAGATATAAAAATAAAGAAATATTTATCAACAATATAATGTCTACCAAATTGTCTCTTTGCTTACATGCATGCGTGGCTATGAAATAAAATAATGATTATTTAATTCTCTTGCTTAATTAAAAAGAGCTTTAGTATCGTATCGATTATTATTTCACTCTCTTTCTTTTTCACTTGATATCAATCTATTCTTATCTATCATAGATCACCATCAGTGTGTTCATTGCTATTTATTGATATTTAGGACATGACGATATACGCAAAATAAAAGTCCAGTTTATTACTAATGATGATAAATTGAATTTAGGTGAAACTTAAAAAAAAAATTATTGACCACAAAAAGTGAATTCAGGTAAAAATTGTTCAAATGAAATTAAAGGTAAAAAAAAAATGGTACAGATGAAAGGTGGAAATGGCACGACTAATTTCTTGGCGAAAAATAAAGTGACTTTTTTTTTTAAAGCGACAATTATTTTATCATTTATCTGTCTGAAAAAAAAAACAAAACATTTTAATTACCACATCTAACTTTATAAAGAAAAAAACACACCACTTGGCAATATAAAAATTAAGGTGGCCGCAGATAACCTACGAGAAATGCATTTTTCCTTTTTTAAAATGCATTTTAAACATTATGTGTCGCTTTTCTTTGAAGGTACCTAAATTTTTATTGTACTTTTCAGAAATTATTCGGAGATAAATAAAATCATTTATTTTTTAATTTGTAGAAATATTCTAAAGCGTATAACTAAATTAAAATAGAGATGCGCTCATACGCGCGTGCGCGCGCGCACACACACACACACACACACACACACACACACACACACACACAAACAATTTGAATGAAATTGAAGTGAACATCTGTGCCACGTGGGCTAATTTCTATTTTTGTTAGGCAACAACTTCTTGGTAATAGGAAAATATACGGTTCTTCGAAGTCTCTTTTATGATTCCTTATGTATAAACTGAATGTATTTTCCAATAAATGCAGTAGTTTAATAGACAAACAATTTAGATTAGGAAATTTGGCCTTTGGGCGTCTTGCCTTCAGCGAAGTGATGGTATCGAGATAGTTATTTTTTGAATTGTTGCCCCAATTAAAAAAATAACTTTCTCGGTACCACCGAAATAGAAACCTCAAACACTACAAAAAAAAAAAAAAAATATAATGAAAGTATTTAAAACTAGGATAAATAACTTATCCTAAGTATAGTGACGTCAGCACATAAAACATCGAACAGGCCTTTTATCTTGGTGGTGTGTTATAAGATAGCAATATTTACCTCCCTTTAATTATAACTTAAATTTTTAAAACACGACTTACAGTTGAGATTTTTAAAAATTAAATATTGCAAGTTGAAATTAAAATAAAACAAAAAAATCTAGTTAAAAAATAAATAAAAATATTTGTTGACTATTATTGCTTTTATTTTACTTTTAGTTGTGTCATTTTTATTCTTCAATGTTTTTTTTTTACCAAGGTATAAAATTTTCTGTTATAAACTCAGTATTTTAGAGAAAACAATTTAAATCATCGATTATTCTTTACACTGTAAAATATTTATTTGAGTCATTTCATTAAAAATATGAGCGTCTCTGTTCTTCTGAATTTTTATATAAATTCCAGTTTGAAACTGTTAACTGAATATTTTTATAATAAAAAAATCAAATAAAGAACTAACCAAGTTCCTCAACTGTTATGGCAAACGTCATCCTTCTGACTGTAATCAAAATGCTGAAAACAAATAGAATGTTTTAAAAAAATGCTAGAAAGATTGAAAATTTCAATAATTTTCTCATTTTGAACAATCTAGCTTTGCAGATTGTAAAATCAAACCATGTCATGAATAATTCTTTTACTCCAAGTGAAATAAAAGAATGACAATTGTTTCATTTATCAATGTTGGGTTGACAAACACTGTACAATACAACATTGTTATAGAATGAAAAATCTTACATGGCTTTTGCTGCAACAGACGCCGATTTCTAGAGACGTGAAAAAGGTTGGTAAGCCGTAAAAAACAAATCAATAAGAAACAATCGAGAGACGTCAGAAGCGCAGCGGAATTAATAATTAGATTAATTCATTCACCTGTTCTTACCTATATAAGAAAGAAAGAAAGAAAAGCCTTCTTTTTTAACTGGGTCAAAAAGAGATTATTTTTTTAAAAAGTGAAAATTGATGATGTGGAAAAATTTAATAAAATCTATACTGAATACGTTTACTCTGTGTTTTATAAAAGCAAATGAAAAAATATCTATCTATCTATCTATCTATCTATCTATCTATCTATCTATCTATCTATCTATCTATCTATCTATCTCAGTTTGTTCATCTATCTATCTATCTATCTATCTATCTATGTAAGTAAAAAATTGTATGGGAATCCGACGGAAGGGTCAATAATGGTCTGAATTTTTCGTAGCGTTTTTCAATCGTTGACGCATGAACACGTGATTTCGTTCCACACATAAGTGAAATTTACGATTCATGTTTGGTGTGTGAAATTTAAACGGTTTTATGTTAAAAGTGAAACTGAAGGAAAATGAGATGCATTTTCATAAATTAACGCTCCTTTATCTCAGGAAATTTGTCCAAATGGCCATAAAGATATGTGCCGTTTATGGAGATGGTGCCATAGCTGAGAGTACCGTTCGTTAGTGGTTCGCTAGTAGAAATTTGGATCTGAAAGCCCGAGAACATTCCGACAGGTGTGCAGTCGTTGATGATGACCAAATCGAAAGGCTGATTAAAAAATAATTCAAGTCACGGGACACTTCAGAGATATTCCACATATCATGTATTAGCTTTGTAAGGCATTTGAAAAACACTTGGATAGATGAATCGCAGCGGTGTTTGGGTGCCTCACGATTCAACGCAAACAAAAATTTAATGGACGCCATTTCCCTCTGCGATTCTCTGCTAAAATGAAAGAAAATGAAGACATTTTTTAAATGAAAGGTCATAGGCGATAAATAATGGATTATTTACAACAGTGTGGAACGAAAAAGATCCTGGGGGAAAAAATGACCCTCCGTTAATCCATCTGAAAGCCGATCTTTCCACGAAGAAGATGATGCCGTGTATCTGAAGTGATTGGAAGGGTATTATGTATTAAGAGCTCCTTCAGTAATATCAGACAAGCACCTTTCTCAAATGAACAGTTTAAATGTAGCAACTGCTGAAAAGCAACGCGAATTGGCTAATCGGTAAGGTTTCGTCTCCCATTAGGACAATGCAGACCCAGCAGTACCTAATTGGTACAATTTGGCTGGGATCTCCGACAATGCCCGCCCTACGCACCTGATCTTGCACTTTCGGATTACCACATATTTCAATCCCTACGAAATTCTCTTAGTGAGAAGAACTTCTCTCGAAGCCTGTAAACATATTTGGAACAGTTCATCACACAGAAAGATACTAAATTCTGGGAGGATGGCAGCTGCTTCAAAGATGGCGAAAGGAAGTGGGACAAAATGGCGCATATGTTGTTGAATGTGAAAATAACTAAATTGTTTTTGAAATTCATTTAAGAAAATAAATTAGCAAGACAAAACTTGATTTCAGTTAAGTCGGTGACCTGATCTTGCATCACGGCTTCAGTCTCTTTCCCACCGCCGTAACGTAGCTTTCAGGAGTAGCGCGTCTTACCCTTGATCGATGGGAAGATTTTTGGGCCCCGTTGTGGCCTCTGTCATTTTTTTTCAGCACAGTTTTATGGAAAATTATTTTTAAACTGACGTTACATTGTCAGTCATCAACTAATAATATACATCGCGTATCTGCACGGCCGGTGCGGCGCGTATTACGCAGGAACCCCCGACGAGTTTCCCGAAAACTGAAATACTGTTTTTAAAACAAATTTTTAAGTTAATCCCGTTTGTGTTGTGTTGGAATATTTGTAAAACCTTTTTTTTTTCAGTGGAGATGCGTCAGCGATTAATCTTTATGGAAATGTAAAAATTTGAGACTTAAACATTGTTTTTTTTCGAGTAAAATTTAAACATGAAAATATTGGTGGTTAATACAAAAAGAATCACATTTTCACAGATATTTTTAAAAATAAAAATCCTATTCTTTACAAAAGTAAATAATTAATGAATATATACTGAAATTTTCATTTAAATTGCATAATTCCCTAATTTTTGGTAATTTAAAAATAGCGCTGCCCTTCCCCACCAGTTTTCCTTTGAAAGTTTGTGGCACCCAGTTGGGGAACTTTGAAATCGACATGTAGTAGAGAGGGGGCACTCGTATCAAAGTTTCGGTGACGAGGACCCTAGCGCCGACCCTGCGTAGCTTCCTTGTTTTTTGTTGTTTTTGTTTTTTCTCGGTAATTGTTCTGATGAACTTTTCTCTTTGGTACACCGACTTTACGAATTTAAGCGCAGTACTAGATTGGCAGTTAGGTTTCATCATTTTATAGTTGAAATAGCTAGATGTAACTGTAAGTTCTATGCCGTTTCTTCTCGTTCACTTTTCGTTTGTGAAACTCTCTTCTCCCCTTGTGTGATGTATATCTATAGCGTAAACGTTTCCGCTGTGCTCCTTATTCTGTCTCCCTCTGCTTATTCATATGTATTTTTTATTTATTATATTCTTTACATTTACTGGTATTATTTTATCCTGTAATTCTCCGTTATATATTCTTAAAATATTTTGACAAGACGCACGCACGGCAATATAGGGTAAATGATTGCATAACGTAAAATAACAAATGATTTTTAGTAGCTTTATTTAAGGTATACAGTGAGTATAGAGATCAGCAAAATTTAGGCGCATTATAAAAGCATATGCCACTATTCATATATAAATTATAGACAAAATATTATGGTACACGCTACACAGGAAGAAATTATTTACGATGCACCGAAGAAAATAGATTTTTTTACTAAACATTTTATGTCGACAAAAAAGAAGGAACTTAGCCTATGTAGGAGGCAGGTCCAGGGTAAAGGAGCTACCGTAGTCAGGAATGAACGAAAACAAAAGTACGGTATTTAAATCTTTGTATCAGATATTTTACGGTAAATGTTTTTTTTTCACTATTTTTTAGTAGTATTTTTTGTTAAAAAAAAAATGAAGACCATTTATTTGCTGTAAAAAAAGATATCCAGGGTGATGTCCAGTACTGCAGTATTTGACTATTATCATTGCTCAGAAGCTGAAATTTCGTTATATACGTGCTATATAGCAAAATAAGGTTTTCAACAAAATAAATTCAGAGGTCGCATAACACTTCATGGGTTGTGCGACTTCTGAATTTTTTTGTAAACATAGACACAAATAGACAATATTCCAGATTTTATTACACAAGGGAAATAACTTCATAAAAATATAACAGAGTTATTTTCCTTGAAATTCGTATATTTCCTGCAAAGATTTACATCTCAATGGTTTAAGTCAGATAACAGTAAAAGTAACAATTTTTTTCTTCTTTTCGTTTAAAAACGTTTGGGAACGAAGAAAGAAAAAAGGTAAAAAAAACCCAAACAAACCAAAAAAATAAAAATAAAAAAAAACTCCTAAAACACAAGCAATCATAAAACATATCTGAAACGTTTTAATCGGTAGCAATTTTATTTTTCTAGTAGAATTTCTGTTTAAAAAATGCAATTGATTAGAAATTTCACGTAATTTGAATTGCAAGCTGTAAATTAGGTATCACCAAAACGGATGTGTTTTCGAAATGATAGAAAAAGTTGCTAGCGTCTGTTTTTAAAAATTTGCAAAAAATCAGGGAATTATTCAATTGAGACGAAATTTTCGGTCCTTATTCACTGAATAAATTATTTTAGAAATCTTTGTGGAAATATTTTTAAGGGCAGTTTCACCGTCCCCTTTTCGATATCACGAGTGTACTTTGTAATTTGGGGAATGTTCCCGAATTTTTGCTAAAATTATATAAAGAATGTTATCTTAGTAAAAAGATTTATGAAAGATCTAAATTCGTCTCGTACCTTTCAAAAAATAATTTTTTGTGAGATGATGCTTGCATAATTTAATAAAACCTTCTTTTTTCAGATTGGAAAGAAAAAATATTTACAGTTAATATTAAAAAAAATACTTTTCCAGTGCAAAATTGAAATGAATTCAGTTGCTATTCGTGACAAGAGTTCTTATTATTAAATAAAAACATGTTTGAAAAATCAAAAATTGTAAGTTTAATGCCATTTTTATGTGAACTTTTTTAAAATTTTTTTTTTTTAAAGAATTGGATTTTTTATTATTTTTTGTACGGAAGTTCAAAAAAGAAATAATTTTGAATGACCCCCTTTGAATGATTACTCTTCCCTTTCGGAAGAGTAATATAATTCAACAACTCATAAATTCAGAATAATATAAAAAAGACCTCATTCAGTGTAAATAAACATTTTCTGACATCAAACAGGTAAGAAAATAATCAAAAAATTGAATTAAACTCAAAATTATAATTTCACTAATTTTTAATTAATTTCTTTTTATACTTATATAGTATGCAAAATAACATTATTAATTCTACTAAGTTTCATAAAAGCGTATGTTGGCCTTTGACTTCACAGGCTACCGTGTGTAAGTAAACGTTGTTTTCACGATGTTTTATGCAAAAAGTAAGCATTACTTTTACAAAATCCAGTTAATTAATCCTTAAATTTACTTTTAAATAAATCTCTAGGGCAGATATTGGATTTTTAAGAGATTTTAAAATTTATTGCATAATATAATGGCGTCATTTCGTCTATAATGGCGATTCGATGTTTTAAAAATGTCTAAAAACTTGATTTACACTTTATCTTTACATATAGATTAGCTTTAGGTTATTATCTTTCAAATAAAACTAAAATTTAACTTCAAAGAAAACATTTCAATTATTAAAATTTATTAAAAATGTATTTCTATTTATTAAAATTTATTAAAAATGTATTTTTATTTATTAAAATTTATTAAAAATGTATTTTTCGGGATTCGTTAGGAAGTCCGTAGTGGCACACCTACTGTAAATCGATTACACATTCTGGTTAACGTGTTTCACCATCTTCTTTATAAACTTTATGGGTTTTTCTATTTGTACGACTCATTTTGACTTGCTTTAAGAATCAGATGAGATCACTGATGAAGGAGATATTGATTCTTTGTGTGTATCAGAGATTTTTTAATTACAAATATAAATTTAAAAAATTATTTCTACAGTACGATATTTATTTATTCATTCTATTTTGCTTATACACATATGACAAATTTAAGATTTGGGATAGTCGCAAAATCCGATGACTGAATGCAGAAAGAACATCGAAGACTATATAAGAGCAAGTCTGACCGCTTAGCATGTGAGCGACTGCAGTTATTTTCCTTCTCCCACATTCATGTATCATTGTGAAACTTTCACCCTCTCTTTCTCACTCTCTATATAAACAGATACACCAGTTAAGAAACGTCAAAATAGACATCCAGTATGGGTTTCGGTCGGCCAGATCCACTGCCGACGTCTTAACTGCCATCACTCATAGAATCTTGACAACAAATACACTTCAAGGACCATAGCACTAGATATCTCAAAAACCTTTGACAAGTTGCAGATTTTTCAGCGCAGATATTGGACCATTCTTGTTATGCCGGGTTTTATATTCAGTGGGTGCCAATACCGTGCAACCAGACACAAGATTGTTAATTGTTTCTGGATATTTATCACATAATGTGCATTTTGGGCTAACACAATTTTCCAGTATGTGTGCGTGGTAATTCCTAGTTAGCAAGGAATTGCCTCGTGCAATAAGAATAATAGTTTCGGTTTTAGCTTTTAACCGTGCACTATTGATGGGTTTGTCTACATCAGTTTGTTTGGAACGGGCAGAATATTGACCATGAAGCGGTTTATCTAGCCATCGTTTTTGTATCTGGTCCATTGCATTTGCTTTTCCTTTATTTTTAAAGGGTTTTGTCGCTGCAGTGGGTGTATTATGTTTTACTTGCATTTCTTCACCTACTTGAAATTCCATTTTGAACTTGTTGGTTTCCTTTATTATTGAATAAAGTTTCTTATATCTTATGTTCTTTGACACCGATCAACAACTAGTCGTCTGTAGTTTCCAGGTATCTTTGAAGGCCGATTTTTGTAGTTTTGTAAGACAGTTCTAGTTGAACTAATACTCTACCTCCTTCGGATCTGGGTACATACAGACGATCAGAATCATCCTTGGGATGGTGCAGGCGGTGTCAAGCGAGAAGCTTTCTCGTTTTGGCGTCCATTCACTTAATGTTAGCTATGGCCTACTTAAGAATGTTGAAACTGTATTGCACCGCAGGGCAGCTAAGGTGTTTATGGCTAATATTTTGTTTTGGTGAATTCAACTCGATATTCAAACCAGACACACATATCTGTAATATTCTTTTTTTACTTTCTCCTTCATTTTGGGTATACTTTATTCCATCTCCTTCCCTAATTCCTACGTACCTATAGGCTTCTGCTTGTTCCAGTTCCGTAATCTTTGTGACAAAATCTTTATCTATTGAGTGTGATTCTGTAATTCTCCCTTTCTTGAATGTTACTTTTGCATATTTATCTAATCCAAAATCCATACGGATATCATCACTGAAACAGTATTGGGGATACCCTTCAACTCATTGCCGTCTTTGGCAAAGAGTTTGATATCATCCATGTAGAATAGGAGATTAAACACTTTCTTTTTTATTTTGCATCCATAGATATTACCGTTTAGTTCATGGGAAAGGACAGACAGAACAGAAGGGGTGACAGGGAGTCTCCTTGAAAGATTCCTTGTTGGATATTCAAACAATTGGAAGTGGCATTACCTTTGGTGTGATTTAAGTACAATGTGGTTTTCCACAATTTCATGCTATATTTAAGGTAATTTCCTATCAGCGAGGAGACTTTGTATATTTCCAAAACCTTAAGGATCTAAGAGGGTGGTACACTATCAAAGGCTTTATGATAATTTATCTAAGCTGTGCTGAGATTACTGTTATTATTATTAATATTAATAACAATAATGTGGCACCTAAAACTGTTCCTGTTGTGGTTGAATCTTTGGGTCTGATAAAGGAACTCAATAGACAATCAACAAAATCCCTGGTGCACCATTCTCTCCAGGAAATCCATACAATAGTTCTAACATGCAAATCCCATATCCTTCAAAGAGCTTCGTCCATTTATTTATTTTTGTTAACTGTCTTTTGTTTAAGTGAATGCAAAAAAACAAAAAACAAAAAAAAAAAACAGATGAAAAAACAAACAAACAAAAATCAGACCTTTCGATTGTCTAAGTCATTCGTTATGCTCTGGCATGTAAATACGTAAAAAAGAAATGTTTAATAATAATAATAATAATAATAATAATAATAATAATAATAATAATAATAATAAATTATTAGCTATATTGAAAGTTTCTTTTATAACATTTAGTATGAATTTTAATACCTTACATTTTCTTAATTTTTATTTGCTAAGTAACGTCATTTCAATTTGATTGTAAATGCGTTCCAGTTATAACGTTATTTTGTTTCGTTTTTACTTCTAGTCAATTTGTCTATTTTTATCGTTAAATTTTTTTAAAGCGACAACAAGAATAATAACAGCAACAATAATAATAATAAAATAATAATAATAAAATTTTATTTTATACTTATGATTATTTATATATATATATATATACACACACATATATAACACAACATTTATAACAATAATTATTCTAATAATCTTATATTTCTTTATTTTATTTTATTAATAGTATTTAAAATGTATATATAGCATTATATCGACACATTTAATTTCGAACTGTTTACTCCGACATCCATCAAAAAAAAAAAAAAAAAAAAAAATTACCCCTTGGCGGTCAAGGTTAAAACGCAAATCTCTAACAATTTCAATGAATACGAATAAAATTTCATACCGGATCGGTCGTCACCCGGGTCAACAAGGGCCGCGTCCCTCAGAGAGGAACCAGTCTGAGGACGAAAAATCTGTTATTGGAACAAACTCCTCCACGAACGAAGAGACACTAGGTCACCAAAACCGGATTATTGCCAACATTGGACCAAGTGACTCAATACCAAATCGATTAATAAAAATAAAAACGAACGAAATGGACCCGCGAAGAGTATCGACAAGTTATGACATCTTTCTTCACTGCACTCGAAAACCCAGCAAAGAACACCACCAATCAAACATACCAAATATGGAGACGTATGGTGGGAAATGATATAAGACCTCAATCCAAACATGCTTGCTAATGTCCGTAGGGACATTATTCGAAACAACAGACTCTCAAAGACAGAAATAGATAGGATAAAATTAGATATAAGACAAAATACTATGACCGATCACTCAAACTGTAATGAGATGAATGTAGAAATAAGTAGTGTGACAGAGGATGAGGTAAAAACTAAAACAAATGAAATACGAAATAACCTCCCAGGAAATAAAATCAAAGACTCTATCTTAAACACAACCTGCAGTTCTCCAGGCAATGTCTCTGAAGATGACTCCAGGTACATTATGTTAGAATTCCTTGAAAACCACAAATCGGAAATCACCGAAGCGAAAAACCACGTAATCCAAGTATTCAGCAAAGTAACTTTCATACAATTGTCAGAAAGAGACCAGCTACCCAAAATCCATATGACGAATTCCAACAAATATATTGTGAAAATATACAACGCGACTCTGAAGCTTGGGATCAAGACAATAAATAAAGTTAATAGACATAGAGAGCCAGCTTGGAAAGCAAAACTGTTACGAGAAATAAAACAAATCAGATGTGAGTTTTCTATATTAGATGAGCTCACCAGAAACCTTAATATTTCCACGCGCAAGTGTAAAAAGATCAAGAGGAAACACAAAATTAAATCCCTACTTGACATTCCACCAACCACGGAAATGCTGAAGCAGAAACTTCAGCTAAAGACACAGAGAACAAGACGATACGAAAAACGTAGGTTCTATCGCCAAAATAAAATATTCCAAACGGACCTTAAGAAATTTTACAGGGAAATTGAAAAAAAACCTATACATGTCGAAAGGCCACCATCGATTGATACTGTACAGACATTTTGGGAAAATATTTGGAGCAGCCCGAAGGAATATAGCCCAAATGCTGAATGGATCCGACGTGAAGAAGAACGAATGTTGGATACACCTCTGCAAGAATGGGAAAATATATCCACAGATGATGTTAGGCAAGCTCTAACGAAATCGCAAAAATGGAAATCCCCAGGAAATGACAAAGTTCCCAATTTCTTGCTTTATCATCTCTCGTCTATCCACAAAATACTTGCGAAAACATTATCAACGCTTGTAAATAATCCCAATAAAATCGCGGAATGGATTACTGAAGGTATTACATACCTCATACCAAAAACAAATGAAACAGATTACCCGAAAAATTATCGACCGATAACATGTCTCTCCACAACGTATAAGTTGATCACGTCTGTCCTGACGAACCGTGCTTACTCCTTTTTCGAAACAAACAGTATTCTTCCGCTGGAACAGAAGGGATGCAGGAGGGGTTCATATGGCTGCAAAGATCAATTACTGATAAATAAAATGATTCTGGAAAATTGCAGGAGCAGACGTAGAAATCTCAGTGCAGCGTGGATTGATTATCGTAAAGCCTTTGACAGTGTTCCACATTCTTGGATCCTTAAGACTTTGGAAATGTACAAAGTCTCCCCTGTGGTATTAAATTTCCTTAAGCACAGCATAGGAATGTGGAACACCAAACTATACCTTAGTCACACCACCCCTCACTGCCATATCCAACCGACTAAATATCCGACGTGGAATCTTTCAAGGAGACTCCCTGTCACCCCTTCTGTTTTCTTTGTCCTTAATCCCCCTTACGCATGAACTGAACAACAGTAGCTATGGTTACAAAATAAATAACAAAATATTCAATCACCTACTCTACATAGATGATCTCTAACTCTTTGCCAAAGACGACAATGAGTTGAAGGGCCTCCTTAATATTGTAAAATACTTCAGCGACGACATAGGTATGAACTTCGGATTAGATAAATGTGCTAAAGTAACATTCAAGAAAGGTAGAATTTTAGAAGCACCCTTAATAGATTTAGATTTTGTCACGAAGATTAGAGAATTGGAGCATGATGAAGCTTATAAGTACCTAGGAATTAGTGAAGGAGATGGCATACAACACCCCCAAATGAAGGAGAAGGTAAGAAAGGAGTATTACAGGCGTGTACGCCTGGTACTAAATATAGAGCTAAACTAAAAAAACAGAATATCAGCCATAAACA
>OZ038493.1:51564731-51589731 GCA_964036315.1 Acanthosepion esculentum
TGTAGAACCACATTTCTGTTGCTTCTGTGAGGAGATTGTCCAGCATTTACTGCCATATAGCAGCATTGATATTGCGTAACAGCTTAATAGTCTCTTCTTGGTTTCAAACGAATTAGCGCCATTGAAAGAACATGAATGTCATCGGCCCATAAATGTAACTGAAATCCGTTAACAAAGAAAAAATTGCAACGACGACTAAAATTTCCCGATATGACGGGAAGCCATGCTAAATATAACGAAACAAAAACACCAGTTTCGCCGAACATCATATTACACGCACTCAATTTTTTTTCTTGCGATTCTTTAAAAAGGATTCCTTCGCAGCATTTCTTAGAGATTTTCTTTTTATTATAAGTCTAAAATTCAACAAAAAATAAAAAACAAACATATATTGCTTGCTACTGTGTTACTTGCATCACGTCGAGTGTTTGAACAAACATGGCGAGAAACTAAAAGCGGGAAATTTGATGCGAATCAACAGAATATGGCGGACGGCAGCGAAATCAGAGATTATTATTTCCAAAAACGAAGCAATGGAATCGATCAAAAGAGAATACAATTATTGTCAAAACATTTATTTTGAACAAAATTTATTTAAGCATAACTTACTTTCGACTTTTATATTTTATTATTGATAATTACTAAATTTAGCTTAATTTGCTGCAAGGCCAAGTTTATGGAACATCTAGTGAGGTTCAAACTCACTATACACGTGCAGAGTCACCCATAGAGAATCAAAGCTATCAGCAGTGCCATATGAGAAAAGCCTGCTTATCTTTACTCTAATGTAGGCGCTCTCAATGCGAGAAATTTTGGGAGCTTAGTTTAGAACATGGGCAGAGGGGGATGAAGTGGCAAAGTAGAGAGTAGGAAGATTGTGTTGCGCCTCCAGTTAATGAAGGTTAACCAGCCTTAAAAATCAGCATTCACAATATTAAGGTTTTATGAAACTCGAACTCAGACTGTTGGCGCCAGAGAAAAGCACGTAACTACCCCAGAAAGAAAGCACATCTTTGAGTTTTGGTCAGGATCTTGGAGCACGCTGTAATAAAGCATTAGCAATGGTTTACTAGAATAGTTAACAATTTTGACAAACAAGAATCTTAAACGTTGGCAGACTGGCGCATTACAATCTTTCCCACGTGTTACAACTTATAAAGCGCTGTTGTGTCGTGATTTACATTTGTTTTCTTATTTCCAAAAGTGTGTCATGTACGTCTTCGGTTGCTTACAATCAGGATATGTAGGATATATATTGTTTGAGCCTAGACTTGAAGAGGTTAAGAGAGTAGTGGTCGGGAAAACATCCTCACGGGAGTTTGTTGCACAGACTGACAGATCTAGGAAAGGAGCTGTCCGAGTGGAAATTCCACCTTAGCAAATGAATACGAAGGGAATGAGAATGATTTGACGCGCCATGACCGGTCCTAGCTGTGAAGGTCTGAACTGGTGGAACTAAGGAATGTAGTTCGTTTGAACATTTGCCACATCACTAGCGATAGAAAAGTGAGAGGCCAGCAATGTTTAGTCTGTGGGAAAGTGGTTGCAGGGTGGGTAATAATTCATCACTCATACGGCCGCTTAATCGCTTTTGAACTCGGTGAAGACTGGACAGTGTAAACTAGGCAGCATCATCCCAGATATAGCAACAATATTCCATTAAAGACTTTTTCTACAAGCCGCATCCCGATGCTAACGATGGTCAGTCTTGTTACTTGGAAAACTGTCATGTTCTATCGTAGAAATACAAAATGATAGTGTAGTGAATTCTATCCTCATGGGGGACTTACTACGGTCAATATTTCGTGGTACATTTAAGAGAATCGCGCAGCAAACTAGTGTGCCGCAGCACAGCGGTTGAAAATCACTGATGTAGACTAAAAATATCTTTTAATATAGTTCACCATATACAAGGGCCAAGATTGTAGTTGTCAGGAAAGCATCCTCACGGAAGTCTGTCTCATAGACTGACAGGTCTAGGGAGGGAGCTGTCCGAGTGAAAATTCCATCTTAGCAAAGGAATACGAAGTGAATTGCTCTGATCTGACTCTTATAGAGCATGGCAGTAGTAGCTAGGTATTTGTCTCGAGCGGCGATTTAAGGAATCGATAATTCTTCTGGCATGTTTAGCTCTGACACGAATAGACGAGTTCCATTTGTGGTCTAGAGGTATTCGAGGCATATATTGTTGGAGTTTTTGGGTACCCTGGTGTATTAGTGAGCCAGCCAAAATGAGCTGACTCATTTTGTAGTTCACCACTAGAAGAGTTAACCAATCAGAAGGCTCAAAATATTAAATGCGACGTGTATAAAGGAGGCCATGTTTTTCCCTAATATGCACAGCCAAACTTTGATATCGAAGACTGAAGAATTACGGAACAGCTGCTGGTGGTATTGGCGATATAGTCAGATTCAGTAGAGTGATTCGTGAGTGTTAATCTTTAACGTTGTTTCATTGAACAGATTACGTACTGCGCTGTATTCTATATTCATAGACTATGGTGAACATGGTCAACAGACCATAGCGTACAACGGTCGAAACGACGTGAACATGACCATAATGATGACGACAACAGTCCGAACAACGTAAATAATGTAAATAATTACAATATCTCATCTCAGAAATATATACAATATATATATATATATTTGAGCAGAATTCACATTCCAGACGAGTTCGAGTTCCTTACATTCACTTACGTGGGAAAGGTATGAATTTATCGCTTCTCCCCACCCCAGCTAAAATTGGGTAAATTGCAGGACAGAATGGGTTCTATAGTCATGGATGGCAATAGGTCTAGAAGGACAACTCTGAATTCAAAATCTGAGGAGGGTCGTTTAGGGACCTTGTGGCACACAGTGTACCGGTTCTCTGTATTTGGCTCTCCCCAAAAGTGTGGTTGGTTCTGCACAAGCCTTCACCCCTATAATCAATATGTGCGGGTAGTCCGGCTGTTTGGTACTCAGAACTGATTTGCTGCACTCTCATACGTTGATAACGACGAGAGAGTCATATATATATATATATATATATATATATATATATATATATATATATATATATATATATATATATATATATATATATATATATATATATCACTTATGCCAGTTCTGTGAGTTCGATCCTTACGTGGATATTGTGGCTTTTTTGTTAGCAGTCTCAGTGATACTTAGTAAATATCTATCTAATTAATAGATAAAGAAATGTTCAAAAGACTTATCTGTCAGACTTCCAGTTTTGCAGATATGCCTCTTGTCATCGTCGGATATATCTACTGACTTCCTGTCTTTTTTCTTCATGTCTTCTTTTCTCTTTCTGTTTTTTTTTTTATTTCTGTGTCCCTGTTCTAACACTTTCCCCAATGATTTTATTTATCAATTTCTATTTATTTTTCTCTCATTTTGCTCTCTTCCTCTCTTTCCTACTGCATTCTTCTTTTCTAGGTATATCAAAAAGGAGCATACCCCAATAAAAAAAGCCCCGAACTTGATTAAACAGTTTTTTATTGTCTAAATGTTTATGTTATTATTAAGAGGAAAGACCAAAACATTTTTGAGTATTTAAAAATTTTTTAAAATCCTTTCTAGTACGTCCGAAATTGTCTTTTTGAGTCATCAAAATTTGCATAAAATCAAACATGTCAGCTATTATTGGCAGTTTTGTAAACAAAAGTGAAATCCTCCATTAAAAATCTTATAAAATTCAATTATACTTTTTTTCAAAAGTTATTTCAGGAAAATTAGAAAATTTAAAGTATGCTTCATGTAATTTGAAAGAAACATTACTTACATTTTTAGAAGAAATTTTTTTAAGAGAGTCATGTCTAATCGTGGTAATTGGTTTGGGGAGGTGTGAATTGACGTACGTATCGACAACTTACGTTAGGGGAATTTATCGGATTGTAGGACAGAAGTGACAAAATTTGTGCTAATTTTAAGTGAACCTAGTTAGTAGAGTTAAATAAAGAAAAACACTTTCAAAAATTTAATTTTTTTTTTACCTTACGTTTGAAGAAGAATTCTGGAATAAAAATAGCATTTTAAATACGAAAAAATACATTTAGAATTCAAATTTTATAACAGACAAAAAAGAGTAACCTAATTGTTACCTAAACCTATTATAAAATTTTATGGTATTTTTTTATGGTATAGTTTTATATTGTCTCAGTCATTAAATTTTTTCCTCATTGTGATAATATAAAAATTAAATAAAATAGCATTTTATTTCACAAATGAAAAAGGTAACGCATTTATGAAATGAGATTTTTTTCCACTATTTGCCCATAGTTGGGATACTAACAGATACTACCATCCCGGGTCAGGGTAGACCTGGGAACAACAGCAACTAAGAGGTGGTTCCACGCTCCTCAAGACCTCCAACCTAACGCTCAGAGTCATGCCAATAATGAAGAATGATTCCTCGCTATCAGGGGAAATAACTCTAGCACACGTGGCATTTTTCAGAATTGTGCTTCCGTTTTGTCGGAGACCATTTTAATATATTTTTTGGCACATTAAAAAATTATTTTAAAAATAGATGCATGTAACAGATTGTAATAAGCTTTCTAATTTTTGGTCTGTAAAAATAGATCTTTTAATAAGAGCATTTCCAGAGATGAACATATTCAAACTTAATTTCAAAATATTTATCATTTTTTTCTCATTTTTTATTTATTGAAAAAAAAGAAAAGAAAACAATTCTTGTAAAAATTAATATTTAATCGAAAAAATATTTTGGCTTCAGACAAAAATGTCCTTAATATATATTATTCATAAAAGTCATTAAAAGCTTTTTTTTAATTAAATAATGTCTTAGTTTTGTATTTTACAATTCAGAGCTAAAGTTTGGTTTGATGTATGTGACGAATTATAAAAAAATTCGATGATTTATATTCTTCAAAGTCTTCTGCATTTAATTTAAAAAGTTATTATGTACATATTCCAGTTTTCAAGTTTCATAAAATTAAGTGGGGAGTAACAGATGTAAAAATTATGACTTTCTAAAAACAAGCATTTCTAAAATAAATTCATTCATTTTTTAATAAGTTCTGAAAGTTTCATTAAAGTCCTACAATTTGATTTTTTCAAGAATTTCCAATTTAATGTGTTTTTCAACTGAAAAAAAGCGCTAAAATGCTAATGCTAATTTTTACGCGACCGCTGACGTAAAAAAAAAAAAAAAGATTTTCAATCAAAATTTCGAACGGTCTAGACAGGAATAAAATTTTTTAAAAATAATTAAAAAACACTTTGTTTTTTTTCTCTTATTAATAACATAAACTTTTTCACGATAAAACTTTGCTTTCATTAAGTTTGAGGCCTTTTTTCATCATGCCATGCTGCTTTTTGGTCGAATTATTGGACATACTTATCTTTTCCTTCTTTGCATTCATTCCTACCATCTTTCTTTCTTTTATCGTTTTTTTTTATTTTTTACTCTCTCACCCTTTTTATTTTTAAACAAACATTTCCTTCTCCCGATTCTCTTACAAATCGCCGCCATGTTTTAATGTTTCGTGTGTTGGCTTTACCTTGCAGACACGCCAAAGAAAATTGTTTTGGGGCTAAAATATCTATTTTGTTTTGTTTTTATCTCCGAAACGGCTGCAAATCAGTCTAAAAAAAGTCAGAACTGTTGAAAAACAAACTGAGATATGGATCGTTTTTGCAGAAAAATACGCCAATGAACATATCAGAATAAAGCCATGATGAAAGAGCAAAGAAGAAACTAGTTGGCGACGGGCAAAGATAAACATTGACAAAGTCTTTTGGCCAAATATCTTCCATAATTTTGTAGTAATTACCCAATGGCGACTTTGAAGCATTGTCAAGAATTTATTTTCTGTTTTACATTTTTTGAAAGAAATAGATTTCCTGCTGATTATCTGGTCTCAGTGTTGGAGGCTGTGTCAAATATTTACATAAGATTCGCCAAAATGTTGTTTATTTTTACTAAAAACGCGCACGAAAATATTTCAAACTTTTTTTCAATGGGGAACGTGACAACATCTCAAGAAAATTCGATGGAAATTTTTTCTCTTTGCTAAAAACCAAAGAGAAAAACTGTCTATCGTAAGTAATTTTTTTTCAATTTATTTTACATTTTATCTGTTTTTTTTTCGACTTCCTTTTAGATGACTTTTTCGCCTTCTTCAAACAACGTAGACAAACTTTAATAAAGTTGATTTTATTTTATGTAACAGTCTGACTACATCTGAAAGAGTCCAAGGGTGTTTTTCAACATATCCTGTAGTTGGTTTGTAGAAATTATGGTCATATTAGGAAATAATGTAATGAAACTTTTATATTACATACCTATATTTTGATAAATAAATAAGACAAAATGAATTGCACACACATCATCTACTTTGTCTTGATTTTTTTTGTTATTGAAACGTCAGTAAGGTGTCTGTTTGGTTACAGAATATCAAATTTTGCTTTGAGGGGAGATGCGCTTTTCTTCTCATGCACATCACATCCAGTTGCTAAGTGTTCTTGTCTTTCCCTGAACCTCATCACTGATGATCATCACTTTCGCGAGTGTTCTCAATTTATGCTTTCAGAACCTGAAACCCATCGTTTGTTCCTTCCTAAATGATCACTCCGACATGCCACAGTTACCTGATCACAGTATGCATGTGAATTTTTCCTGCTTTCTTATTCTTCAACGTTGTTCCTTGTGCATTCTTTTCCTTTTTATGTGCCATGTCCTTTCAGGACGTAGGCGATCACGGCTCTCCACCTCCTTCTATCCCTTGCAGCTCTCAGCATGTTCCTTCCCCTGCTTCCTCCCCAAAACCACGTTCTGTCATCCACCTGCTCAAGCTCGTCGCGTATATCACGCGCTGCTTTCCCCTGTCTCTCTTTCCCTCTATTCGACCGGTGAGTATCAGATTCTCCGGGCCCTCCTTCCTTATTATGTGTCCCAGAAACTTCAGCTGCATCTTTCTAATATTAAGTATAAGCCTTCTCCTTGTTTGTAACCTCTCTAAGACCTCATCGTTGCACACATGCTCGGTCCATGATATCCTTAGCAACCTTCTGTAGAACCACTTCTCCATCGCCTCGAGTCTCTTCTTCATCTTTGAGGAAATCGTCCAACATTCGCTGCCGTAAAGGAGAACAGATGTCACGTAACAGCTCAATATTCTTTTCTTTGTTATCAAAGAAATCCTCCTGTTTCGCAATAGTCTGCCCAGCTTTTGGAATGTGCTCTTGGCCATCCCAATACGTCTACGGATTTCAGTGTCGCACTTACCGTCCTTTGTCAAGACGCTTCCCAGATATTTAAACTTCTACGTCTGCTTGATTCTAGTGTTCCCGACCTGCAAATCGTATTTCGGGCTCATCCTTTTACTGATGACCATGCAATTCTGTCTTCTTGTAATTTATGCTTAGTCCTTTCTTCTCACTCTTCGTCGCTACCTTCTGTAGGAGATTTTGTAGTTTCTCTTCCGTGTATGCTATCAGTACTGTATCGTCTACGTATCTTATTTTGTTAAGGTTGTGGCTGCCAATGTTAAATCCCGGTAGGGTTTCCAATTCTCTCAGAATTGCCTCGCTGTATAGTTTGAACAAGTCTGGTGAGAAGACGCATCCTTGCCTTACGCCCCTTTCTATTTTTGTATATTCACTGAACTCGTTTCCTATGCGTATGCATGCTGTTTGCTGCCAGTATAGGTTCTTGATAATTCTGATATCCCTCCCGAATATATCAAGGTTGCTGAGCAGTTCCATCAGATCCTTGTGGCGTACTTTGTCGAAGGTTTGTAAAAAATTCAATAAGAAATTGGTCTGATTAGTAGTCCTTCCGACATGGTCAGCCACACCTGATTTTAAAGTTTCACCACACATTTCAACTTTTCGGTGTTTTTCAAATCTTATTTTTAAAGGACTGCTTGTTTCGTCTTTGTATTCTTTGTCCCAACAATATGGAAAATCGTACACACAGCCATCGTCCATGTTTTTCCCATTCTAGTTTTTACTTTTATGAGGTAACTGCTTATTATGGGACTGCTTTTGAATATTTCCCCGATGCGTCACAGGCAACATATTCTCTAGATCTTCTCCGCCTTACCTGGTAGAATTGTATCTTTTTGTTTTGCTTTTTGTTCTTTTTTCTAAGCACGTGTGTTTTCTGATGTTTGCAGACGGTATTATTCTTCGGTTGGTAATTACTTCTTGGGATGATGTCCTTTGTGCCTGTAAGGGTTTCCAAGCGCTTGTCTCGCTATATGTGAGTTTTCATTTGTGCGTAAAAGGCGCGCAGACGTCACTTTGTTCCAACTAATTTACTCATCTCTGCGGTTTTGTTTTATTGCAACGCGTCTACGCAATCAAAGGCAAAATCAATTTTATGCAAGTAGTCACATCTATCTACAGTTTTCCTGTGAACGCTAGGCATTAAAGGACAGTTTGCCATTCCGATTTATTTTTTAATCATTTCACCCCAAGAAAGGCAATAAAAGCCATTATGGTGCAAGGGATTATTAAGAGGACAATAAACGAATAGGATTCAAAGAGACAGAAGAGGGCGGTGATATTGCATTTAAATTTTTGAGGATCAAAGTTGACAAAAACAGGAAGTTGGAAGAGAGTTTCACAAGCTAGAAGTGCAAGAGAACAACACTGTTAGCACAGAACCTACGGTTACATCTAGCAATCTCAACAGCGAAATTATGGGACCTAACTGCCAATCTAGTACTCCACTTAATTTCAATGTACCAGAACAATTACTGTGAAAAAATGTATCGAAGAAGCGAAAGGAAAGCTACGTTACGGCGGTGTGGAAATGACTGAAGCAGTGATGCCAGGTCAGGACCGTTGACGATTCTTGTTTGGATTTTGTCAAGAATCTCTAAATCTATAGCAGGAGCGCCAGACCAGATGTGCACAAACGAGTGGTAGATTTATAAATATGAACGTTACAAGATGGATTCTGGCGATAAAAATCGTTTGGCACAACACAGTGAACCAACTTTTCTAGCAGTAGACCTAGCAATTGATTCAATATAATTGCTCTATTTCATGTCAGTGGAAAGCATAAGACCAAGAAGGTACAGTGAGATTCTCTCCAGGAGGTTAGCATCAGCCATACAAAAATAATCTTTAACATAATTAATAAAGAGCAGTTTCGCTTTAGAAGCGATACAGTGAACAAGTACTAATTATTTTTCTTTCATGTTTCATATATTTACTATTTTTATTCATTTTTTTCCCACAGGATTGACAAATGGTGATGGCTGTATGTTTATCGCTGTTTCCATTTTATGTACAGTGTAACCCGGATATAAGAGACCCGGAAAAAAGAGAAACCCGGATATAAGAGATGTTTTCTCTGGTCCCAAATTAGAGCCATACTTACCTAAACAAAATAGACCAAACCCGGATATAAGAGAAACCCGGTTATAGAGACTTCTTCTCCGGTCCCGACAACTCTCTTATATCCGGGTTACACTGTATAATTAAAAAAAAATTTTCTATAGTTGGCGAGTGGGAAGGAATGACTAATTTTTAACACCTCGACCATTTGAGGTATTTTTTTTATTATTTAATAAAAAGAAAAGAAAAAAGAAAATTAATAAATATCAATGCTCAATTCTAAGTTTTTACTCTGAAAAATTGACGTTACAAATGTGAATCGGTAAAATTCAGCTGAGTTTAGTCCGGTAAAGACTGACATAGCAACTCAAACATCGTGTTGTGCCAATATTCAAAATAAGGAGGAGTTTTATGTTCAACGTTCGAAATTCTGTTGCTCAGAGACCGACCACGTTTGAATTTAGGATAACATATTTTGATAGAGAAAAGAAAAAAAATAATAAAATATGTATAGAAAGGTAGAATTGACGTTTCGATATATTTTCCTTAAATCGAAATTAATACGCCATTTTTTTTCAATCGCAAAAGGGTAACATTAACGAAATTCAAAAAAAAAAAAAAATTAAAATAGAGTATTTTAACTGATTAAACAAAGATTAATATTTTTAACCTCAGTAAGTTCCGGAGTTTTGAAAAATATAATAAACAAAAGCTGATAGAATTCAAGAAGGAAAAAAATTGAAATAATATTAGTAAAAAGTAATCGACACTACCTACATCAAAATTTCGTTTAGCAAATCACTTCGCTAACGTACAGAGTTCGATCTTCACTGGTTATACCACCATTGCATCAGAGGAAAATAAGTAACAATATGATTGCCCTTGTGGTTAAGATTGTTGTGTATTTCTCATCAGTGTTTTTAATTTAGTGCTCAAGAAAAAGCTAGGATATCCGAGCTAGAATTCCTACACAGGAAAACGTTTCTAACTTGAAAGAATTTCGTAATATAATCTTTCTTTGCACTTCAAAATTTGGTTTTATACTAAGCCAAGTCTTTTAAATATCAAAACTGTTCTAGAATTATTCTTTTGGACATGTATCCTCGTCTTGGTTAGGATCATTTGTCTCTTGTAAACGGAAAATCTTATAGACTGGAATCTGAAACTAAAGAACTGGAATCTAGAACTAAAAGAATCTAGACAATCTTAGAGATTGGAATCTTTGATTTCGTTCAGTGGAAGAACGTGTGATCCTCATTCTTGGCTTTCCTCCCACGTCCAGATTCCCCATGACAGAACGTCGAACTGAAAATGTCACCCAGAATAAAGAAACAAAAACAAAGAAAACTTGCAAACAACAAATTTTAATGAATAACAAAGAAAAAAAATCGTACAAAAATATTTAAAAAAAATTCGTACAAAAATATTTAAAAAAATGAGGTTTTACTGGATAATTATAGAAAGGTCATGAAGTAACAATTCTTATTGGGTAATACAGCTTTTACAAGCACAAAAATGGCACTATTGGGTTGTTCGAATTTTTGTTAACGAAAGTTTTATTAATTTAAAAGCTATAGCCTCAAATTTCTGGATTGCTTGTCTCCCATGCTCACCACTGAAGTAACCGCATTACTGTCTGGCGTCTGTAAAGGCAGGGCGATAAAAAAGGACAACCGAGTTTATCTGCGAAGTCGTGCCTGGGTCGAGACAAGCAAATAACTGTTCGGTTTAATTGCAGAGATTTGCTGAAGGAATAAAATGGCCGACAAGATGAAAAGTTGGAAGGGCGAAGGAATTAGTTTTGAAGTTGATAAGTAAATCACTGAAAAAGAACGAAGACTCTTTGAGTTGCCTGATAGAATAGAATGCCTTTCGGTGCAAAAGCTTTTAGCTTTTAAATCATTACTAACGTTTTTTTTTTATCATACCATTACTCTTACCAGGAGATAAGTTTGTAATTATTCTTATTACAAATAACATCGGTGGGTCGCAGCTCATATAACAATTGCAGTTACTTCTCTGATATAAAAATGAAAGTGAGAATGTTTTCAGCAGAGAGAAGATTTCTAAAAGCTAAAATTCTATCAATAATAGCGAAACTTATTTAGCGAAAGCAGCTGTTTGAATAGAACAGCTGTTTTTTTTTTGTCAGCATTTCTTCGATCGGTTTTGATAAATATGTCTACCGAAATAGAACCACCACATTTCTAGTGATAAAAACCAGGTGACTTTACAATTAACTTTAGTTGGTTGTTTCTTCTTTGGCGGCATATCAGCACTTATGGGTTATTTAATGCCGAAATCTAAATATTTTTGTACGCAATTTTATTTTATTTTTGGAGATAACAATAATTTAGTGAAACAAGTATTACTAATTAACCCATAGCTAAGGGGAGAAGACGCGGATCATACCTTTCCTAAATGTATTTGCGTGTAAGTAAATATGACAAACCCAACAGGATTAACAATTCCGAACTATTATCAAATTGTACTACTCGCACAACTAACCTTACAGAAATTGGTATTCTCAAGCGGTCACCCATCTAAGTACTGACCAGGCTTCACGTTGCTTAACTTAAGTTATCGTATGGGAACCGGTGTTTCAACGTGATGTGGCCGTAAGCCACAATTAACTGTGGATGTCCGTTTTCTTCTCTAACGGGAAATGAAAACTAAATCGCGGTGGCAGTAACACATATGTAAATTAGAAATAATTTTTATTGGAGCCGACAAAGACCCCACAACCGCTACAAAAAAAAAAATTATGTTCGAAACTGTTTGCATTAAAATTACCTATCCTAGTAAATTAACAATCTATTGATTTAATAATATTAATGTATCTAATTTCTTCACTCCACCCACGCTACTTTAAAGATATTGATATCTATACTTTTTATTCATCGACTCCTCTTCTTTTCTCCCTCAGTAAACATTTGTGTAACACAACCACACACAAATGCATGTCTTTTAATACGAATAACGGTTTTTGTCATTTTCTAGTAATTGAATCAATGGCTATACAGGATGCGCAGTAAAGAAGCGGTAAGTTTAGAAAGAAATTTATTTAGCTATCATGATTCATGAACAAACTGATCAATTATCGTAGGTGTTCGAAATGTTTGCCTGAATGTTCCGCACAAACTTGTAAACATGGTAACCAGGAGGCAGCAGCTTTGCGAATTGTGTGAAAAGGAATTTAATTTCAAGCTTCAGTTAAGTTCCATTTCAATGAATCAGTATCGATGATGTCACGACTACGGTTTTGCAAGTGAGTTAAGAGTATACTCCAGATACAGTAAACCCATGACATTCAGATCTGGACTTTTAGAGGGCCACTGAGGTAGACGAATTAGGTTAAATTTGCTTTTTAATCCCCGCGCGAAATATCTATTTAAATTTTCCCCAAATCGTCATATTTCCGTGTAAATGGAAATGCTGAACTCGAATTAACAATTAAATTATGATAAAATCTACCATTGTGGAGTTATCGACAAGAAAAAATCGGACTCACTCGTGGTCATTCGTCCGCCATTACGGGCATTGTTTTATTACATAGAGCACTTCCGGATGCGCAATCATAATTTTTGGCCTATTTACTGCCCTTACTCCTCTTACTCGTCGAAATTACTGAGCACTATCGTAAAGCAATGACAAGAGAAAACTTTAAACAAAAACAAATTAAATAATACAATAAAACCTTTTTTTCTGTGTAGAATAGCAATGAAAAATTAAAAAAGAACAAATTAAATAACACAGTAAAGCATTTTATATTTTTTTAAATTGAAAATAAAACAAAAAATAATTAATGCGCAAACTTTCTAAAGAGCAAGGTAATTTACAAAATAAAATTAGAATGTAACAAAATGCTACATTATTTACATTATTCCGACTATTGTCCTCATCTTTGTCGCCATATTTATTACAATGTTTTGGCCGTTGTACGCTCCGGCCTTCTTCAGGTGGTTGGAATGTTGAACTGAACCCATTATTTCGCTCACTGTGGTAGACTGTTCTAGTTCCACGTGCCATGTTTTTAATGGATGTCAGTTATCAGTTATCTCCTGTTAATTTTTCCCTCTGAAAGTGGGATAAAGGCGTTGGTTAGATCCAGTGACAAGACCCAAAGAGTGTGAGTTCAATACCCGGTTAAGGCAGTGGAGAACTTTCAGAGGGAAAAATTAACAGGAGATAACTGACAACTGACATCCATTAAACATGGCACGTGGAACTAGAACAGTCTACCACAGTGAGCGAAATAAAGGGTTCAGTTCGACATTCCAACCACCTGAAGAAGGACGGAGCGTACAACGGCCGAAACATTGTAATAAATATGGCGACAAAGATGAGGACAATAGTCCGAATAATGTAAATAATGTACATAATACCTCATCTCAGAAATATAGACAGATATTGAAGAAAATGCTAGAAAGGAAATTCTAACAAGAACAAATTTAGGTTAGGGTTTTCTTTTTGTTCTTTATATATATATATATATATATATATATATATATATATATAGATAGATAGATAGATAGATAGAGAGAGAGAGAGAGAGAGAGAGAGAGAGAGAGAGAGAGAGAACAAAAAGAAAACCCTAACCCTAATCCTCTTTTGACATAATCAACATGTTGACCCCGCCACATTACTTTAAAAAATGGTTAGGATTGAAACCGGCCAGTAAGCGAAAGAGCAGTAACAAGTACTGGAGTTGAGAAAAAAAAAACTATTTTTCTGAAAAGTTGTTTTAATAGAACAATGTTATAAATTTCAACCAAAAGCAGCACTGGCTGCTCGGTCTATGAATGCCGAATGTTTCCATATAAGGAAATTGCTAATATTACCATTACCTTTAGACATGAGGAGATCAGATACTGCTCTTTAATTCCAACCCGATGGTCTGGGAGTGAAAAAAACAAAAAAACAGCGTAACTTGAGTAGCAGTGGCTACTCGGTCAATGGATACCGAATGTTTCCTTATAAGGAAGCGGTTAATATTATTAAAGAGTTAATTAAAGTTACAGCGAATCGCTTCGCAACTCACGCACCTTCCTCAATATTCTTGTCGATTTAAATAATTCCTCAAAAATTTAAATTATTTCCTTGGGATTTCAATATCTTCAAGATTTTGGAAACCAGTTTCCTGGACAGTTGCAAGTGCTATAAATTATGTCGCCAAAGTAGTGAACAACTGAAACCATTTTAAACTTAAAACTTAAGAGCAAATGACAAGGGAAAAAGCTTGATAAATGCGTTCCAAGTGAATTAACGGAATGCGCTTGTGTACGCCTTAAAAGCCTGCATTAATCATGTTCTACGCCATGAAATGAATTTTGTTTTACTTCGTATTATCATTTGTGATGAAAAACGAATTTTATAAGATAACCACAGCAGATCAGCTCAATGGATGAACGTGGATAAGAGACAAAAACCTCAATCGAACGAGTGGTGTAATCCTTAGGTTATAGATTTCATGTGGTAGAAGAGATTTTATCATTTTGTTATATAACATCCATTCTCATGTTGCAAAAAGAAATTTGTTAAAATTGAAGCGAGAGACTTAATTTCTTTCAATCGATTCGCTCAACCTTTCTCTTACAATTAACATTTTATCAAAATGCCTTCCTTCCAGACAAGAACCTATCCAAGCAATCATCATATTAAAGAAACTTTTAATTAATTTGTTTCTTTAAAGCAGTGTTTCTCAACGAGTGTTCCCCGGAACCCTACGGTTCTGTAAGAGGGAGTTAGTGTTTCCGCGAGAAACTAATAAATAGGCTAATGTATTTTTGGATAATAAATCCTTGGTTATTATAATAAAGGCTTCAACCTCTTATATTATTTAAAATTATAATAAGTATACGGGATGTATTTAGCGATGTCTATATAGCGTTAGAGTGAAACCGCCTTCACGAGTTAGTGGACAGAAGCTGTACGTGGCGGATTGAGTGACCCACTCGAGTACAGGCCGCATGCACGATGTTTATACGTTATGTTTACTACGTAAACTACGATAAAAATGTAAAAGAGATATTTAAATGGTATATAAAAATATTTATGCAGGGGTTTCCCTTTCTATTTCAAGGGTTTCGCAAGGATATAAAGGTTAAGGAACGCTGCTTTAAAGGAAGAATTTTTTATGTAGAGATCTGGTATCATGATACAAGAAATGTATCGAGGTAAATATTTGCATAGAATAAGTAATTTTCG
Organism: Acanthosepion esculentum; assembly: GCA_964036315.1. Lineage (NCBI taxonomy): Eukaryota > Metazoa > Mollusca > Cephalopoda > Sepiida > Sepiidae > Acanthosepion > Acanthosepion esculentum. Next base: position 51,580,263 of record OZ038493.1, read on the forward strand.
ATGATATTTTCCTATTTTGTTTAAATAAAACGCTTATTTTAAGGTAAATAATCTGATAGATATGCATGCGTTTTTTTAAAATATATTAGGTTGGTGCAAAAATAATGTCGTTTTTTGACGTTCAACTTCATGTGAGAAAACGACATTATTTTTGCACCAACCTAATATTTTACAAATATTTTTTTGTTTTTTAGCCATTTTTTTATTTCATTATTTTTCGCTAATTTAAGTAAATGCAAAACAAATTGAAACGTAATTGTAAAAAAATTGGGAGGAGAAAAATTCAACGATCGTGATTTATCGTCTGAAAAAATGACGTTTGACATAAAAGTGTTTATGGAGCAGAGGCGTGTCATTAAACTTTTTCACGAGGGAAAAAAATATCAAAGCTTGTTGAACGTTTACAGAAACCAAACAAAGGATGTGACCACAAGTAGGCGGCGGAGAATGCGTTTCAGTAACGTGTCATGTTTCGTGCGCATGTCATTTACAGCTGTCAACACACGAAATGAAGATCTTTCGCTCATCGCAGACGAAAAGTTGAGAACCTTCCTCTTCTAACAGAGTTATCGTGATTTCTGTATCTGTTGTCGTTTCAGATAAATAAGCGATATTACTTTTGGAGCGTGCCTCGTATGTAGAGAGGAGGAATGTAAGTGAAAGGAAAACAAACAGGCATGTTGGTTAGATATCAAGCGGTAATGATTGTAATGCAAATCGAAATGGAAAAGCATAACATTTGTAATGCATTGCATTTCCTTCATTTTTTTTTAACAAGAAGCTAATCCATGTTTCTATAATATTTAGAAATATTTAATATTCATAATATTTAGATAAAAGTATAGAAGGGCAACAAGGATTGAAAAGGATAAGGGAGTGAATGAGAAGATACAGGCAAACGTTCTTGAAAGAATAATAAAAGCATGGATAATCTTAGTTGTGTAATTTTTTTTATAGGTCTCGCTAATGTGAATTCAAATTGAATTACAAAGTCGAAGCATTAAGTGCATGGTTCTGAAAATGACAATAACGATAATAAAAAATTATAAAGAAACTTTTCTTTTTTTTGTTTTTCATTTTCTGTTCATTCATAGGAAAAAAAAAATCTGTTATTATCAACTTTATTTTTGAGAGCTGAGGAAAAATAATTTTTTAGATTTTAAAATGAATAAATTTTTCCTCAAATAATTCCATGACCCAAATAGTTAAATACCAAAATATTTTTGGGAAATTCTTTCAGTTGAAGATGTGTTTTGCACGTCATTTTGGTTGAATTTGCCAAACATCTTTGTTTTCTTCATTTTTTAAATTTTTTTTATTGTGGAATTTATCTTGGGTTTAAAAGAAAACAAGAACGATAACTCGTAGATCTTCATCCTCAAATTCAACGACTTTCAAAAAAGAAGATAAGACAATTAAACATAAATAAAAGGAAAAAGAAAATACTGTTTGATGTTTTTCCTTTTATGAAACCAGAACGACGGCCATTCACTTGTCTGATGATAGGAGCCATCTGCCTTTCTTGCGAAGAACCAACAAAACCATTAACCTAAGCTTAGAATTCTGACCTTTTTTTCTGCTTTATTTGTTTTTAATTTTTTAGTCGCTTGCTTACTCTTTCTTTCTTTCATTCTTTCTTTCTTTTCCCATTCATTGTATTTAAATCTTACCTTATTCTATTACCAATTCTTTCTCTTGCTTTTTCCTCTCTCCCCCTCCTTTCCTCTTATTCTTTCTTCCATCCTATTTTTCTTTTTCTTTCCCTCTTACATTATTTCCTCTCCTTCTTACTTTCTATGTATTCTCCATTTTTCCTTCAATTTGTTTCCGTTTCATTCTTTCTCTATCCAAATTCTAATTCTTCCTTTCATTCTTTCTTCCTTTCACTCTTTTCTCCTTTTTCTATCTTTTGTCCGTTTTAAAAAATCGTTTTTGTTTTCCTTTCTTCCAGCCTAAAATCCCCAAATAATTTTGCCTCTGACTGTGAAGGTAACAGTAAAGTACAAGTGTTTTCAATCATCATGTTAGCACCGTTCATTCTTTTAACACTCCAGTCCCCAGTTTCCAACCAGGAAAAACTGGTCAGCATCAAAATCCTTTTAAGCCGTAACCCCGCCCAACCTTTTTACCCCCTTTTTCTCATTACGCTAATCCCAGAGAATCCTTTATTTATATTTCCACGGAATTCGGATCATTCAGAGAAAGACACAGGTTCATTCCACAGCTTCCAAACTCAGGCCATTCTCTATTAACCTGATGATCAGATTAGAACGTTAGGGTCTCATCAAAGGTCGACACAAGGCCTGCTGTTCAGTTCGACAATCACCAAAAGCACGAACACAGCGTCAACTTTCTTCTTTATCTCGACCTACCAATTTATGACAAGATTGCCGCTCAACAGACCCCTAATCAACCCCAGGAAGGGTAACTAAAATTCAGGCCGGTGTGGAAAGGCTCGTTAACTTCGATCAAATAAAAAAATAAAAAATGAAGGATTGACGGCGATTCTAAAACTTTTTTGATTTTCTTTTTGCTCTCTTCTCAAATTGCAAATTACTTTTTCGCTTTCCACGCTGGATTTAATTATCAAAAAGATAAACACGATTAATGTTGATACAAAGTTAAGCACCTTGGGAACATGTCCATTATCTCGTGATTTTTTTCTTCAATATGAAACGACTTATAGAGATGCCGATATAAAAAACCGTAGCATAAAATACATACATAGTTAAAAATCCTTTTCTATATGTATGTGTTCTCAAAAAGTTCTGTTAAGATTCTATACAACAACGAAGATCATGCTACGCCAATGACTGTACGGAGGAATACTTTTATATTACTGTTCAAGGCTCATGATCCACTCAAGGTAGAGGGTTATTGAATGGAGTTTTTGTAAGGGCGTAAAGAGAGTAAATTAGTGTATATTATGAGGATATATAGGATATATAACGGTTGACACTAGAATTGAAGAGGTTAAGATTGTACGATCAGGGAAGCATCCTCTGGGGAGTTTGAATGAGGTTGTTGTATGAACGTAAGATTACGAGCTACGAAGTGTATATTATAAGGATATGTAGGATAGATAACGGTCGACCCTAGAATTGAAGAGGTTAAGGTTGTAGCGATCAGGGAAGCATCCTCTGGGGAGTTTGAATGAGGTTGTTGTATGAACGTAAGATTACGAGCTACGAAGTGTATATTATAAGGATATGTAGGATAGATAACGGTTGACCCTACATTTGAAGAGGTTAAGATTGTATCGATAGAGGAAGCATCCCCTCCGGAGCCTGTTTCTGGAGAAGAAACTGTCTGAGCGGGACTTTCTTCTTACCAGCGGAATACGTAGGGAATGAGGATGGATTGACTCTGTTACAGATGTGATGGTCTAAACTCGAACCGACATAGAAAGATGCTTATCAATATTTTATTAAGCAAGACTCGAACTCTGACTTGTGAAACTGCAGTCAGCTAGGATACTACTGACTTAATTTGAAATTATTATCACTTCACGATGCTTATACCATTTACTCATTTAAATATATATATATATATATATATATATATATATATAAATGCTTTTTTCGTGTCCTCATTGGGTCGTTACTATCCACAGCTAAATAGTCCTTCTTAATGTAATCGTTATAAGCATAAAATTTCAGTTCCTTAAGAAAAATATGTAAAGGGTGTCATCATCGTTCAGAGAAAAGTTGCTTGGGAACACCGGGTTTCAGTGTTCTGTTTTCACAGTGAGTTAATTAACAAATTTACTACTTTATATAAAGCAAATAAAAAAAGCAAAGATCGTAATATACCACTGTGTATATAAAGTTCCAGATGTACATATTGTGGAGATTACTACTACTTTCTTTGACAATGCACCCGCTAATTGGCGCTGTTTCAGGACTATGAATGGACGGGCAATAAAACTTCTTAATCACATTTTGGCTCTACGACGGAGCGACAACATCGGGACTTAACTATTCCCGGATAATTCCCCTTACTCGGAAAACTAACAAGTTAATAATAAACAAACCACGTATATATCGCACAGACTGAAATTAAGTACCTAAATGCTTTCTTTCCATTTTAACTAGTGTACACATAATATAATTTTCCATTTCTCTTCTTCCGTGAGTTGTGTTATTTATTTATGTAAATATGTATCTAAAAATTCTTCCATATATCTTCATATATATATATATATATATATATATATATATATATATATATATATTGTGTGTATTTAGGCAGCATTTTTTCATTCATACATGTTTCATTAAATAATATAGATAAGTGTTGTCTATATATTTTATGTAAGTTCTTTTCATATCGTCTGATAAGATTTAATAACATTATCATTAAACAATGAAAGAAAATCACAATATTGATACATATTTTTTAATCCAATCTAAGCTTTCGGCTTACATAAGCCATTATCGAAGATGACAATTACACAATATATTAAGCAATACACGAACAAGAAATTGAGCAATAAAGTCACTATACAGTTACTTATAATAAAAAAAACAAAGCATTGAAGCCGGTGGCTTGCAGCTCGAACAGTACTGGTAATTAATTTACTATTGTTTACCATTACATTTTATTGTTATTAATCAGAACCATTTTAATAATAAATTTCTGGGCTGTTGCTTTGTCTTGTTATTGTAACTTTATAGTGACTTTATTGTCACCCTGTATATATATATATATATATATATATATATATATATATATATATATATATATATATATATATATATATGTATATATATATATATGTATATATATATATATATACACACGCATATGTGTGTGTATATTATATATTTGTTCGTTTAATTTTTTATGTTTATTTTTATTTATTTGTTTAATTTTGTCTATATATTTCTTTTGTGCTTATTTATATTTATTTCTATTTTTATTTCTTTATTAATTTTATTTCTTTTTTATATTTATATATTTATTTTATTTTCCTTATTTATTTTTTACTCATTTAAAAAAAATTAGTGCTTAGATAGCAATGTAAGAATGTATTTATACGCTTACACTTACCAATTATTTCAGTTTTCTTGTTTAAGAGTTTATTTTGTTTTCTGAAACTAATTTTTTATTAATTTTTGCTCTAAATATAGTTTGCAGTTCTTACTGTTAATACTGTATGGGACTGTCCTTTTTATAATTTCCCATTTGATTTTGGTGGAGATATTGTTTTCTTTTTGGGTCTATATGTATTTTAATAGGGTTGTCTTGTTTGTGTATTTTTCTCACAATGGACATTTTGTGGTTGTAATATCTTTCTTTTACAGGTTTTCTTTAGCAACTATATATATTTTTTGTCTGTGTTAATGTTATTAGTTACAGTAGCTTTGTATATTATGTTAGTGGTTAAACATTTATTCTTAAGTGGGCAATTTTCTTTGTTTCTGCAATTATATTTGATTTTGTTATTTTGCTGGATGTAATGTTATTGTTGCTGTAATTCGTTTTGTTTACTATTTTTTATTGTGCTTAGTTATAATTTTCTACATGTTATCCATGTAGCTGTATCTACTTTTGATTGTCTTTTTATTGATAATTTTTTATAATTTGCTGTTTTTAGTGAAGTGTTTGTTAATTAGTTTGAAGAATATTTTTCCTATTTTTGTTTCTATTATATTTTCATCGTCGGGGTTGAACCAAATTACATTTCGTTTTCTGTTGTTTTTGCTTGTATGGTTTTCGTTTTTATATTCTAGTTTATTTGAAAATCCACTGTTTCTTAGAGCTGATTCGTATGCGTTTATTTTTGTTTTCATTGAATTTTTTAAGTTGCTAGTATTTGTTGAAAGTCTTTTATTTACAGACTTGAGTATTTGTTTAAATACAGTAGGGGTGGTTAGAATTTATGTTTATATGCATTGGGTTGTTATTTGGTTCTCTGTATGGTTTGTATGTTCCAATGTTTAGGTTGAAGGTTATATCTAAGACGTTTACTACATTTGGTTGGATTTTTTTATCGATCGTAGATTCCTGGATTTTGAAGTTTTTTATTATTTATTTTCTTATTTTGAGTGTAGTTCTGCCGTTGCAATTTCTTGAAATGAATACTCTATCGTCGCTATAAAGACCTATATCTTTTTTGTTAATTATATTTTCTTATTTATTGATTATGCATATCCCTACAAGCTCGCATATTTGTTTGCTTATTTTTCCAATGTTGCTTTTGTGGGATTTAGTAATCTGAATATTGGTTTGTCGTTATGGTTTTTTCATTTTTTAAATGGTTCTACTTTTGCTAGTTAATCTTATTCTATTGTTTAATTTTAGTTTAGTGTCTATGTTTTTAGCTTCTTTGTTTATATCAGTTTTTATTTCGTTATTTGTGGTTTTGTAAAATTTAGTAACTTCTTTATGAACATGTGTGTGTATGCAATAAATTAACCTCATATTAACAATGGTATACTAATATCAATAAACCTCACGGTATTGACGAAGCTTAGTCTGGCACGCGGCCACAAACATGGAGCGCACGGCAATTTGAAACTTCAGTTTGCTTGCCATTACTCTTCGGTATAGTGTCTATGTCTGCATCCATGTGTGTGCTCTTTGCAAATAGAATCTCGACTAAATGAAGAAAACAATAATGATTTGCATTTCTCCGACTGGTTTTGCTTGTTCCTCGTCCAAACTCTACCCCTTCTCGGCTGTTTCTTATCTCGGGTACATTACTGAGGTCGGAAGTGGAGTTTTCATAACACTCGGCAGGCGGACAAATCGAAGAACGTTTTGTATTTAGCGGGAATAACAAAGCTGGTATTGTATTAAGTAGAGAAGCCCAACTTCATTACAAAGGGAATAAGAAAGTGGGGAGACCATTTGTACAGTGTGAGAATGGGGACAGAGAGAAAGCTTGGGTAGGAGAATGAAAGGCTATTAAATTCAAGGGAGAGAAAGAAGGGGAGAGAGAGAGAGAGAGAGAAAGAGAGGTTTTATAGGATTGAGAAATAAAGAAATTAAAGAGAAATGAGAGAGAGTGCAAGTGAGAAAGAGACAAATTATCGAGTGAATGAATCAGAGAGATAGAGATAGAGCGGGAATGAGAGAGCAAGAGAAAAGGCGGGAGAGAAATGGAAACGTGAAAGAAAAAGGGGGACAAGAAACGAGATCCAGAAAAAAAGAACATCTGAAAGAAAGCGAGAAAAAGAGATAAAAAGTGAAATACAAAAGGTGATAAAAAGGGGAGAGAGTGGGATATACAGAGAAATAGAGAGAAAAAGAGAGAATGAAAAAAGTGGAACAAAGATAAACCTAAAGGGAATGAGAAACAGAGAGAGAGAGAGAGAGAGAGAGAGAGAGAGAGAGAGAGAGGGGGGGGAGAATGCCAGAATAAAAAGAAAAGTTTCGAGTTTACGTTTATTAATTTTTGATTAGAAATTGTTTTATCGTAATTTTAGCTATTTTTCATTGCAACCATACAAGTTAGGTGGGTTTTTTGGCATATCAACCCTGTGGGTTATGTCAAATCCTGTTTATACACACACACATATATATATATATATATATATATATATATATATATATATATATATATATATATATAATTTGAAAACGAATAATTTATAGGTAGCATTGTTTTTTTTTAAACGAACAGAACTCATTTGTCTGCACCCGGTTAAAGTAATTTCAAGTATTTGGTGTTTTATATTTTTTGGTGCAGCCCAGCTTCTTTCAGGAATCCAAAAATGTTATTTCAACTGACATGTTCAAAAAGGTCCTTCAGATTGTCGACCTTGCAATATTTGGAACGGACTTCATTGAAATCAATACATTTCATCAATATATGTTCCACTGTAAATGGCGCTTGACAGCCAACATAGAATGGAGGATCTCCTTTAAGCAGATAAGAGTGTGTTATGCATGTGTGGCTTATGTGGAGTCAAGCAAGGGTTACTTCCTCCTTTCTCACTTTTCTGTAACTATGGTAGGTCTTGATCGTTGGTTGAATCTTTTTTTTTAGTTTATTGTTAGTGGAGTTATCCCAGAGAGTTTATACCACCATTCAAACCGCCAGTTAAATAATTAAACTCATATTACTACTAGTACTATTACTGTAGAAATTTAACTGGGAACTATTATGACAGACGAAGGAAAATGAGACACTGAAATCAGAAGACATATTGGAATCGCGAAAGATGCATTCTAAAATTTAAAGAAAGTAATAAGAAATAGAAAAATTTCTCTGATGATGGCTTATGTAAGCCGAAAGCTTAGACGGGATTAACAATAAAAACATGTATCAACATGGTGATTTTCTTTCGTGTTTCGGTGATAAGACTAAAATTCGACAATATGAAAGGAATTTATTTAAAATAAATAGACAAAACTTGTCTATATTATTTAGCGAAACATGCATTAATATATATATATATATATATATATATATATATATATATATATGATGTATATGGCAGCAGTACACCATTTTTGGCCCAATCTGACTGTTGTAAATGTAGAGGATAACAAGAGGAGTCTGTTATAAAGGATAGGAAATTGTAGATAGACATGATCCCCCAACGTCTTGAAGGGATAAGACACGTAAAAGAAGTCTACCAGTGTGTGTAAAAATAATAAGATCAAATGTGGCACCGATTGATAGGTGATAAATTAAAAGTTTATTTGGTTGCATTTGATTTTCTTGCACCTGTTAGCGCAGTGGTTCAAACAGTAGACTTTCTGAGGTAAAAGGGACGAAAGTACGATTTTCGAAACGATTATATTCTTTATTTCCTGTCCGATCTGTTTACTAAAAGCCGTAGAACGACCGTTGGGAAACTTGTTATGTAAAGCAAGAAAATTAAAATGAAACCAAATACTAGTTGTTATGCATAATCAAGAGTGGTCTCCCCTTGTTTTGTTACTCTCCTCTTTCGGAGAGCTAATTCTGTTTACTGGGGCCATAAAATGACACTATACGCGAACCTTGTATTCTCAGTTGAATAAAGCTTTCTTAAAACCTATACCTGCGTACTTTTGTCATTACACTAGTCATTTATAATAGATGACAATGCTTCATCTCATAAAATATCAAATTCAAAGTCTTCCCTCACAGTAACCCCCTTGCGTTTTAGTGGCTTTATCGCTTTACTTGGGGTGAAATTATTATAAAAATATTAAGTTTGCTACGCACTTAATATAGTTGTGTATTTTCAACATCGTTCATGGTCGGTGTTCGAGCCCAGATAAAAGCCAAGATTTCTAATGCTGATTTTTAAGACTCACTAAAACACCCGACTGAAACACCTCAGCACTGCACAATCTTCCCATTTTTTCGAACCTTGCCTCATGCTATGCTAAGATAAACTTTCTAAATATCAACAATTTTCTCTGATTTTTCAAAAAAAAAAAATCTCTTAGCCAGACAAAACGTTGCTTTTATTCGTGGCGTATTTTGTTAATTAAGGGAAAATTTAAAATTTTTTTAAAAACAAAT
>OZ038493.1:51594731-51634731 GCA_964036315.1 Acanthosepion esculentum
TAACCGATTTAATGTGTCAATGTTTGGATTTCCTCAAACAATTTAAATTTGAGAGAATAGAAATTTTACATCTAACTCAATCATGTCTCTCCCCCCTCACTTCCTCACTTCGTTAATTTACATATGCTTAGTACTACCCGTCAAAAATGTGTTAATTTCTTTTCATTTTTCGTTTCAACCTTTGGAAGTAAAGTCTGATGATCCGCGGTCCTTTAAAAGGGCTGTGGTGAAATAATTTATTACATGGAACCTTAAAGTGGTCTGTTTTTATTTTTATTTAAATTATTAGCTCTGATTTACATTGAGCTCTCTGTATTTTATCCTCCTTGGGTCTATCCATACGGATTACCTAGTTTTTCGTAAATTAATATATATATATATATATATATATATATATATATATATATATATATATATATCATCAAATAAATAAATATAAATAAATGTACATGCAAGTGTTCCAACACACACACACGCACACACTCATATATATATAATATCACTCTTCCGTTCTCTCTCTCAGTCTCTCTCTCTCTCTCTCTCTATATATATATATATGTAGAGAGAGAGAGAGAGAGAGAGAGAGAGAGAGAGAGAGAGAGAGAGCGAACAAGTAATCAGCTACATTGATTTCATAATTTTATATTTTGCTGCATATTCTTGGTTTGTAATTACTACTCAGAGTTGCTATTTTTAACCATTCAAAAACAAAAATTTAGGAAGTTTGACTTTCCCAGTGAAGTATCTTTACGCCGTTCGGAACAAACAATGTTCATTTTACTTTGGCAGTATACATTGAGTCGTTATCTTGTTTCAAATTCTCAGTCCTCTTCAAGGTCCTACTATTTCACCGAAGCAAAATATTAGCTTCCAAAAAATCCGATAAATCATTCCGTTTATGGGTGTTTCAATCACGTGAACTGCCTCAGTACAATTGCAAAAAGAAAAGCCTCACCTCCACAAAATATGATATTTTCACCTTTGTACTTTACTCTTTGGACGATGTTTTTTTTCGATCATAGGCGCATACGTCTTTTCTCTATATATGAAGAGCTGCTTTGTGGCGAAAAAGTTCGATTTTAAACTTCAGCCGATAATCATGGTACTTTTTTTTTTTTCAAAAAGATATATTTCTCGTTGAGTACGGGATTTTAAACCATTCCCGTGGATTTCATTAGTAATAATTCCGTTGGTAGCCAATATTCCATCTACATTCTTTGCATTTTTCGAGTTGTGTATGAAGAAAATTTCAATGGAGCGTCAGTTCTATGGAAGTTTTTGTTTTACCAAACTTATTCCACTTCAAAATAATCGAGCCAGGATATTTAACAGCCTAGTAATAGTTCGAGGAATCAAACATTCATCATGTTGCTTAATTATAGCTTTCTTTTGTTTAGTTGAGCGCCCCTTTACTTTAATCATGAATGCCTTGTTGCTGCGATGTCATCATAATGATAGTGAAATGTTCCTGTAAGATTTTAACAGTTTACAGAACTTTCATAGATTTTCTATAATGAATTCTTTACATATATATTTTTTCTGTCGTTAGCTTTTTTCATACTAAATTGACCTTTGCATTTTTGAAATTATGCATTTTTTTAGTAATTGTTAATTTTAAATACATCGCCATTGTCTTTATCTTGTAAAGCACAAAGCCAGATATCGAACAGATATCACATTCAAATTTTGTCCATATTAAACGATACAACTTATATGTGTCTGTCTATATTTCTGAGATGAGGTATTATGTACACTATTTACATTATTCGGACTATTGTCCTCATCTTTGTCGCTATATTTGTTACAACGTTTTGGCCGTTGTACGCTCCGGCCTTCTTCAGTATCTGTCTGTATTTCTGAGATGAGGTATTATGTACACTATTTACATTATTCAAACTATTGTCCTCATCTCAGGTATTGAACTCCATTCAGTGACAGAACCCAAAGAGTGTGAGTTCAATATCTGGTTAAGGCGGTGGAGTACTTGGAGAGGGGAATTAACAGGAGATAACTGATAGCGGACATCCATTAGACATGGCAAGTGGAACTAGAACAGTCTTCCCCAGTGAGCTAAATAAGGGGTTCAGTTCGACATTCCAACCACCTGAAGAAGGCCGGAGCGTACAACGGCCGAAACGTTGTAATAAATATGGCGAAAAAGATGAGGACAATAGTCCGAATAATTTAAATAGTGAACTTATATGTGGCTCATCACAACTATGTTGTTACCAAAAACATTACAAATTGTTGCCATCATCGAAGAATAATAATTTTAAACAAAGATTTTAATGTGTGTTGTAATAATTCAAAGTTTTAATTTTGGATTTAATCGTAAGAAAATAGCATACAATTAAAATCTCTGTCATTAAATTTTTAATAAGAATAATGTATCCGTTAACAAATAGGATTCGATGAAAATTAATTCTAGTTAATTTTATTTTAAAGCAAAATTAACTCTGACAGAATACAAACATACATATGCCTGGGCGGGAGCGGTGATTCAATAGGAATAGTACAAACAATTTCAGCTTGACCATACAAACAAATGGTATTAATTTAAAGTGAGAGCCTGGTAAAGTAGACTTTTTTGGTGGGGGATTTTAAGATTTAAACGGATTTAGCTTATCGAGTCCAGGACGCCAGAGGGCCAATAGGTTGGGAAGAGCGGAGGCGACGATGCCAGGAGGTCATTGGGCGTGGGGACAGGGAGACGGAGGCCAGGATGCAAACTGTCGAGGATGCCATGGGGCATGGAGACGAGGATGCCAGGATGCCAGAGGGCGAGGAGGTCAGGCGGCGTGGAGGCAAGGACGACAGGAGGCCTGGTCTGGTCACCGTGAACGAAGACATGAGATTTTGTCCATTTCAGATTGAAACTGAAAGAGAAGGAAAATAAAGAAATGCATACGTATTTTGTCAGAGAACTAGAACAGATAACAGTTGTGTCCATAATAATTGGAGTACTTGGAGTGATTCTCAACACTTGGCGAAAGATTCCGATGAAGAAATTAAAATTCTGACTGCAGTATTACTAATGAAGGGAGCGCTGGTAAGTATTAAGGAGACTTACTGTCACTTGATTTGTAGAAACAGACAATAATAATAATAATAATAATAATAATAATAATAATAATAATAATAATAACTGCAGGTTCCACATTAAGAAAACAGAAATAAATCGCTCGAGAAGTTTGCTTTTCTTGGCAAATATTCTCCGAAAGGTGAAATCTGTCTGAGGTCGTACGACAGCTATAATGCAAGATCTTCTGTTGAAGTGTGGATGAAGAGAAAATAATAATAATAATAATAATAATAATAATAATAATAATAATAATAATAATAATAATACTAATAATAATAATAAGGATGATGATGATATTATAGAAACGTTCTGCGGCCAATTAATTTCTCTATTATTGAACCTTTAAGATAAGAACCGTTCTTGAGGGTTTGTTCTGGTTGTGGATTTCAAAGGCGCACGACCATGTGGCTGAGTTCATTCTTTACAAACCGCCCGAGTCATCTCCACTCCCGCACCCTGTTCAATGTCCCGAAACATAAATAGACATTTTCAGCGCTTACACACCCGGAGGACAAATCTTAAAGTATTTGCTAAACACCTTTTATATATTTTTTTTTCGGCCTGACACGTTTTCATTCTTTTTTTTTCTCCACCGGTTTTTACTTACATCGCTTCATTTTTTGACAATTTCTCGTTTTCTGACGTGTTAACAATAACGAACAAGGCAGAACAAGGCCGTCACAAAAATTCGACATGTCGTGTTAAGAATTGCAGTGACACATTCGTCGTTTAGTCTAGTTAAAAAAAAAAGGGCGAAAAATAATAATGAAGTCTTGTTTATCTTTCATTGTTTGGAATGTTTTATATTCTGAGGGTCTAAATATAAGTGGAAGACGGGTGCCTAATGTACCCGTTTTGTCGTAATGCACAATAGAGTAACAAATAAACGAATGCAAATAAAGAAATAAACTATAATAAGCGAGGGCATCCGGTTAAGCGCAGGAAGTGGAGTTTTAGAAAAATTTATCTTAAACTCGAACAAGACTAATCAATTAAAATACACACACACACACACACACACACACACACACACACACACACACACACACACACACAATAGTATATACCACATTTTCCGGCGTACAAGACGCTGCGGCTTGGAAGACGCACCCTAATATTGGAAATAAATTTCTAAGAAAAAAAAACTTATTCTCATATAACAACATATTCACCATGCGTCCCTCACATACTGGTGTCACGTATTGTTTACATTAATCACTCGTCCGATTTTATTTGTATGGCAATGACATACTAATTTATAGCAGAAAGGCTCTCACCATCGCTAATAAACAGAGGATGTTTAAGCTTGTGGCTTGGCTCCAGGAAGGTTTATAGTCTTGGAAATACATGTAACAGCTAAGTACTGAGGTTACATCATATAAAAGGCTGGACTAGATAGATAGCTAACATTATAGTGTAATAACTCAAAATACAAATCCACGTCCCTATCAGTCAAGCCAATTAGGTGACCGTCCAAGCTTACTTGAGCCTGGGCGTTGTCTTACATTCATCTTGGAAGAGGCACACATTTTTCAGAGTATTTTTTAGGAAAAAAGTACGTCTTGTAAGTCTGAAAATACTCTATATTATATAACCAATATTTCATTAAGAAATAAAAAAAATAGGTCAGATTTGAATATATTTCGAAGTAGACTTACATCATCTTCAGAGAATATATTAAGCTGAAACAAACGTTTGTAACATTTTTCCTATAGGGGATAAAACGGGATTTAGTTTGAACATGTGATTTAGTTTCACACGTGATTGAAATTTATGACATATTTACATATTCTGAAAAGTTATATTTCACCGTATCTTTATAGACAGCTTAATGTGTGGATTTTAAATTTTAAATATTTTTAAGTTAAAAGTGAAGATGGAAGAAAATTAAATGCATTTTCGCCGTTTAAAGCTCTTTTATTTTTGGAAAGAAAAAACGCTGTAGAATCAGTAAAAAGATATGTGCCATTTATGGGGATGGTGCCATAGCTGAGTTTCCTGTCTGAAAGTGGTTCGCTAGGTTCAGAAGAGGAAATCTTGATTTGGAAGACCAAGAACGTTTCGACAGTCCTATAGTTCTTGATGATGGCCAAATCAAATCGCTAATTAAAAATATTCCAGATCATATGGGACATCGCAGAAATACTTCATATATCTTATATAAGCGTTGTAAGGCATTTGAACACACTTGCATATGTGAATCGTTGTGATGGTTTTGCGCTTTAGGATTTTACCGAAAGCAAAATCTTAATGGATCACATTTCCATTTCTCGGCTCAAGTGCAACGAAAATGACACTTTATTTTGCTCAAAAGAAAAATCACGTGATGAAAAATGGACGTTTTACAACAATATGAAACGAAAATGTCATGGGGGAAACGAAATGCCGGTTTGCATCAAAAGCAGTTGAGGCTGCGTATCTGGTGAGATTGAAAGGGTGTTGTGTATTACGGGCTCCTTATACAAACTGAGACTTTCAATTGATGACACAGTACTGATAGCAAATACGGAAAAGAAATGACAAAATCTCCTACAGAAGGTAGCGATGGAGAGTGAGAAGAAAGGACTAAGCATAAACTACAAGAAGACAGAATGCATGTTCATCAGTAAGAGGATGAGCTCGAAATGCGATTTGAAGGTCGGGAACACTAGAATCAAGCAGGCGCAGAAGTTTAAATATCTGGGAAAGCGTTTTGACAGAGGACGGTAAGTGTGACACTGAGATCTGTAGACATATTGGGATGGCCAAGGATATATTGGGATGGCCAAGGGCATATTGGGATGGCCAAGGACATATTGGGATGGCCAAGGACACATTGCAAAAGCTGGGCGGAGTATTGCGAGACAGGAGGATTTCCTTGGTTACAAAGAAAAGAGTACTGAGCTGTTACGTAACATATGTCCTTCTTTACGGCAGCGAATGTTGAAAGATTTCCTCAAAGATGAAGAAGAGACTCGAGGCGACGGAGATGTGGTTCTACAAAAGGATGCTAAGGATATCATGGCTCGAGCGTGTGTGCAACGATGAGGTCTTAGAGAGGATGCAAACAAGGATGAGGCTTATACTTAACATCAGGAAGAGGCAGCTGAAGTGCCTGAACGTGGTCTGGTGGGGAGGAAGCAGAGGAAAGGAACTTGTTGAGAGCTGAAAGGGATCGAAGGAGGTAGAGAGCCATGATCGCCTACGTCCTGAAAGGACATGGCACATAAAAAGAAAGACTCATCCTAATTGGACAGATGAATCGATAGAAAGCGTCCCGAAATGGCCAATCGGAAGGATGATATCTTCCATCTGGATAACGCTATACCTCACGTACACTTTGCAGAAATTGATACAACTCGGCTGGGATGTCCGACTACCGCCGTACTCTTGAACCTTCGCATTACTACTTAATTCGATCCCTACAAAATTCTCTTAATGGGAAGAAATCATATTCCTCGGAAATCTGTAAAAACTACTTAAGACTTGTTTATCGCCCAGAAAGATGCTAAATTCTATGAGGTTGGAATAATGAAGCTGCATCCATCAAAATGGACATATGTTGTTGAAAAAAATCCTGTGTATAAATATCTAAATATTACTTTGTAATACATCTAATTAACGCTATCGATGGAGTAATGGGTAGCGGTTCGGATTGAGAAATCGGAGAGCCGGGTTCGAATTCCAGTTGAATCCATTACATTCACTTACGTGCTAATACCCTTGGGAAAAGTATGAATCCTCTTCTTCTCCTCCCAGCAGGACCGTGTTCTACTGCAGAAAGAAATAGCAACCTACCGCGGGAAAAATCTGCCTCCTCAGTCATATATCGAATGATACATGATCGCCTAAGCATGTATCACCCATGGCACATAACTGATTGACACTTTTGTCCCAATTTAATAATTGAAATAAGTTGCACGCAAAAGCAATAATACTAGAACAAAATAAAAATAAAAAAACAATTTATCAAGACACAGCATATAAAAATGATTTCGCGGTAACTAAGACTTTTTTAGATTCAGGGATAAAGGATTATTATTGTTGTTATTATTATTATACACTTAATGTACACCTTTGGCTTTTTTCTTTCTATATCAAGTCACATCTTATTTATAGAATGCATAATTAACCAAGCGTAATTATGATTATTAGTTATTAATAAAGAAGCTTCACTAGCATGCCATTATGACTGATGGAAGAGAGTGCAGACAGGTTAAATATTCTTCCTCTACTCTTTATATTCTTATTTTAAAAATCAACGAAAATAGATATGGAGTTTTCTTCCTTGGAAAGTCATTTTTGTCAATTTATACATAAAGTTACCGAGAAACAGGTGGCTTAGATGGACCAAAAATTAACTTGTTCTCCAGTCTAGTGAATTTTAACAGTGTTGCACTGACAAAAATTGCACAAGGGTGTGCTGTTGTTAATGTTTTATAATAACAAAGACGCAAAAATATAAACAAGCAGAAATCGAATCGTTATAAAAGCGAACATTAATTGTTAATAAATATAGAATTCAGCTTGAATCCAGTTTGAAAGGAAGGATCGAATTGCTACAGGCTCCCCTACCCCCGGGTCTGTTTATACAGACAAACATCTCATTTACGGACCAAAAATCAAAGGACTTCGGATGCACCAGACAAAATCTGCAGGCAAAATAAAAAAAATCTGGCGGAAAAAAACTTCCAAATCGTCAGCGAATGTATTTCAAAATTTGCGCGCTTAGCGGTACGAGTCGTATTAGTTCTCAAAGTGACCGTTTGGCGGCGGTAAAGGGCCTTTCAATTGTAAACAAAGACGGGTGCATTAGCAAGTAGCTGTGAGAAATCTATTATTTTTGTTATTTTGATTAATATATTAATTGTTCTTCCTTTATCTTTGCATCGAAGCAGAAGGAAAGTGTAAAAATGAAGCATACAAACCTAAATATCAGTGACAAATTAGAGATTCTTCCATCTACGGACAATTGGCTTTAACGGACCACCCCATCCTGTTATTAGTACGTTGATGAGAGGTTTGTCTGTACTTTTTAAAATTCTTCTGCTGCCACTTAATTTAAAAATAATTTGATGTAATTTCTGTACAAACAATTATTTTTATTTCATGGGTGACTTTCGCTGGATTTCGCAATTAATTTCAGTTATTCCCAAATTTATTTCCAAGTTATAAAATTTGTTATCGTACAAAAAATCACATAAAAAACCGCCCAAAACAATCAAACTAATGAAAATTTAGGAATCCCAAATTTCAAGATTGTGGGTCCGGATCCGCAAACTACAGAAGAACTCAAAATTGATCGCTGCATTTAAGTACAGACAACCTTCTCATCTACAGACCGGATCTCGGATGCAACGGACAAACTCTACAGGCAAAAAAAAAAAAAAAAAAATCCAAATCGTCGGCGATGTATTTCAAAATTTGCGTGCTTAGCGGAACGAGTCGTATTAGTTCTCAAAGTGACCGCTTGGCGGCGGTGGCGGGCCTTTCAATTGTAAACAAAAATGGGTGCGTGAGAAAGTAGCTGTGAGAAATCTATTATTTTTGCTATTTTGATTAATATATTAATTGTTCTGCCCTCATCACGGCATCGAAGCAGAAAGAAAGTGTAAAAATGAAGCGTACAAACCTAAGTATCAATAACAAATTACAGCCTCTTAAGAAGTTAGTGGCTGGAGTTTCGGTCACAAAAGAGTACAAGGAGTATGGTGTAAAAGAAACAAACAGAAGGAACTGGAAGAAGCGGTGTATAAGTGGTACCTTCAATACCAGTTACCAAGTTCTTTCAATGGAGGAAATAACAGAATCAGTTCTGGCAAGCGATGATACAATTGAGAGCTCCAGTGACTCGGAGGAAGAGGTGGTCGTGTAACCAAAAATGTTTCATGTACGAGATTCCATTGACATTCTCTTACAATTCGTTAATACAACAGATAATCCTTCCATTCAAATTTATTATCAACACCTCCGCACATTAAGAGAATTAATAATTCCTCAACAGTATAAGTGTAGAAAGCAATTAATTTGGATTCATTTCTTAAGCCTAAACCGACACTAACCGTCAGGGCACCCCAAGCACCAGCACTGAACAAATAACTGTAGTAGTCACCAGCAGTGTTTCAGAGGAACTTCATAGCTTCTCTGACACAGAATAATAAACCAATCTGAGTTTCCACTATATGATCACTGCAGAAAAAAAGACTTTAACAAGTTGTAGTATACATTTTAATATTTATATTAAATATAATGTTATTGTATTTTTTAACTGTATATATTAATATTATTCCCTTTGAGAGAGAGCACTTCGTGTGACATGCTGTATTTTTTATTACTGTATATATAGTAAGAAAACAATATATAATATATATATATATAATATTATATATACAGCATACATATACTTATATAATATGTAAATATATACAGCAAGCATATACTGTATATAAATATATACATATGATTATATATGCGGTAAGGAGGCGCGATGGAGTAATGCATAGCGGTTCGGATTGAGGAATCGGAGAGCCCAGTTCGAATTCCAGTCGAATCCATTACATTCACTTACGCTTGGGAAAAGGTATGAATCCTCTTCTGCTATGGGTAAATAGCCGGACAGATCTTGCCTTGGATGTCTACCGCGGAAAGAAAGAAATAGCAACCTACTGCGGGAAAAATCGAAAGATACATGATCGCCAAATTGACTGATGCTCTCTATATATCGTACAGTATATATTTATTCATGCCATATATACATGTTTATTATGGGGCGCCTCGAGGTGGTGTAATGGCTAGCAAGCTTGTCTCGCTAGAACAATTACGTCTGAGTAGTGAGTTCGATCCTCACTGGGTGCCACTTACTTTCGGCCTTGTGCCACATCCAAGCGTAGCTTGGAATATCACTATACATGTTTATTATGATCATAACTACTGGTAGTTACTATAGTAGTTTTATAACTCAAAAATAATCCTTTAACAGACCACCCTCCCCCTATTAGTCCGTTGATGAGAGTTTTGTCTGTATTTATATTTTATAAATTCCAATATTAGGTGTGGGCAGCAAAGAACCGGTTTCCAAATTTGTATTTCCATTTAAAAAGAAAAAAGAGCCTTGGGACCTTTTTACAAACTTCATATTTTTTTTTCAATTTGTTTTCTTTCGCCAACAAGTTCTCCCAGGCTTTTGACACACACGCAATGCACCATGCAATCAGTCTCCTGACGCACTTGTAAAATTCGTCCCATTCCAAATAGTATAGCTTATCTTCACTAAAGGAACAGACTGACAGGTAAACATTATTTGCACATATTATAATCAGCCGATAACATTTTAGATGTGAACCGGACAGTTTCTTGGCATGTGGCACGTCACTCTTCAAACGAGAGTAGGGACAGGGTTTATTTGGTTGGGAGGGGGGATGCTGACGGGAAAAAATCCGTCTGTCTTTTTGCCTGCGAAAAATCCTTGAAGTGAAAGTTACTACAGAAGGTAACATGTACGTGAGGAATTTTAGATGCTCCCGGTTGTTCAGCTGTCACATCCTTGTGTATCATTGCTAACACCGCCTAGCCCACCGAGTAAGGGTCAGGGATCAAGAGTTTAACAAGTGTCGTCACTGCGGGAAAGGCGCACAAATTCCTCATCTTTGTTCCACTTGTTCATCTTGGCACGTATGTTTTACCATCGGTTATCGGTTTCTTTATCACACAGACATTGGATTTCTCAGCTTTATCAACAGAAGAAATTTGGAACGAAATATGAGCGACTTTTCTCTGTGGGTTCTTGAGATGCAAACAGTGACCTTTGGGATGGATGTTTTCTAAAAATCAGGAGATATCAGGGTGTCAAATTTTCTGAGGCGATTTTCGAAGTCGACCCCGCTCATAATAGTTTTAAAAAAAGTACTTAAGTCAGGTAAAAAAAAACAAACAAACAAAAAATAAACAAAAAACAGAAGGGTAGAAAACCTATAAACCTAACTCCTGAAAAAAAAAAGCTTACAGAAGCCAGTAAGCCTCCACAAATTGCAATGCCTACTACATTTCTTAAGCTGTAGTTAACAAGCCAGTGTTACAGAGTAGAGTAGAGTCTTCTATTATTGAAACCTTTTGTTAGAAAGACTCAGAGTTTAATTTTTAAGAGAGAAATGTTTTATTTCAAAAAGCGAAATGTTACTCCCTTTTTACCGAAATATATGTCATAATTTATCGCCTGAAAGTCTTGACTGAACAAAATTTTCTATTTTATACCGCCTTATACACTGTCTTTGGTCGAGTAAGATTTTTCTCTTGAATAGCATAAAGGGCGTATAAGTAAAAAAGCAATAATCCGAGTTCAACTGAAGAATCTTAATACTCACCTTAATCTCTGTTTCTCTTGAAAATCTTAAACATGGAAATCTTCAATGGACAAGTGCAAATATTTGCTAACAGGAGGCTATTATTTTGTGTATTAGACCCTAAAGGATTTTTTGACAGTTCTGCGTATTGGGAAAGGTGGTAATTTTTAAAAAAATTCAGTTGCAAGCGATCTCCGCCTCAGAATGAACAGAGAAGTAAAGAAACCTTTTGGATCGCAAAAAAAAATTTAAATCTATCAAAATAGATTTAATCTCAGTTAAGAGTTTATGCCTTCAACGATTCTCACGTGGAATAGCAAAAGTTTTTTTCATCCTAAAGTGGACGAATATTCGCCGTTAATTTCACACTGTTATGGCTCAATTTGAACATTTATGCTCTACAATCTAGGAGAATTGTCGCGCACCAAATTTGATCGATCGAAATTAAATTCTGTATATCAAATATCGAAGCTACACAATCTTTACAAATTGTTTCGTGTCAAAATGGTCCCAACAACTCCGAATAGCAATGAAAATATTCTTGACTATGACTTTCAGCAGATTTTTCAGCTTTGATTTTCATTTTAGTTTGTAGTCACTTATACTTAATATCAGGAAAAGCCAGTTGAAATTTACGTCCTGGGTATGCCGATAAACTACATCCGCGTCCTGGGTAAGACGATAAACTAAGCCCAGCAGCAAGGTCTCTGATAAGGAGGTTTTGAGGAGCGTAGAACGACCTCTTAATTGCTAGTGTTCGCAGGTCCACCCTGACTCGAGGTGGTAGCACCTGTTAGGATCTCAGCTATGGGCAAATAGTTAACATCCAAACAAGTGTAAAAATAGATTTTAATACCAGAAATACTTTGTAATAAAAAAAAATTATTACCAGCAATAATCTTTGAAGGAAAAATTATTATCAGCAATACTTTAAAAAATACCAGCAATATAAACAGCTATACATTCTTTGGTAAAAAATATGACCAGCTATAGATTTCTTCAATGAAAAATATTCCCAGAAATAGATTTATGAAGAAAAACATTACCAGCAATAAAAATTTTGTCGGCATTAAATAACCCATTGAGGTTGATGTGCCGTAAACCAAACCAAACAAGTTGGAAATTCTCGAGCACAAAATGAGGAAGGGGGGCTTGGAAATTTTCATACTCACAAGACAGATTGAAGGCAAGGACAGGAAAACAACGAATAACCTACTTATCGAGCTTCAGTAAATGGATGGCAGAGCAATTTTTAGGAAAGATAAAAATCGAAACATTGCTAAGAGCTAAAAAGGACAGGAAATTGTAGAGATACATGATCGTTTACGCCCTGCAGGAACATGACGTACACAAGAAGAAAAAGCAGAAGAAGGCATGAACTGGATATATGAAGATGCTTGCAAACAATTTAAAAATAATTATAACAACAAAAAGATTCTAGCGAATTTCACATCCACTGCCTGTAACGTTTACGCGGGTTGCCATTAGACAGCAAAGAATGATTTAGCTTAAAAGAAAAGAAAATTCATCTACGATCCGGTTAAATGTCCGTTGCTTTTTATTGCACAATTTATCTTTTCTCGCACATTTGCTGTCATTTCGTGCATCATCGTTGTTTTGGGACACTGACCACATTATTGCCTTGAGCTTCTGACCTCATCACAGACTCGTGACACTGAACCCATGGCAGTCGAGTGTCAGTCAGTCCATCACATCAAATGGTCGGGTGGCAAATATTAATCAGCTTCCGAGCGAAATGTGAAGAATGCTTTTTCTGTGATTTTTTTTAATGCTTCATCATTTATCTTTCCCATTTTTTGCTTTTCTTTAGCGACAGTGATACATTCAGTTCTTTCTTTTGTTAAGTTATCTATCTATCTATCTATCTATCTATCTATCTATCTATCTATCTATCTATCTATCTATCGCAGTCTGCGCATTATCTATCTATCTATCTACCTACCTATCTATCTATCTATCTATCTATCTATCTATCTATCTATCTATCTATCTATCTATCTATCTATCTATCTATCTATTGCAGTCTGCGCATTATCTATCTATCTATCTATCTATCTATCTATCTATCTATCTATCTATCTATCTATCTATCTATCGCAGTCTGCGCATTATCTATCTATCTATCTATCTATCTATCTATCTATCTATCTATCTATCTATCTATCTATCTATCTATCTATCTATCGCAGTCTGCGCATTATCTATCTATCTATCTATCTATCTATCTATCTATCTATCGCAGTCTGCGCATTATCTATCTATCTATCTATCTATCTATCTATCTATCTATCTATCTATCTATCTATCTATCTATCTATCTATCGCAGTCTGCGCATTATCTATCTATCTATCTATCTATCTATCTATCTATCTATCTATCTATCTATCTATCTATCTATCTGGTTCAAATTCTGTTGGTGTTGTAGGCAAGCATTCTATTAAATTGGCTTTTTTGTAATCGTATATATCACTATTTAATCTGGTAAATGCCACAATGTTGGAGGACCCAGTGAGGATCAAAACCGCTACAGTGGCAAAAATCGTTTAGACTATTTTGCTGACTATTATTCTATAGGTGTCGATTAAGTATTTACAGAGCTGACTTTAGTCTGGCACAAGGCTGCCAACACTTAGCACCGCGTTGTGATAGAAATCCCTATATTAAAGTATTGTATCTTGCAGATCTTGTTTACTAATTATCGTTTTATGCCGGTTGCTCACTGTGCATGTCGGGTGCCCACAGGCACGCTCAGTGTCCCACAGGCTCGCTCAGTGTCTCACCTCACTTTTAGCAGCAAAGGTCGACGTATCTAAACATCTGGTTAATGTTTATATTGCTTGGAGTGTGTTATTGTTGCTTCGGTCACGATTGTATTTGAATAAGAAGTGGTACTTTATAAAAAAAAACGACGCACGGGGCAGATACAGTAGGAGGCGGAGGTAAAGATTGAAAGAGTGTGCGTGCGTGTATGTGTGTGTGTGTGTGTGTGTGTGTGTGTGTGTGTGTGTGTGTGTGTGTGTGTGTGTGTGTGTGTGTGAGAGAGAGAATAGGATAATGAAGAAAATTAAATCGTTCAACCTCAGGTGTATGCTAATCGCAAGTTAGATTGCTAACTTTTTCAGGATGAGTTGTTCCCCTTTAAGACGTCATATTTGCCTCAGTTGCGTGATCTGTAACTACATCTACTTGAAGAATTAAACATCGCAGTAATTTGTTTTGATAAATCCTTCAAGAAGGATAAATCCTTGATAGAATTATTTTTTTCATTTGTTAACAACATTTGCTTTATCAGTGTGCGCTGCAGATGTGAATGTGCGCGTGGCGAAGTGGTTATCATCAATGAATGTGAAATCGTGGTGGTGAGTTCAAATTCCGGTACGAGTACGTTGAGTTCTCTTTCTCAAAAATACTCATCACTTTTCCTCCCAGCTATGGTTTAAATAACCGGATAGACTGGGTCCTTTAGCCTTGGTCAATAGTTTAGGAAAAGGGCAAGTCGGTGTTTAAAACCGATGAGGTGTGGTGATGTCAACTACTTTACCACGTAAAAACCTACTTGCTACATAAAAAGACTACGACGATAGCTAAAATGGTCAGACTCTGGACTAGTATTCCACAGAGGAGTCGATGGAGAAGGAGGAGGAGGTTGAAGAAATTCTAGAAAAAATTGATGTTTTAACAATGCCTACACGGAAGTAAAAGAAGAGTTAAAATAACGACTATTATTTATATAGACGTCGATGTACCTACTATGACCACTATATAGGCGTCAACGTGCCATAAAATAAACATTCGACACTTTGATGTCTATATAGTGGTCACTGTTGCTACATCTTAATCTATATAATGCTTCTAATCTCTTGTTACGTCAGGATTACAGCCACATCACGTTGAAACACCGGTTCCCACACGATCACCGAAATTAAGCAACGTCGATTCTGGTGACCGCTTGGGAAACCAAGCGCTGTAAGCTTGGATGTACGGGTAGTGTAATGGTTAACGGTTCGAAATTGTTAATTGGAGAGCCAAGTTCCAGTCCTCATTGGGTTCGTTATATTCACTTACGCGCAATTATCATTGGAGATTGTATGAATCCACAACTTCTCCCCCAAGCTATGGGTTAATTAGTAAGGCTTATATTCCTAAATCATTATTATCTCAAAAAATTCTTACAATCTAAAAAGCTAAATCTACATCTACAAATCTAAATAACCTGCAAAGGGTTGACAAGCCGTAAAAAACGAATCAATCAACCAATCCTGTCAGATCAGAACGATTCTGATGGAAGTGCAACTTGCGCAGAAAGTACATAACTTTTAATTCTCAAAGATTATTTTGTAGAAAAACAGAAGGAAGGCCGAAAATGAAAGCGAAAGAAAGCCAGGAAGAAAAATAAGAGAAAAAGGAAAGAATATAAGATTTTTCATAACAATATTTCAAATAAAATCATCTTTTGGAATGCATTCGTTGAGTAACGAATTCTCAATAAGCTAATCATTTGAAAGTGTGAACGGCAGTTTGAAGTTAAGCCTCGTTTTGGAGATGTATATGGAATAGGAGCACAACATCTTTCATCATCTGTATTCACTATGGCAGCTGACCAAGAGTATGTATGTTTAAGATGACTGGCGACTTTTTCTTTTTAGTTAAGACCATTAAAATGAAATAAATATTCATTGGCAACTTCAGAATTTGAAATCGATTTTATTTTCCAAATCTAGTATTTATATATAATATCTTATAATTTATATATTATATAATATATAATAATTTATATATTTATAGCTGGGGGGAGAAGAAGAGGATTCATACCTTTTCCAAGGCTATTAGCACGTAAGTGAATGTAATGGATTCAACTGGAATTCGGAATCGGAGAGCCGAGTTCGAATTCCAGTCGAATCCATTACATTCACTTATGCGTTAATACTCTTGGGACAGGCATGAATTCTCTTCTTCTCCTCCCACCTATGGGTAAATAGCGAGACAGACTGGGTTCTATAGCCTTGGATGGCAACTGGCCTGCCGCAGAGAGAAATGGCAACCTACTGCGGGAAAAAAATCTGCCTCGTCAGTCATGTATCGAAAGATACATGATCGCCTAAGCGTGTATCACCCATGACACATAACTGACTGAGTATTTATATAAACTGAAATGAAAAGATTATGAAATCTTAAGGGAATCGCTTCGTGTCAAGAAAATATGAAGAGCAAATTTTTATTGCGAATATGATTTGTGGAATATTGAATGGACTTTGGTAGAATAACGCCAGTTAGGCTTGGAGTAAAGATAACAACTTATTTCCCAGTGTTCAAGCCAAGGGAACATCTACTATTTAGAATGTTGGATTTCATATCAAGAACGATCTTCCTACCTTGAGGTTTGGTGCAATACAATCTTCCTATTTCTACTCACCACACTTGGCCTTGTGGAAAGCTAAGATTTGGAAATATAAATAAAATCTGAAAGCGTTACTCACTCAGTTCACAAGGAGATTCCGTAAACAAGAGGATCGACAGAACGTTTATTTATTGTACAATTGAAGGAATAATTAAAATCAGTGTTTCTTATTTTGAAGGAAAATAAAAATAAAAACAGATATACCTTTCAAAAAACAGAAAAATATCGAAGAAAATCTTTTATTAATAATATGAATACTGGGTAAGGGGTAACACCAAAAGAATACAGTCCAAGACGGTTACACTGATAGCACCTTTACTTTGAACAATGCATTTTCACTTTTCAAAAGTATTTTCTGGGACGGGGAAGGGTTGTCATTAATCTGTTAAAGCTATTTGGCATTTAAAGTAGTTCTACTGGCAAAACGAAGTAACAATAGTTTATTTTTCTTGTTTTGAAAAGCAACGCACCCAACCTAGCCTAGTTGGAGAATTTACAAATAAAAATTTAAAACCACCTGTTGGGTCTGAAAATCTTAATTATAAAGTGTTGTGAGGGAGAATATTTTCCTACAAGTTTGGACTCAGCCGTCGGACGAAAGACATAAAAATACTCCTACATCAAGAGGAATAGCAGGAGGGGCAGTAGCAGTAGCAGTAGCAGTCTTTGTTGAAAGCAGTCATTCACGGCTAAACATTCTCTTCCCTAGATTCTATTCTACATTACGTTCCCCTGTACCAAAAAGTAATAAACTTGTTGTTAAACCAATTCCGGTTTTCTACCGTTGTTTTTTTATAATTCATTTACAGCCTAAAGGAATGCCACGACGAAGGCTAACGAACGGTCATTTTTAGCACCCCACTAAAAGAATAAGAAGACATTTTAACAGCCGATGACATTGTCCTTTATGAAGGTTTTATGTCCTAACAAAGAAAGGGCATTCATAAAATTTGGAGAGAAGGTATCAATATGAATTCTATCGATTCTGGTGACGTTAGAAATAGTAGAATATTGGGGGGGATGGTTGGAGGTTTCTACATTCGTTGAAAGGTTTGCAGAGTAAAAGCAACAATTATACGAATAGGAATCAAGTTACAAACTCAGGAAGAATGAGTATGTATATTCTTGGGTCTCGTTATTAGTCAACATGTAACGCAAATAGAATTTCTTTAGTCTTTTGACTGTTGGAACATTGTAAAGGTTTTGTTGAACAGACGATATTCAGAGACATTAACAAGAGATATCGATTGTCAGACAGACTTGTATGTTCTCCCCATTCAGAAGTAGAAAACTGTCGTGCGAAGAAATTAAAATCATACAAAGATTAGTAAAAAAAACTAGACATGTATATCTGCAAGTGAAAACACACACACACACACACACACACACACACACACACACACACACACACACACACACACACACACACACACACATATATATATATATATATATATATATATATATATATATATATATATAATAAAAGTTAATGATCAGAGTTGAATTAGACCAGGAAACAGTAGTATTGCTTAGTACACATATAAAAAGATAAAAATTTAACATGTAGAGCTTTTAAGTATAAAAAAATTAAGAACACCCGATTTCGCGACTTTGGTTTCAACCTTTCGGTATCTTCAGGCGATTTAAGTCAATTGATTTCCTTACGCTTTATCTTTTTTAAATAGAAAAATTATGAACTCTATATTTTTTAAAAATAGATAGATAAATAAATAAATAAATAAGGGCACGACGTGGGGTGTGGTAGAAGGTAAGAAAGAAGAGGAGAAGCAGGAGGAAATCAAGTGTATTGGAAATGTATCGGTGTGGGATTTCTTTTCATCCCACTTCATATGAAATCAAAAATAACTTTTTAATATGTATACAACGGGTCATAATTTCCGATCTCTGATTCAAATGTTGTTTTTTGGTCTAGAAATGTTATTCTAGCTATTTTTTCTTGTTGACAAAGTTTGCAGATGTTACTGTAATTTTTGTAAAGTTTTGCTTTTTTAAAATTTTCCAATTTACAATCGTATCTCTTTTTCCCCTTTAATTTCTTCACATAGTTGGTTAGTCTAGTAGAATTCCTAAAACTTTCTAACTTAAAAGATGACTTGTGATTCTACAACCTCTTCTTAAAGCTACCCTTAATACACCCTATGTATATTTTTCTGACCATTTCTATCTATTATTTCTGCTTTGTAAATTACTTCAGTTTTGCAAATTCCATCTAATAGACGTCTACTTTTATTTATACAATTGCATATTTCACTGTTATCACTAGTGCAGCAAAAATAAATAAAAAAGATCCTATTGTAAACTGGAAAACTTTCAAAAAACAAAACCTTACAACAATCACAGTAACATCTGCAAACTTTTTCAACATGAAAAATTAGCTTAACGGAAACATGTAAGAACGTAAGAAATTTTGCTCGTCCGTCATATTTATCGAAAGATACACACATACACAAATATATATATATATATATATATATATATATATATATATATATATATATATATATATATATATATATATACACTCAGTAATTATACATTTGTACCTCACCGACCTTTGCAAGTTTCGTGGTTATCGTCAGGCACAAATTGAAAATTGACCGTAGTTATATTTCAGTATTTATAACCTACTGTTAAGGTGGTGGATATCTGTATAGTTTAGGTGTGCATATCAAATGTAAAGTTAGTCTAACCCTTTCATTCAAGTAAATTGTGATTAAATTTGGTTCATATTTTTCATTTATATTTTCATTAATACATTTTTACATATATAATGTAACATTATATAATAAGGGAGATCAAGAATGGTGGTATGAATGAGTGTATCATCTAATCTCAGGTCACACACGGCATGACATCTGATAATACAACTAACTTTGAAACAATAGCAAAAGTAATAACGGCTGGCCATCATTGAAAATGAGTTTATAAAATGCTGATATTAATATATGCTGGTACAACTGTCTCTGGTGCCAGTGGGATTCATGCAACTCTCTTATTCACAAGTTTAAACAAAGATGATGGTAATATAAACAAAAAGAAGCGGGCTTGAAACCGACTTGATAAATTTGCGCAAACGGATGAAAGAATATGTTGCTCAAAGAAAGATTGGCGTCAAAGGATAAAGTATTGCTGAGAGCACCAAATTACAGGAAGTTTCGGTGAGTTATGATCGCCCACGTCTTGAAGGGACATAGCAGAAATGCAGAGAGAGAGAGAGAGAGAGAGAGAGAGAGAGAGAGAGAGAGAGAGAGAGAGAGAGAGAGAGAGAGAGAGAGAATAAACAAGCCACACCTTTTCCTTCAATCGTAAGGCAAAGAAGTCTTAGATATAAAAACTGTGTACCTCTCAGATAAAGCAATAGAAATTCGATTCCAGCCTAAAGGTACATTTTATTTAAGAAGTCTTTCTATGTTCATGAACGATTGATATTCATTTCGAAAATGTGTGTACAAAACATAAATAATAATAATAATAATATCCTTCTTATTGACAGTCCCTAGAGACTGTAATGTATCTTTGAGGATCTTCAAAAAAAAAAAAAATGAAAATCCAAGGACCTTGCAATAGAAATGTCAAAAATATGGCACATGAGGACATCAACAATTCCAGTTGTTGTTGGAGCACTCGGATTATTTGGAAAAGGTTCCGATAGACTCATTGAAGGGATTCTTGGTAGTTATGCCTTAAAGAAATACAAAAGATTATACCCACAAGTACACACTACGAAGACCTTTGTTTATGTAAAATGTGTGTGATCTTAGATTGTATTCTTTTCTTTCTTTTTGTTTGTTTTCCCCAAAAAAATGCACAGTGGAAAGCATCAGGTTGCCATTTCTGACCTTAGGTCTTTGGTTGGGACCCGGAAAGAAATTAGTATACACCAGAAATCGAAGGAAATAATAATAATAATAATAATAATAATAATAATAATAATAATAATAATAATAACAACAACAACAACAACAACAACAACAACAACAATAACAATAATAATAATAATAATAATAATAATATATGGATTCTACAGAGATGTCTGTACTTTTTGCAAAAATTTGACTTTGCTTAAAATTAATGTATGAGTGCGTTTATAAATGTGTCACTTTGTATCCATATGTGTGTGTGTCCGGGTGCGCGTACATACATATTTGTGTGTGTTTGTGTGTGTGTGTCTGTGTGAGTGTTATGTGTGCGTGCATGCCTTTTTCCCAATGGCTATATCATTGCTCGTTATCTCACATTTTGCCCGTAATTCCACACAGGCGATAATCCCAGGGGTGGAAACTGCCGTGGCCCCGAAAATCCTTATCAGCTCTCTACTCTCCACATCCAATGGCCATTCCCTGGCTTATCAACGTTTTACCTCTTTCTCATTTTGTTTCAGGCATCCACAACTCCTTACTCGTTATCCGTAACAAAGCTCTGATGATAAACATTTATAATGAAGTAAAAAAAAAAAAAAAGAAAGGATAAAAAGATTACAGGAAAAGCGATCATCGCCATCTTGATTTGTGGCAAGAACTTGAGAAATGGCGCGAATAGGTTTGGGAAAGAGAGTAATAAGGATGAAGACAAAGAGAAGACGAAGATGGGAGATATAGACAGACAGAAAGAGATAAAAGAGAAGAAAGATATAGACGAAAAAAAGAAGGAAATATAATGAAAGAAAAAGAGAAAAATGTAGTAAGTAGATATACAGTAAGAAGAAGAAGAAGAAGAAGAAGAAGAAGAAGAAGAAGAAGAAGAAGAAGAAGAAGAAGAAGATGGAGACGAAGAGAAAGAGGAGGAGATGGGAGATATAGAAAAAGAAGAAGAATAGAGATACAGACGAAGAGAAGAAAAGGATAAAGAGCAAGAGAAAAGAGTAATTAACGAAGAGAGGTAAATAATTTGTAATGAAAATTTTTCTCTGTTATAATATTAATGAATAAAAAGATTTTGTGAAGGCAAAGCAAAGAATCATTAGGCCTCAATATCCTTTTTTCTCTCTGCCCACCTCAAATTGTATATATATTTATATATATATATATATATATATATATATATATATATATATATATATATATATATATATATATATATGTATATATGTTTGTGTGTGTATGTGTGCTAAATTTCCATTTCATTCTAGGAGCTCACTTTTTGGGTGTGGTTGTTGGGTAGGTGCAAAACAATCTCCCGCTTCATTTTTTCCTGCATTTGAGTTGAATAAATATTTATTTTAGAATACTTTTTGTGAACCCAGGGCCTCAAAATTTAAAATTACGCCACTTGCGACTTGAGCAACGTTTACAATAATATAGATTCTCTTGGGTTACTAATGAGAAACAAATCCAAATATAGTGGCACTCGACCTTCAAATGTCAGCCAATTCTGGCAACAACCCTGGAATTTATAAACACAAATATGGAAATGTATAACAATTTACAAATATTTTTGCACAGACAAAAAATACGATAAAATTGTTGAACATAAAAATGTTAGACAGAAATGAAAATTATGAATAAAATTTGTCTACATTTCTGAGATGTACACTATTTACATTGTTCGGACTGTCGTCCTCATCTTTGTTGCCATATTTATTACAACGTTTCGTTGTACACTCCGGCCTACTTCGCAAGGACACATGGCACATTGGATAAAGGCCCTAGTTAGATCCAGAGACAGGACCCAGAGACTGGTTAAGGCAGTGGAGAACTTGGAGAGGGGAATTAACAGGAGATAACTGATAACTGACACCCATTAGACATGGCACGTGGAAGTA
Organism: Acanthosepion esculentum; assembly: GCA_964036315.1. NCBI lineage: Eukaryota > Metazoa > Mollusca > Cephalopoda > Sepiida > Sepiidae > Acanthosepion > Acanthosepion esculentum. Next base: position 51,617,337 of record OZ038493.1, read on the forward strand.
GAACAGTCTACCTCAGCGAGCGAAATAAAGGGTTCAGTTCGACATTCCAACCACCTGAAGAAGGTCGGAGCGTACAACGGCCAAAACGTTGTGATAAATATGACAACGAAGATGAGGACGACAGTCCGAACAATGTAAATAGTATATAAATAAAATTATTGGAGTTTGCCTGGTAGCTGAGATGATTGCTTATTTGCCACCGGCGGCAGCTGTTGGCGTTCGAGTCTCAAAAGTGATATTATTGGATTTCGAATGCTGATTTTACCTATCCTGCACCGATTTTGAGCCTGTGCCAGACAAATCTCAGATTTTCGATTCTTGGTAATTCAAAGAATTAAGACATTTGATGTTGTACTGAAATGATTGGTAAGAAAATTTAAAACAGAAATCTAATGTCGATTGGACACAGTATAAAGAACGAAGATGTTGAAGGTGCTTGGGCGTCACGTGACGATGCTGTTTCCTTTCTGAGTGTTGTCGTTCGAGTGAGTCATTTTATCCAGCATCTGAAGCGTCGGAGACAAGAATACAGACACAAAAGGCGTCCGAGTAGAAGATAGCAAATGAGAAAAGATTTGCTTAATGCACTCCGGAGTTTCCAGCCTACACGTTCTTCTTCTTCTTCTTCTTCTTCTTCTTCTTCTTCTTCTTCTTCTTCTTCTTCTTCTTCTTCTTATTATTATTATTATTATTATTATTATTGTGAAATAATCTAGAAAACTGAAGCTGAAGCAGAAATAATTTTTAAAAAAAAGCAAAGCGAAATTTATCATAGACTGTCCTGATAGTAATGGGTGTTTTTATATATCAGGAGACTTTTATCTTTTTCTTTTTTTTTTACAAATAACCTTCTACACGAATTACAAACCACATGGGGCTGAAAGACATTCCAAAGAACTCATTGTTCTAATTGAATCCAATCAGATTATGCCGATTTGTTTAGGAGCCAGATAAACATTGGCGTTCAGCCCAGTTTCTCACTAAAAATACCCTGGAGACTTCATTATTTAACGCAGACATTAAGGTATCCCCCCCACCCTTTCTTCTTAAAAAGAATCAGTAGAGTGCAGAGGATCGTATCTGTATTTTTTTTTAAAGATCACTTCTGTTAGATTCTCATTGGAAACAGAGAACTTAAGCTCTGTCGTGTCAAAATCTCACTATCATCACCCTCCCTATTCTCCTGATCTGACTATCATCTGTTCCCCAACATCTAAAACACTTCGCTGGGAACCAGTATCGCAGTGGCGATGCCGTTATATCTGCTGTTGATGACTTTCTTAACCAACAGGTTGAACAGTCTTTGAAAAGTCAGATGTCAGCATGAATGTTCTTGGGGGCCAAGCACTTTTTCTGCAGGTACTGGATAACACCAACGCCAAGGTTTGTCCAATTTCAAGAGAAGTTGCTTCTAGTTATATTTGAAGTCTTCTTTGCATAGTCAGATGTCAGATAATCTGGAAAGAAACAGTGAAGTTATTAATAAGATGAGGTGAAATCAAGACATGTAACGTTTCACAGCTCTAGCATCACCCCATTGTACTAAGCTTATGAAATATTCAGTCCATTTTTGTATATGGATGTACATACATGGTCAGAAAATAGGAATGAAAATAGACACACAGACACACAGACACACATATATGTATATATATAAATTTGATGGAAATAAATCTATTAATTCTTAATATATACAGTGTAACCCGGATATAAGAGACCCGGATATAAGAGAGACCCGGATATAAGAGCGATTTTCTCTGGTCCCAAATTAGAGCCTGTGTTAATGTATATATAATAGACCAAACCTGGATATAAGAGAAACTTTGATATAAGAGACCTCGTATCCGGTCCCGCCAACTCTCTTATATCCGGGTTACACTGTCTATTGCTGAAAAATGTATGACAAGTGGAAAAAGTTTTATTGTGACGCGTTTCGTTCTTTAGGACGTCACCGAAATAAATTTATTATGTTATTGCGTTTACTCATGCGCACAAACGACTGATGTTGGGAATTTTTTTTTTTATCTAGCCGATTTAATTTACATCCGTTTTGCTTTTTCTTTCCATCACTATAGATATCCTAGATTAAATATACATCAGTAGATGTCCCACACGGATAAGTGAAGTTCTGCTAGGAAGAGAGAAATTTTGTCACAAGAAAAAAAATTTCCAAATTGTCATACACTTTTCCCCAATATTGTTTCTGAACCATATATCGTTATATATATATATATATATATATATATATATATATATATATATATATATATATATATATATGGTCGATGGATAAATTGTTGTCAAAATTACACAAAAATGAAAACACTAAGATCTCATTTTAAAAGATATATTTACCAATATTACACAAAAATATCTTGAAATACTAAAGAGTAAAATTATTCAATAAATTCGCCATTAGCTTCAACCATGGCCTCCAGACTACTTCGGAATCTCCTGCAACTCTTCTGGATGGTCTCCTTATTTAAGTTGGTGAATGCTGCAATAATCCTTGCTTTCATTTCATCTTTGTTGTTACAAGAAATTTTGTTGGTTTCTCGTTCACCTACATCCCATACATAATAATCAAGGGGGTGCAGTCTAGGGAGTTCAGTGGCCAGATATAACGGCTGATGGGGTCGCAGAAATTGTTTGACAGCATGACTGTGTTCTCCTGCTAGTGTGGCATGGTGCAGAGTCTTGTTATCAGACATAGCGTCTTTCGACAGCCACCCTCTTGAACCAGGGCAGCACTACTTCCTAAAGGTACTTGATGTAGGCCTACGTCTTCAGTCCGAGGCACTCACCAACAAATTCGGGAGTTCTTTTCTCATCAGAACAATCAGAGTGAGTTTTCCTAGCTGCTGTACCTTTGTAATCACCATTAGACTCATCCAACTCTTTCCGAATCCTCCGCACTGTCCTTAGATTGACACCCAAACACTCTGAAATGTTCGTAATGGCGCTTCCGAAGCGAATGCCAAGCAGTATAACATGCCATTTCCCAATTTCTGGCGGAGTGAATTGCGTCATGGTGCTCTTTTTCTCACAGACGATGCCCAGCTGATTTTGCTATACTGTGCAGTCAACACAATCAGAAATAAACAATGCGAATGCGCGAAATTAAAAATATAGAATTGCGACAATTTACCCATCGCACCCTGCATATAAGTACTCATGCTATAAAAAATAAATAGAAATTATCAGTTGTTTTTTTTTTTTTAATTATTTCACACATTTCTTTTTTTATTATTATTTTTCATCAAACACATCTGTAGCTGATTTATTCTACGACTGGTAAGTTAAACACTCTTAATTCAGAGCAAAGAAGTTATCTCAGACGAGAGTCCAACTCGCATACAATATTGCAAGAGCTTCTAATGTAGGAACGCTTCAACACTCTTCAATACAGAAACCGGTGGCAGACAGGCGTCATTTCCCTTCTGTCTATACAACCTTCATTTCCCACAGAAACATGAAAATCCTGTTTAAAATGTATGTGAAATAATATTTCATTTAAAAATTCCAGATAACTTCAAGTACCACCAAAACTTAAGGCTAATGTCACTGAGGTCTCTAACACCTTTTTATGCTCAATAAATGGTTCTATATATCAAATATTAATAATTTATATCTATAAATATTAACACCTCGCAAAACTGGATTTTTAAGAACAGAATTCAGTATTCTGAATTTGTTTTTATATTGGGTTCGGACACCATTTGATAAAGGGGAATCTGCTCGAATTGTAATCTCACCCGATAAACACGCATCTTTTTTTTGTGTAAACAGCATGGTATTCAATATAATTCTTAGCATTTCTTATAAATAAGCACATCTTTTCTGTTTGGTTTATTTTGTTTTACGGCATAACAACACCTCAGTGGGTTATTTAATGCTGATAAGATTTTTAGGATAGGTTCGTATGAATAGAATATGTATTCTTTGTAAGAAATCAGACTTCAACATCAGCAAAGCTCTTGCATGGGATGCGTGGAACTAACTTCACAAGATTTGGCGATCAAACCTTCCATCCTCCTTAAAAGTCCAAACATTTTGAGCATTGATTGAACCAGTCCGAGTGTAAGGATCAGAACCTTGGACATTATCTGTTCGTCTTGAAATAACGGCTGGATGGAACATATACAAATCTACTTAGAAAAATCCCATGCAAAGCTTAACACAATTTACAGAGAACTGAGACCAATCCCTCTTAAGCTCAAACAAAAGCGATTACTGTTTGCCGGCCACTGCCACCGAGCGGAGAGGGAAATCGTCTCATCCTTGATTCTATGGCATCATTCTGGAGGTGTCTTCTCGCGACAGTTGACTTTCCCAGACACCATGGCTCGGGACTCAGGGTTGGACATTGGGGATCTGGAGACGGCAATGCAGGACCGAACAGCGAGGAAAGGGATTGTTAATGCAGTTCCGACCAGCCACAGAGAAGTCGAAGGATGATGATGAAGAGATCAGTTTGTAGATCAGGTTTCATTCACGTATTTTTGTAAAGAGGGTTTTTGTCGAGAATCAAATGTATTGCTGGAAATAATTTTTTTCAAAAACGTATTGCTGGTATTTTTTTTCAAAAATGTATTGCTGGAAATAATTTTTTTCAAAAACGTATTGCTGGTATTTTTTTTCAAAAATGTATTGCTGGAAATAATTTTTTTCAAAAACGTATTGCTGGTATTTTTTTTCAAAAATGTATTGCTGGAAATAATTTTTTTCAAAAACGTATTGCTGGTATTTTTTTTCAAAAATGTATTGCTGGAAATAATTTTTTTCAAAAACGTATTGCTGGTATTTTTTTCAAAAATGTATTGCTGGAAATAATTTTTTTCATAAACGTATTGCTGGTATTTTTTTCAAAAACATATTGCTGGAAATAATTTTTTTCAAAAACGTATTGCTGGTATTTTTTTCAAAAATGTATTACTGGTAATAATTTTTTTCAAAAACGTATTGCTGGTATTTTTTTTCAAAAATGTATTGCTGGAAATAATTTTTTTCAAAAACGTATTGCTGGTATTTTTTTTTCAAAAATGTATTGCTGGAAATAATTTTTTTCAAAAACGCATTGCTGGTATTTTTTTTCAAAAATGTATTGCTGGAAATAATTTTTTTCAAAAACGTATTGCTGGTATTTTTTTTCAAAAATGTATTGCTGGAAATAATCTTTTTCAAAAACGTATTGCTGGTATTTTTTTTCAAAAATGTATTGCTGGAAATAATTTTTTTCAAAAACGTATTGCTGGTATTTTTTTTCAAAAATGTATTACTGGTAATAATTTTTTTCAAAAACGTATTGCTGGTATTTTTTTTTTCAAAAATGTATTACTGGTAATAATTTTTTTTCCCTAAATGTATTACTGGTAATAATTTTTTTTCCCTAAATGTATTGCTGGTAATTTAAAAAAATGTATTGCTGGCATTTTTACTATAAAAACCTATTTTAAACTTTCATATTGTTTCCGACCAAGTATGAGGGTTAATTATTTGCCCACAGCTGGAACCCTAACAGGTGCTACCACTCCGGGTCAGGGTGGATCTGGGAACAACAGCAATTAAGAGGTGGTTCCAGGATCCTTAAAACCTCCTGATCAGAGGCCTTGCTGCCGGGTGTAGTTTATCGTCATACTCAGGACGCTCTCTGTCTTGTGTGTACACATCTGTTCTTACGGCAACAGCGATTGACAGTATCTGATTGTACAGTATACAGACTCTCGTTTACACATATAAGTATTTAGTCATCGCTTACTTAATCAGTGTCTGTCACGTGTGTCTGTGTCAGTGTGTCCGTGTCACTGCGTCTGTATATGCGCGCGCGGGCGTGTGTGTGTGTATGTGTGAGTGTGTGTGTGTGTGTGTGTGTGTGTGTGTGTGTGTGTGCGTTTACGCAATACCTTTGCTATCTAACGAGGAGAGATTCTGTGTTTAAAAAAATATTTATGGAATGTCATATTGGTTATTTATAATGGACGCAACGAACTGTGACATGCCAGAAACAAGTCTTGGGGGCGCAGATTTTGGTGAATGTCAGAAGCAGTTGGTGAAAATGGTGGATGAATTTCAGGTTTGCATACACAGAAATAGATTAGCAACAAAGAAAAATATTGACTCAGAACCAGATGGAGGATTTCAAGGGCAGGGGGAAATAAAAAAAAATAAAGTTCGACCCTAAATTACAATAACATTCGTTAGCGCCTAACTGCAAAACCATTACAGCTGCGACCAAGTGGCATATGGTAAGTAAATATAGATACGCATATGCGGATGCTGTTTGGGCGAAGACACAGACAAAGTTCTAATGAATTGCTTTTTTGTTTTTGTTTTTGTCGATATGACATTCATCACGTATTTCCTCAGTGTGGGGAGTTCGAACCTCAATACGTGCCAGTGTTTATGGCCTTGTGTTAAGATTCGTAAATAACAGATAGGCAAATAATTTCAAGCAAGTTAGATAATTTATTTCTATCAGAATAATGGGCTAAATTACTAGAAATGTTAAATGATTTACAAAAGGAATGCTCTGAATGCAAGTTTAAAATTAAAGCGAAATAGAACAAAAATAATGGTAGGGTTTGTCTACCCTCCTCCCAGATGAGACTCTGCCTTTCGGCATAGCCTAGTCTTGTTTTCTCTTTGTCCAAAGGCAGAGAGTTCGACAACTAAGAGCTTCGCACGCGGCTGCTTTTCGCTGCCGGCCCGCTCTGAGTCAGGCGGCCAGTGACTTCAGTTCGCAGAATGGGTACCTTATATATCACCAGGCGAGTTCAATATGATGGACAAATCAAATATATGACGAAAAAAAGAAGAGGAACAACTATTCTTGGCCGGAGAAAACGAGGACGAAACGCGCCAGCTAAGAATAGCTTTTCGTCTTGTCTTTTTATTCATTTGTTTCTTTTACATATACACTCTATCTGAAAATAATTTACACACGCAAACACACATACACAATATCTCTCACTCTCTCTCACACACACACACACACACGCACACACATATATATACGGCTAATAATGCAAGACACTTCGGTAAAGCGAATCGAGTTCTCTCAGTCACTGTGTGTTTATCTAAAAATAAATACGCTTAAATTCGCCTTCATCCCTGCCGTGCGCCAACAGTTGAAGGGTAGAATCTCCGACTGGCGCCAATTTAACCGGGTTTCGATTCCGATCCTAGCTAGAGGCAACCGGCTGTCTAGCCACACTGATGAGCTGTGATACAGATAAACAGTCTGTCTGTGGATGACAATATATATATATATATATATATATATATATGTGTGTGTGTGTGTGTGTGTGTGTGTGTGCATCTGTCTGTGTTTGTGTTTGGGGGCGTTGAAAAGTTCTCATTTAAGACTCATTTCCCAAACTTAGTATTCTGATGATTGGTTATTATGGGTGCGTGTGCATTTGTGTATGTGTGTGTGTGTGTTTAGCAAAAATGGCGACGATAGTTTTAAAAACTATTTGTTTTCAATTAATCCATATTTAGAATTCTTGTGACATTCCAGCAAACCAAAGGAAGACACAAGTCTCCAAGACATTTTATGGGTATGGGAAAACCGGGAATTACAGAACTCGGTGATTCCATTTCATAAGATATCCTTTTGTCGCCTCGTCAAACCAGAGAATACAAAAAATGGAAATACTTCTATTATTACAATCGGACTAAGTATATTTCAACATCCCATATCTTGTATTCCTCATCTCGAACACCTTCCATTGCATATTGAAGAAACGATATGGAAAACATTTACAATTCAATGATATATATTTAACTTATGAGAAAGATTGTGCTACTCCAATATTCTAAGTGGGATATTTTCCACGCTAGGAGGAATGTTGTCTTTCGTTAAGTCGTTTTTAATTATTCTTACATAAAAACAAACAAACCGGAAAATTATTTTTGCATAAATGACAGCACCTGGAAGCCTATGGAGCTTTCACTAATATTGAGTTCTGTTCAAATAAATTATTATTTTAGATGGACATAAAAGAGGATCTTTCTTACTCATAACACAAAACAAAAAAAGATGAACATTTTATTATCATACGTATACTGAGAGAATTTGAAAGAAGCTTTGACTAAAATTTGAATTTACATCTTAAACTATGAAGTACGTTTTTGTGGCCTTTGTGTTATTCAAAGTACATTGAACAATGACGCTTTTATAAAAAGATATAACATTTGAAGGACTTAATACTATTAATAAAATATGTAATTAGTAATGAAGGCATTTAATTTCAGATTTTGACAACAAGTATTTCGATTTTCGTTCTTTTATTCTTTACGTCAGCTAGCCAAAATCCAGTTCCACACAAGAAAATCCATTTGTCATAACTTATACTGAAAATGTCTTCGGTTTCAAAAGGAGAGCAGAATATTATTTTAAAATAACTTGCAAAGCATCAGCCAATTTATATTTTTCTGTGACAAGAAGATTGAATAATAAAACCTTTATGCAAAAAATCGCGTTTACATAAATCTTTTCTTGTTAATGGTAATTTGTTTACTTTGGGCTGTTCTCGGATGAGTCCGTTTCTTTCACAAGTTTTTTTGAAGAATCGTTATTTAAAAGACAAGAAACTACATCTTTGTAATGTGTAACTGTGATTGTTTTTCCAGCGGCAACATAAATTTCCTTTTTAAATCGAAATGCTTCGAAATAAAAAAAAAAGTATCATTTGATACAGAAATGAATGAAAATGATCTTGGAAATTGTTTCAGGACACTTGAAAGAAAGAAGTATTTGCCGAAAAGGCAAGTTTGTTTTCGTACAGATTAACGTTATTAAATGTACTTGTAAGTTCTTAACGGGATGACATTTTGTAAAACGCTTTTGTTCTCAATTTGGATTCTCTCCAAGTTTAATTTGAGAAAACAGTTTGGGTGGGAAATGCTTTTAGGGCGTAAAATGAAACTGAATATTTGTACAAAATGTGAAAATAAAATTCGACATAGGATCCTTCATTAGATTTCTACTGATATTAAGATTATTTATTTTCCTTTCTATATTCAAAGATATACATGCTGCACCAATCAAAGGTTTCGTAAGAATTTTCTTTCTCATTCAAAATGCAAATTGAACATAATAAGTGACCAAAAGAAAGTCTGAATAATTAGTGAACCAACAAATATTTAGCGCAAGGATTTCGAACAACCTTTAGCATAAATTCTCACTCGGTGAAAATCGAAATCATAAGTAGTCGAATGGGGACATCGACGTGGTGTAATGTCTCGTTAGATCATTTACATCTTAGTAGTGAGTTCAATCCTCACTATGCGCTCTACACTTTCGGCCTAGTGCCGTATCTATGCTCCGCTTAGAAAATCATTAGGCACTATTTTTTGAATCGGAATCATCACAAGCAAGGTAGTAAATCTACTAACGCGCAAGGTCTTTAGTTAACAGAAACATTGATGAACAGGGAGATAAAAGAGTAATCAGGAGGACAGTAGATAGTGACTGACATTGCATTTAAATTTTTGCAGATTAAAGTTGTCTGAAAAGCATGGAACTGGGAGGGGGTTCCACAAGCGAGAATTGTGAGAAAAGAAACTGTTATTTTACGGCTAGAATTTACGGCTAGAATTTACGGCTACATATTGCTAGCTCAACTGTAAATCGATGATATATCTAGTACTGCGCTTCAATTCATAGAGTCTATGTGCCATAGCTTAGAGCTCATCTGAACATTTACCATGAAAGTATTTACTAAAAAAAGGCACAGACAGGCAACCTTATGGCGGTGGGAAAAGTGACTGAAACCAAGCTGCCAGATCAAGACCAATAACATTACTGATTCTTCTTTGGATCTTATCAAGGAGTTCAAAATAAACAGCAGGGCTACTGGACCATATGTGACAGAAATATTCAAAGTATGGACGAATGGCAGACTTATAGATATTTAAGATAGATTTCGGAGAGAAAAATTGTCTCGCACGACACGGTGAACCGACTTTTTTAGCAGCTGACCTATCAATGGATTCAACATAGTCTTCCCGCATCATGTCAACTGAGAGCGTTAGCACGCGAAGGCGCAATGAGTCACTTCCCTGGAGGTTTGCATCAGCTATGCTGATTGGAGACAAAGAGGGGTCTCGCAGATGATTAACAGAGAGAAGTTTAGTTTTGGAGACGTTAAAATTCACAAGCTATCTTTTGCCCCGGTTAACGACGGACTTGATGTCGTTTTGGATATTGGCTGCCATTTTATCCTGGTCGGACTGATCAGCTTTACTATCGACGCTGGAGCAAATGCTTGTGTCGTCAGCGTAGATACCAAGTTGGGAACTGATGTCATCGGGAAGGTCGTTAAAGAAAATTAAAAACAGCGTAGGACCAAAGATGGAGCCCTGGGGGACACCCGCGTTAGTAAGAAAGGATCTAGATGAGTGGTCGTCCACGATAACTTTCATTTCACGATTTGATAGGAAAGATTGGATCAGCTCAAAAATGTATCCGAAGACACTGCAAGATTTTAGCTTGTGGAGAAGACCTGTATTCTAGACTCTATCAAAGGCTTTGAAACAAACTTCCCTTTTCGGCAAATACTTCTTTCTTTCAAGTGTCCTGAAACAATTTCCAAGATCATTTTCATTCACTTCTGTATCAAATGATACTTTTTTTTTTAATTTCGAAGCATTTCGATTTAAAAAGGAAATTTATGTTGCCGCTGGAAAAACAATCACAGTTACACATTACAAAGATGTAGTTTCTTGTCTTTTAAATAACGATTCTTAAAAAAAACTTGTGAAAGAAACGGACTCATCCGAGAACAGCCCAAAGTAAACAAATTACCATTAACAAGAAAAGATTTATGTAAACGCGATTTTTTGCATAAAGGTTTTATTATTCAATCTTCTTGTCACAGAAAAATATAAATTGGCTGATGCTTTGCAAGTTATTTTAAAATAATATTCTGCTCTCCTTTTGAAACCGAAGACATTTTCAGTATAAGTTATGACAAATGGATTTTCTTGTGTGGAACTGGATTTTGGCTAGCTGACGTAAAGAATAAAAGAACGAAAATCGAAATACTTGTCCAATGCTACAGCCCGGCTTCACTGTTTTTATTTAGAGCATGGTATGGGCACCTCGAAGTGGTGTAATGGTTAGCAAGCTTGTCTCTCTAGAACAATTACGACTGAATTGTGAGTTCGATCTTCACTGGGTGCCCCATACTTTGGCCTTGTGCCACATCTGAGCATGGTAGATTATTTCCGCAATTATTATTGTAGATGACCCGGAGAAATGAAAGCCGTATTGTTTGTCTGAGAAAAGGCCCTGGGATGAACCGAATCAGCATTGATTAGGGCATCTAGGAGTTTCCCAAAGAGAGTTAGAAGGCTAATTGGCCGGTAGTTGAAAGGGTCGGACGTCTCACCAGAGTTCTTAAAACTAAAACAACAGACGATGACTTCTAGCAGGTGGGAAAGCAGGAAGCAACGAGGCATTTATTATACAGTTTAGAGAGAACAGGAGCCAGTTCAGGAGCATACTTCTTAATAACTATTACAGGGATACCACCGGGTCCACATGCTTTGTTTGTGATCAAAGTTAGAAATTATAGGAATTATAGCAGAAATCATGGATGAGGTTATATGCATATCACTCAACGGAGTGGGACATTAAGCAGGCGTTCTCCAGATGAGTCAAGAACAGAGTTTGAGAAGAATTTACGGGGGAAACATTCAACTTTATCAGCAGAGGATGATAACACGTCAAGGGGGGAATAGATATCTTGCATTTATTAATGCCCTATTACAGACCCACCAGTAATCACGAGATCCAAAGTTGTCGCGGCAAACCGGCACTTAACTCTTTCGAGTACTCGCTTACCTTTATTACGAGCAGTAACGAATAGACGCCATTTTTGACGAGAGATGTCACGCTGGTATAGCCGAAAGTAGTGGCTCCTGTGTGCTATTTCGGCCCAGCATGCTGGTGGGAACCATAGAGAGGACTGAGGTTTCACTTGGTATTTCCAAGAAGGGATGAAAGCGTTCATGCCGGCTTTGACCCAAGAAGAAACCTCAGCCGTGCGATTTTCAGTTGGGAGGTTGAAAATTTCAGTCCATGGGGCATCACGAAGAAAATGACGGAGTGAATCCCAGAAAGCATGCTGGTAACGGAAAGTGGTCTTATGGGTAAGGGGATCCTACCTAACGGATGACTGGAACGAAATATCAATAGCTATCACAGTGTGGTCCGAGTTACCAAGTGGGCAGTATTGTGAAACTTGTGAGCGTGGCGAGGAGGTAAGAAATAAATCAATTAGAAAAGCCTGTTGCTCGATTTTGCTAGGGAAACGAGCAGGAAAGTCTACAATTTGAGTAAGTGATTAGGTAATGGAAAAAATTAATGTCTGAATACCGGCAACATCAGTACCTTTAGAATGTTTCAGTCACGTGTCATGGTGAGCATTAAAATCACCGAAGACAAAGATGTTTGCAGATAGATGGAGAGAAAGTGCCTTATCAATCCAGTCAGCTGTTAAGTCTAATATACTGCAGTCCTGGGAAGCAGGGGTAATAAAGGGAAAAGCGATAGCTAACAGAGTTTAGTAAGGTAAGACGGAAGCATATGAAAGAGAAATCAGCGTGGCGGGATGTAATGGTTAACAAGTGTGTCTGGCACGATCAATTACGACTGAGTAGTGAGATCGATCCTCACTAGATGCTCCACACTTTTAGCCTTGTGTCATATCTAAGCTACACTTAGAATATAACTGGGTACTTTGACGTGGTTTAATAGTTAGCAATTATGTGAGTAGTGAGTTCGATCCTCAGTGGGTGCTGCACACTTTCAGCCTTGTACCAGATCTATGCTCCGTTTATAAAATCATTGGCCACTTCGTTTAAAAGCCTTGTGTCACATCTAAGCTATCTTTAGAAAATCATTGGGCACTTTGACATGGTGTAATGATTTGCAAATTGTCTCGCTCCATCAATTACGATTGAGTAGTGAGATCGATCTTCATTGAATGCTCTATACTTTCGGCTTGTGCCACATCTAAGCTATGCTTATAAAATCACCCTAAGCCGTCGATTACAAGTTTAAACTGTTCACCGTCACTCTGAAGCAGAGTGTAATAATTGTATATAAACCAGCAGAAAACAAGGTTAGATTTATGAAGTCTGCTGTAAGTCTCGGAACCTCGATTTATGTTTTTTCAAGACAAGCCGACTAACTATTTTCCGAGACAGTAGAAATCCCCAAATCTGTGTAATTTTAATTCGAGACTCAATTCCCCTTGCTGACTGATTTGTCGCTTTGATTGATAGCCTCAAAGCGGTAGCCGCCGCGCGATGTTGCAGCGAAGGCGGAAATTACCAGAGAATGGCGGGGGTCAGGTCTCTGATACGGCTCGTTGGTAAAATATAAAATGAAGAAAAACGCGCGTGGATTTCAAATTACCGGTGTTTGTATAATGTGTTATCTTTTCCTGTTTATCTTTGCAAATGGAGAGAAGTAGGTATTATGCGGGCCGTAAGGAAGGAGTTGAGGGTCGGGGAAAAGAACCCAGTGACCGTCAACATTTTGGATGAGAAAAAGAGGATGTGTTTATTTGTAATTTTTGGTTATTTAGTATGGTCACCTCATAAGAACACACACACGCACGCACGCACGCACGCACACACACACACACACAAACACACACACACACACACACACACACACACACACACACACAGCACGGGAATAATATTTTCATAATTAGTCAGAAATATATAAAAAATAAGTAGGTTTACTTATGAACGATGAAATACTGGATAAGAGTGTCATGGTCAGTCAATAAGCGGGCATATAGGGCTTTGGTACCAAAAAGAGTAAATTTCTTAGATATAACCATTAACTTAAAAGGAATATACAAACTATACAAAAAAAACAAAACAAACAAATAATTAATTGTTAATTATATTAATTTATATATTAACAAATTATTCCAAACTCTCCACTGTTGTATTCAAACAAATATCCATATCTATAAATAAAAGACGTTTAACACATTCTAGCAACTTAAAAATATTCAATTTAAATAAAATAACATACGAATCATCCCCAAGAAACAGCGGATATTCAAACAAACTAGAATACAAAAAGGAAAACAATACAAAAAAAACAAAACAATATAAAACGAAATATAATTTGGTTAAGCCCACCCCATAAAAATGTAATAAAAATAAAAATAGGCAAAATATTCATCAAATTGATAAAAATGTCCTTAAAAACAGCAAATTATCGAAAAATATCAATAAAAAAACAACCAAAATCGGTTACAGCTGCAGGATAACATAGATAAATAATAATTAAGCACAAAAAAAAATACTCAACAAAATTAATAACAATAACTAAAATAGCAATAACAACCATCAAATATAATTTTAGAAAATTGCCCTCTTAACAACAAATTTTTAACCAATAGCATAATATACAAAGCTACCATAACTAATAACATAAACACAGATGAAAAGATTATATAAGTGCTACAGAAGAAACGCTAAATGAATGATATTATAACCACAAAATATCCTTTGACAGAAAAAAATACGCCAACAACACAACCCTATCAAATTAAATATGGACCCAAAAGGAAACCAATATGCCCACCGAAACCAAAAGGAAAATTATAAAAAGGAAAGCCCCATGCAACATTACCTGCAAAACTGCAAACTATGCTTATAGGAAAACTTGCAAATAATTATTTTGGGCAACCAAAACAAACTACGAAACCAGAAAAATCAAATTAAACAATATTTATTTTCGTTACCGCTCTGAATATTTGAGATACCTAAAAGAAAATATATGCTCTCCTGTAGGATTAGAACCTGCGTCCCGTTATGCAGAGGGAAACCGTCGTTAGATCCGACGTGCCTTAATCGACTCGGCCACGAACAAGGCCTGAGCAGTGTATTTAAGCGAAATCCTTATCACAGATTTTTCGAAATTATTTGCTCAGTTACGTATCCAAACATAAAAAAAGTAATTTAAAAAAAAAAGTAATGCATTTTTTGTTCATTCATCCGAGAGATTTTTATCATAAATAACTTTTAAAGTGATAAAAATCAGTCGGATGAATGAATAAAAAATCCATTACGTCTTTAGTATATATATATATGCTATTTAGTATATATATATATATATATATATATATATATATATATATATATATATATATATATATATATATACTAAATATATATATATATATATATATATATATATATATATATATATATATACTAATATATATATATATATATATATATATATATATATATATATATATATATATATATATGCGCAGAACTTATTGGAAAGCGCTCAATATCAGTGATAGAGCTAAAATATTTAGTAACACACACACACACACACACACACACACACACACACACACACACACTTATATATATATATATATATATATATATATAATCATTTAACCCAAGCAAGACAACAAAGACTATAAATGCAAAAGATACAGGCAGTCAATAAGTGTTAAAGAATATGAGAGAAAAAAACATTATTAAGGAGAGTGGAAAATAAAAGTACCGGATTCAAAGAGACAGAAAAATGACGATTGACATTGCATTTCAATTTTTGAAGATCAAAATTGACTGGAAAGCAAGCGACCGAACCAGAATTCTATAAGTAAGAAGTTCGAAAGAATAAGCTGTTAGCATAGAAGTTATGATTGCATCTAGCAAATTCAACAGGAAATTGATGAGTACTATCTGCCAATCTAGCACTGCACTTAAATTCGTAAATTCGATTTACCAAAGAGGGAACTTCAACATAACAATTACCATAGAAAGCAATGTTACGGCGGCGGCGAGAAAGCGACTGAAGCCAAGATGTCAGGTCAGGACCGATAACTTTGCAGATTCTTTTTTCGATTTTATCAAGAATTTCTAAATACATAGCAGAAGCACCAGACCAGATGTAACTCTGCAATATTCAATGCATAGACGAATGCTTGACTTATAAATGTGCAAGAATCTCTCAAGAAAAGTGTCCAGCACGCACGCACATCACACACACACACACACACACACACATATATATATATATATACATATATATATATATATATATATATATATATATATATATATATATATATATAGAGAGAGAGAGAGAGAGAGAGAGAGAGTGAGAGAGAGAGAAGGGATGAGACGAGGTATGTCTGGAATAACTTGACAACCAGTTGTGTTTTCTCGATGCAGCTTGGCAAACAATTAGAAGGAACACACTCTCATAGTATTCTTCCGTTGACACTGGGTGAGCTTGTTTACTCTGTTACTGTCGCATTTACAATCAATTTGTATCAAGTTTCCTTTGAGACATGAAACATGGATATTCATCTAAGAAAACTTATGATTCCGAAGGTTTCGAGGGATTATTCAATGAGAAATGCCTAGATAACATTTTGGTATCTCTACCTCAATCTTGGCTGGAAATTCAAAGAAAAATCCACGTTCTGAAAGGTGTTCAGCAAGTAAAACACTCGGAAATGCCGAACATGTGCGAGCTACAGTCAAAGTGAATCGGCGATTGATAATGCGAGAACTAGAAGAAAATATGGAGATCCCAAGAACTGTCCGGAAAATATAGTTTTTTTCCTACTGGCAAAACATAACATCACCCAGATAACATAACATTCATCCCATAACAGTGTAAATTCGACACACGGCATTTCTCAAAACTGAAATCAATATCAACCTAGTTGATCCCGAAAAAGGACTTTGCAGACGGTTTGGAAAAATTGAAAGATACTAGAATAAGTGTTTAAAGTTCCTTTGGAGTACTTTGAGGAGGACTAAAGCAGTATTGCCATAGGAAAAGTAATTCCGCGTTAATATTAAATAGCTGGATCAATTTCGAACAGACCTTTAATATATATATATATATATTGTTTATATTTTTTAGAATGTACTCTGTTTAGGAAATAAAACATTTAGAGAAATAGCCAGTGTTCTATCTATCTATCTATCTATCTATCTATCTATCTATCTATCTATCTATCTATCTATCCCAGTCTGTTCATATCTATCTATCTATCTAGCTAGCTAGCTATCTCGTTTGGTTTGGTTCATTTTGTTTAACGGCATATCAACCTCAATGGGTTATTTAATGCCGACAAGATATTAAAAAAAAATGTATAGTTGCTAATAAATTTTCTTATTGCTAGTAATAATATTTTTATAAAATATTTCTGTGATTAAAACCCATTTTTACACTTACATGGTATTTTGACCCCAGTTTGGAGGTTAACTATTTACCCATAGTTGTGACCCTAACCGGTGCTACCACCCCGGATAAGGGTGGACCTGGGAACACCAACAATTAAGAGATGGTTCCACGCTCCTCAAAACCTCCTGA
>OZ038493.1:51639731-51649731 GCA_964036315.1 Acanthosepion esculentum
GATAAACTCACAATGACTGACAGTGACTCAATTCTGCCGAAGTGTCGTGCAATATTAGCTTAAATAGTCACTGTTTACAAACTCACACCTCAAACCAAAGAGCTCAACCGAAATTAATTTTTCAGGAGCCTATATATATATATATATATATATATATATATATATATATATATATATATATAGGGTGCGATGGATAAATTGTCATCTAAATTACGCAAAAACGAGAATAACACTGATATCTCATTTATATATTTACCAAAATTACACAAAAATATATTGAAATACTAAAGAGTAAATCTATTCAATAAAATTTCTATTAGCTTCAATCACGGCCTCCTTACAACTTCGTAAGCTTCTGTAACTTTTCTTGACGGTCTCCTTTTTTTAAAAGTCGATGAATGCTGCCATAATCCTTGCTTTCGGTGTTAAAAAGCGTTTTGTTGGTCTCTCGCTCAACTGCGCCCCACACATAATAATCAAGGAAGGCTACAGTCTGGGGAGTTAAGTGGCCAGATGTAAGGGGTAATGTGGTTGCAGAAATTGTCTGACAGCCATGACTGTGTTCTCCTGCTGGTGTGGCATGGCATAGAGTCCTGTTTCTAGTTATATGTTCTTCCAGCAGCCACTCCTTGACCCAGGGCAGCACTACCTCCTCAAGGTACTTGATGTAGGACTCCGTGTTGAGTCTGAGGCCATGTGAGAAGATGAATGGAGGCGTAACGTCGCTATCACTAGTGATCACTCCAAACATCATGATGTTCACTGGATATGCCACCCAACTCTTTCCGAATCCTCTGCACTGTCTTTAGATTGACACTCAAACACTCTGAAATATTTCTATTGGAGCTTCCGGTGCGAATGCCAAGCAGTACAGCATGTTGTTTCCTAATTTCTGGCGGAGTGAATTACGTCACGGTTCTCTTATTCTTAAAGACGGTGCAGTCGACAAAATCAAAACAAAAACGTGCATGCGTGAAATTAAAAATATAAAATTGCGACAGTTTACAAATCGCACCATATATATATATATATATATATATATATATATATATAGAGAGAGAGAGAGAGAGAGAGAGAGAGAGGGAAAGAGAGGGGGAGTGAGAAAGAGAGAGAGAGAGAGAAAAGAGAGAGAGAGATAAGATCGGGGACATCTCAAATTATAAAAAAGTTGTTGTGTGGAAGTGGGTAGCACGTACGACGGCCCGCCCTCCCGCGCACGTCCCATCCCCAGTATTACTTTCTTTACGTAGACACACATACACGCATAAACATATAAAATCGACTAACACCTCTTACATTTAAGAGTTATCTAATTTCCCAGACAAATTACCAAAAATCTAACCAGAATTTTTTCGTCTTTGAAAAGGATCTGCATTTTTCATCTTTTTTTTTTGTTAATGAGGAATGACAAATCTTACATAAGTACCCTGTGGGTTAAATTTTTTTCGTCAGGCTTCAGTGACAATCAAGCGCCTCCAGGCGGTGGACGTTGTAGCGGAAGTGGCAGTAATACGTAATTCCGTTTTCCCAGGCCCGACCCCACACCTACCACCGTCAAGCAGATTCAAGGACCCACTCACCCATTTTTCGTTTCGCACTAACGATGTTGATTCTTCTTATAAATAACACGAAATCTGACACTAAAGAAACCTTTGAAAACGCAACTGGAATGGTTTTTACCAATGCCAATTACGATGCCAACGGAAGGCATAATAATAAAGGCTCGTCTCGAAGAGGAAAGGATCAGCGGTTGGAGTCGGGTGGGAAACCTTGCTCATTTGTGAAATAAATGCCAAAGGGATGAGAAATATGAGTTGAAAGGTCAGAAGTGTTTTACTGCAACATAGACTTTTTCTTAGAAATCTATCCAATTTGATGAGCACATCGGCATTACGTAATGGCTAACGAGCTAAGCTGATTGACCATTACTACTAGGTCTGGGGTTCGATCTTTATTCGGTACCCTATACTTGTAGCTTAAATTTTCTAAACAAAATGCCATCTGTTTTACTGTTCCGCCCCCACCACCAAAGCCATTCAGTGTATATAATCATCTTTTCAAAATTTGAACTTTTTTCTCTTGAAAATTAGTTCTGAGTTATCATTTTGTTAGTCGATTGGGATGTGCGCGTGGTGTAATGGATTGCGATTCCATATAAGAAATTGGAGAAATGAATTAGGATTCCAGTCAGGTTCTTTACATTGACTTACACGCAGTTACCCTTTAGAATGATATGAATCTATCTACTTCCTCAACTATAGGTTAAATAATATGATGATGATCTTCTTCTTCTTCTTCTTCTTCTTCTTCTTCTTCTTCTTCTTCTTCTTCTTCTTCTTCTTCTTCTCTTGTTGTTGTTCTTCTTCTTCTCCACCTTCTTCTTCTTCTCCTCTTGTTGTTGTTCTTCTCCATCAACTTCTTCTTCTCCTCTTGTTGTTGTTGTTCTTCTTCTTCATCTTCTTCTTCTTCTCCTCTTGTTGTTATTGTTGTTCTTCTTCTTCTACTCCATCTTCTTCTTCTCCTCTTGTTGTTGTTGTTCTTCTTCTTCTCCATCTTCTTCTTCTCCATCTTCTTCTTCTTCTTCTTCTTCTTCTTCTTCTTCTTCTTCTTCTTCTTCTTCTTCTTCTTCTTCTTCTAACACGAAACTTAAAAATACTATATTAGCAATTATTTTCTAGCTGAAAACATGAGAAAGAAAAGATGAAAAAAAAAAAGAAAGAAAGAAGGAAGCGAAGAAGAAATCAAAAGAGAAAAGTTTGAAATGGATCGGGAAGCGTTTCAGTCTACAGAAGCCTGGAAATCTTTTAACAGATATTTGGGTAAAATTTCAAGTTGTTGAAAATATAGAGGAAGTATTAATAATTGTCCTATTTTATTGTTGTTAATCTCTTATTGTGCCTAATCGGATCTACGGTAGAAACAAATCTTCTATCCGTCACATAACTTCTATTACAGTATATTCTTATAATTGTTCTATTTTATTATTAGTTATTGTTAATCTCTTATTGTGCCTAAAATATCTACGGTAAGAACGAATCTTTTGTAGGTCACAATACATTTATTACAGTATATTATAATTGTTCAGTTTTATTATTAACATATATAATTAAGTTTTGACGGCATAAAAAGGATCTGTAAATTTCACAAGTTGTAGAAAGAATAAAGTAAAATCACACAGTAAAGATATTAATGAAAAATTCTCAAAGATTAAACTCTGTAAAGGTCCCAGAAAGTTTCGGCAATGTTTCCAAGGCATCTGCAATTTTATTAAGTGTGGTTCTGTAATGTAATCGACCCTGCTAGCATCTTGACTTTAGTCACTTTCCCATCGTTGTGACATGCCTTCCATTTGTCTTTTCTACAAATATTTTCATGGCAATTATTCTGATGAGCTGTTCTTAGTGCCTCGACTGTCTGTATTTAAGCTTGTTACTAGATTGGCAACTAGGTCTCACCGTTTTACTTTTGAACTAGCTAGATGCAACCATCATTTCTATTCTAATAGTTCCTTTTCTCAAACTTCTCGACTGTGGAACTCCTTTCCGATTTTTTGTTTCCCTGCCATCTTCAGTCTTCAAATGTTTAAATGTAACGTCAATCGCCATCTTCTATCTTCCTGAATCCTGTTCCTTTACAGTCCTTTCCCTCAGTAAACACTAAAAACTTCTCATTCTCTTTCGCTCCCTATAACACCATGCGTCCTAACAGTATTGTCGCCTTGCTTGGAGTGAAATGATAAAAAAAAACGTGACTAAAAAGGTATGGAAAGTGTATGAAAGGCTTCCAAGGTATAACATGAATCCGAACAGTTTCTGCGTATGGAAAGAATACAAAATGTTCTAAAGGTTTAGAAAGAATCTGGAAACTTTTGGGTTATTTGGTAAAGTCTTAAGATGTTCAAAGAATAAATGAAAAGTCACAAGATGGATAAGAATTTAAGGAAGTCCGCAAATAAATAACCGGGGAAGATCACAAATGGGAATAAGATTTGAAATTATAGAAAGGATCGGGAAAATGTTAAAGTATAGAAAGTTGTCGAAGTGAAGAAATAATCAAGTAAGGTTCCATATAAAGATTCTGGAAATAAAAATTACAGAATCTTTTATATATATATATATATATATATATATATATATATATATATATATATATATATATATATATATATTAAAATAATAAGAAAGAAGAATGAGATTTAGAATTCAGAGTTCGTAGCATTTATTTTGATTTTTTAAAAATAATGCTTGATACAACAGTGGAGTATAATGTTATAATTGTTTTTTTTTTTAATATATAATCATCGCAACACTGAAATTCCAATGTTTCATAATTGAAACTACAATTCAAATTCAATCATAAAAATTAAACTTAAAATACAATCTCAAAATATCAAATTTGTTTGGATTTATAAATTAAGTAAATCAATTTCTAAAACGTTATTCTCAGTGCCGCTTGATAATGGAACGGAACTTTGTATTTTAAGTTTAATTTTTATGAATTGAATTTGAATTGAAGTTTCAGTTTTGAAACATGGGAATTTCGGTGCTGCGATGATTATATATTAAAAAAAAAAACAATTATAATATATATATATATATATATATATATATATATATATATATATATATATATATATATATATATATATATATATATATATAAAAAGTTAAAGATCAAATGTAGATCAAATATGGATCGGAATCGAAAAGAACAAATAGAAAACGTATATTAGTCATGTTTCACTTTTATTGAAACTTCGTCAGAGATTGAGAGAAAACGGACAAAAAGACAGCGAACACTGATATTTTCAATTATCCTTGGGTCTGTTCTCATTAGTCAAACACTTGTCACGTGTATTAAAACCGTGGATAATTCTATGTGTATGTAGGTTTGTGAAGCATTTTGTATGTTTAAGTGAGCAACGAGTGGTAATGTGTATTTGTAATTGTGTGTGTTTGTCTGTTTAATAGTTATATATATATTCTGGTATTTGAGAGCAAAAGTTTTTGGTGTCAATTGAAAATGAAGTTTTTGGGAGCTAATTTTATGATTTATTTTTAAAAAATTGTTTACCAACCATTAAAGAGGGAGTAAATGTTTCTCTCTCTACAGTTTGTCTTCAAAATATAAAACCACCAATTTTAAATATCTGAATTAGAATTATTAGATTTTATTTAACTTTAATCTCAAAATGCAGTTTCCCCACGATCGAAGTTTATGATTACGCACCGAATGAAAGAGAATCTTGGGATGGAATTTAAAATTTTCCAGCCAACGTCGTGTCCTCTCATTTAATTCTTGAGAGTTTTCAACTCCCGCCCCTTTGAACGATGGATAATGAACACAATAGCCAGTGGCAGTCAGATTAGCTTTACTTGTCGTGTAATACGCCCGTAAATCTCGCACTTGTAAAAGTCTGATAAATCACGATTTTCAATTAAGCTAAACGTTATTTTTATTTTCTATATCGTTTTCTCAACATTTCAAAAGAACAGAACGCTGATAGGAAATTTCATGCAAATTACAAGAAAACAAAAATGGCGCTCACTGGTAATAATTCTTTTCCATCCTTAACTGAGTTGTTTTTCGTATTTTCTTTTGTCGTTATTAAACGTAATTAACCGGAATTCTACGTGTAAAAGAAGACTTTCTTTCTTCACCGCAGGACATTCATCAAATTGCCACAACTAGGGACACAACGATAACAACTACAACAATAATATATAAGAGAAAATGCAGAAATAATAATTATAATAATAATTGAAGAAGAAGAAGAAGAAGCAGGAGGAGGAGAAGAAGGAGGAGGAGAAGAAGAAGAAGAAGAAGAAGAAGAAGAAGAAGAAGAAGAAGAAGAAGAAGAAGAAGAAGAAGAAGAAAATACCTAGAAGTCCCTATTTACAAGACATCAAAAATTTACAGTGTAGAACTGCCCATCTACTCATGAGAATATTATCAATGTAAATACAATAAAAACAATGCACGCGTTGAGTATTATTTGAAATAAGAATATCCGCAAACAGCATGCATAGATTCACTACTTGTTTTAGTTTATGGTCTTTGGTAATGACTCGGTAAGGGATTATACAAAACCAAATAATATAAATACAGAACAATCAAAGCTAATCGCCCAGACACCTTGATCAAAGACTACAAGAACAGAAGGTGCTTTCCTATTGACCCGACAGTCCCTGCAGATCCTAATGTATCTTTGAAGATCTTAAAAAAAAACTATCAAAATACAAGGATCTTGAAGTGCAAATCTCAATAATGTGACACATGAGCACATCAATAATTCCAGTTGTAGTTGGAGCCTTCGGATTGATTAGAAAAGGTTCCGATAGACTCATTGAAGGGATTCTTGGTAACCCAAGCCTTAAAGAAATACAAAAAAGGTTTACTCATAAGCACAGTTCATACATTACGAAGAGCTTTATCTATGTAAAATGTGTGCGATCTTATATTTTTTTATATAAAAATGACCAGTGAAAAATTACATGAAGTCATGAAGTCAAGGAAATGTGCATACAATAGAAATCAAAGGAGATAATAATAATAATAATAATAATAATAATAATAATAATAATAATAATAATAATAATAACAAGTACAAATGAAAATTAATTGTCCAGGAAGCAAATTGATGATTTATAGGGGCTTGCTATCACTCGATCCTCCGTGACGCCTAGAGATAAGATGCTTATAAATAATAATAATAATAATAATAATAATAATAATAATAATAATAATAATAATAATTCCAGAGAAAAAAAAGTTGTGGAGAGCCGTAACAGTTATCAACAGAAAAAACAGAAACGGCGGACCAATTTTGAGTTTCGGCTGAAGCAACTTACGTTGACTTGGATCTTGCCTTATTCTGTTTCATTTAATCCGAGATTAAACGTACAGGTAATTCCAGGCAAATGGTCAAATACACAGATCAATACGTGCACTTGTTCCAAAATAACGAGCGTATCAAGATTAGTCAGACCTGGTATTAATACCCTGATTATCCTCCTTGGGTATCAAGGCAAGCACGTACCTTCGCATGCATTCAAACATAAAGAATACAATCCTACGATAATTTATTTCATGTCCTTTCCACCTGTTGGTGCATTTCAGTAAAGGTTGTAGGCGGACTAACTCAATGAGTCAGGTGTCGTCCCATCATGTTCAATAAATTTTCAATGGAGGATATCTGGTGATCATTCCACCTAGGGTAGTTAATGAATATCTTGCATAAGTTGAGTAGTATGGGCATCGTGTGGTGGCTGTTATCCTGCTTGAATAGTGCATCGCATTCATGTTCTAAGAAAAGCGAACGTTAGTTCCTCCTCCTCCGTGGATTGCTGTGTCGTGAGCAAATATATTCTGGAAGATGTCGCTCCCCGACATTTGCATTGAGGTAGCACCTTTTCTTTTCAATTAAAAGTACAGAGCGCCATTTGATTCCCCGGGTAACCCACACGTGACACTACTCGGGTGGTGCACATTGATATTTTGGCAGAAGTTGTAATCAGGTCAGAGTTGCATGTATCCATAGTCCTGCTGCAAGCAAACGATACCAAACAGTATGTGCTTATATCTGTGATGTGGACGCAGTGTAGTCTGCTATTGCTGTCCTTGGAATACGTTTATTTTGTCGAGCGTCTGCACTACGTGGCCGTCCAGAATCTGTTCTACAAGTGTGGGAAAGTTTCTTTGACCACTGGGAACAACATTAAAGCTTCATCAACGCGTTACATCCAAAATGCACAGCAATTCTCTGAAATGAGCATTCAGACTCTCACAGGCTCATAATCCAAAACCCCTTCTCAAACGGCTTTAACTGAACAAAAGGAGAACGAACGCGTTTCCGAACATGACACCTGCTTGAATTGGACTCTTTCAAATACCCATTGAGAATTATCACAGCTTATATCATTGTCTCATAATCAAAGACATTGATGAGTGTGACAACAGAATATCAACTATTTCCGAGCATACACATACTGCATCAAAATCCAATTTGGTAATATATTTAGAGTGATGTAATTTAATTTTTTGTCTGTTGGAATCTTCTAAACTATTTCGGCCCAAAGAAAATAATGTTGAAAAGTAAAACAACAAAAACAGAATAAATGATTACGGTTTGGTCCCAAATCTGAGTGAGTCCCAAATACAGTTTGGCAGTTGCCTAGTTGGTCCCAAACCTGGACGGGTCCCAAATACAGTTTGGCAGTTGCCTAGTTGGTCCCAAACATGGACGAGTCCCAAATACAGTTTGGCAGTTGCCTAGTTGGTCCCAAACCTGGACGGGTCCCAAATACAGTTTGGCAGTTGCCTAGTTGGTCCCAAACATGGACGAGTCCCAAATACAGTTTGGCAGTTGCCTAGTTGGTCCCAAACCTGGACGGGTCCCAAATACAGTTTGGCAGTTGCCTAGTTGGTCCCAAACATGGACGAGTCCCAAATACAGTTTGGCAGTTGCCTAGTTGGTCCCAAACCTGGACGGGTCCCAAATACAGTTTGGCAGTTGCCTAGTTGGTCCCAAACATGGACGAGTCCCAAATACAGTTTGGCAGTTGCCTAGTTGGTCCCAAACCTGGACGAGTCCCAAATACAGTTTGGCAGTTGCCTAGTTGGTCCCAAACCCGGTTCAGTTCCAAATACAGTTTGGCAGTTTCCTAGTTTGTACTAAACCTGGTTGTATCTCAAATACAGTCTGGTAGTTGTCCAGTTGATCCGAAACCTGCTTGTGTATAAGTATAGCCATCACTGGATCCTGATAGACTTTGCGGTAACTTAGGATAAGCAGACCAGCGTAAAAGTAAAGCAGGCAAAAATACATAGTTCCCAAAATAAGGTAGATCAAAACAGAGAAATATACGAAGCAACACCTCAAGTCTCGGGACTAATTTTCAGAAATCTTTTTGTCTCGCAGGACGCCTTGGAGATACCTGACATCATTTGGGAGTGCGCAGGTGACAGCTTTTTGCAGAGGAGAGTGGGGAAAGAGATTATATATGCCAATCATCATCAGGCCGAAGAATCTCAGAGTTGGAGAGAGTGTCAATTCAAATAATAATAAACAAGACATAATCCTGCTGGACAAACAGAAAGAGGTTTTCTACTTAACAGAAGTCTCCTGTCTATTTCACTCGAGGATTGAATGCAAAGAAAATGATAAAATCGACAACTACACTGAGTTAAAGTATGAAATTTTGAATGTTCAGCAAAGAAATAATTACAGTACCAATAATCATTGGTGCAGTGGGATGAATATTGGATTTTGATTTGAAAATAATGCCATTGCTAATAACTTACCTGTTCGGAATTGCAAGTTTACTTCGAAAAGTACTGAATACACCCTATCGATAAAAAGAAGAAACTTCCATTTTATTTTCTTAAATCCCGAGAGGTGACTAGAAAATGTACCCATTACTAGCAACCAACATCAGATGACGTATGGAGGAAAATAATAATAATAATAATAATAATAATAATAATAATAATAATAACGATAATTATAATTGAAGTATTCCCACGATTTCATTAGGTAAACAAATTCTTCCTATAAAACCTGTGTCGGCAATGAAAGCAAACGATAAAGTGACCTGAAGAAGGGACTGTTAATTATGATAAGGAATTGCCATCTTGTGAGGCGAAAGATTTTTTTTAGTTTAGTCGACGGCAAATGATGCCAAGCGGCAAGATTTTGGTTCATTGAGAATATGGTAACGTGAATATGTATCAGTTGTTATCACAGATTTACAAATGTACTTGTGTGAAAAATGCACCAATAATGTTTGCCCCTCTCTCTCCCCCTCCCCCTCCCGCTCTCCCGCTCTCTATCTCCCTCCTCTCTCTCTTTTTCTCCCACACACATAGATGTACATTTTTTCAAATCTATTTTGTTAAATGCCACCGATTCGTAGTTACTTATAAAAACGATTTTATCTTGGGAAGTTTTCCTTAAGATCCGGCCTATGTACTTAGTCACATGAAAATATTCCCTTCCAAA
>OZ038493.1:51652231-51704731 GCA_964036315.1 Acanthosepion esculentum
GTCGCCACTGATGCCCGTTGGTACAGTTGGTATGACGCTTGCCTGATAACGCAAAAATCCGGGTTTCAATTCTCAGTAGTGCATGCGCACTGGCGATGAGTCCCAGATATAGGACGAAACAGCCGCCCAGTGCTTTCTTTTGTGTTCCTTCTAGGATCGTTGAATTATTTTATTTTATTTTTATATATATATATATATATATATATATATATATATATATATATATATATATATATATATATATATATATATATATATATATATATATATATATATATATATATATATATATATATATATATATATATATATATATATATATATATATATATATAAACCACTTGTGTTACTTCGGAATTTCACATTAATCAAAAAGATTTCATAATAAACATACTTTTGTCTTTCAGGAAATCATCTTTTGTTTGCCTTTTATTAATAGGAGAGTTCTACTTCCGTTCGTATAACAGATTTTAGCGTATTGCCTTAATTTCGTTTCCGGAAATTCGAAAAATTTCCAAACGCTAATTTGGTCTAGGAAGAATGTGTGAAACAACGAACCGGAAATGTCTTATTCGTGGAATTAGGCGAAAGTTTCTTGAAAACGGAACTGTCGAAATGGTTCTCTCAACTGAGTGATGCTGCTTCAAATGCCACGAAGAATGAACGCTAAAAATTTAGGCAAATATCTTTCACTCTAATTTGGGCCTTTCCTACAACCGGAACTAACAATTTCCTTTATGAAACCAACAGAAATTTTCGTAGATGCGTATATAAATATTTTTAAATACTTACTAATTGGTTCCTAAGCAATGTACAGAAAGACGATGAGAATAATAAACAGAGCATTCTCTCCAAACTTTAGCCTCATATATGGGAATAACATTTGAACAGACCATCATTGTTGTTTTAAAACGTTATACGCTGCTACATCATTATCATTAAATTTTTTCGTTTATTTCACTTACATTTTAGTCTATTTTCCACTTTAGAAATGCAGGCGTACGTACACATCAGTTCTATGAACAACTTAGAGGACATCTAATTTTAACAATATATATATATATATATATTTTTTTTTTTGCCGAGTACATTTTGGAGACGAGTATCATCAATGAGGCAGTGAAGGCTAAAGCTGACATTTTACAAGTGTCAGTTCGATTAACCGTAATGTAAATGCAGTTGTTCCGGTATTTATGAAACAGTTTTCGTTTAAGCAGAGAACTTTTTACTTTATCTTTAATTCCTAATTATGATTTGCATTGTCAGAAGTGTTTGTTCGCTTTACTACGTAAATAATAAAATATATTATTTTAAATTTTCGACATTAACTTCATTGAACAATCGATTTAATGCTTTCTTTCGTTGTCTTTTGCCATTTTTGTGGCATCGCCATAGTTCTGTCTACACAGAACCTTTCTTTTTATCTTTCTTAGACAAGAATCGCTTTAGGTGACTTTTGCAATTTTGCAGGAAACTGGTGGTTTTTTTTTTCATTGAGAGAATTCTGTAAAGAGTGGAATAAATTGTAAGCCACATATGCAATATCTGGTGAATATGTCGGATAAGAAAAAAACCCTCCAAGTCAAACTGCAACATTTTTCGCCTGGTCAGTAAAGGAGTACATTGTCTATCATTATCCTAACGGAATATTATGCTATTTTTCTTATCTAATTTTTCTTACACATCTTTTCTTGGTTATTTTTCTCAACTAATTTTTCTTACCTATTTTTACTTACCTATTTTTTCTTACCTATTTTTTTTACCTATTTTTTCTTACCTATTTTTTTTACCTAATTCCGGACGAACGTTTTTGCTGATTGTTTTCATTAACTGGTATAACAGGGAACAATAATTGTTCCATTGCATCGTTTGGTTTTCTGGAAGAAGCTCACTTCCTTCAAATCTCGTCATATACAGATGATCGCCTCCTTTAGATGAAGATCGGCCTTTGGTACGGCTCTTGTTCTATGAGCCGTGTTTCTTCAGAACATGGGCGACCATGGCTCTCCACAACTTCCTGTCCTTTGTAGTCCTTATTAATTTTTTTTCAAACTATTTCTCTTAATCTCTGTCCTACCAATCATTATACAATCCCGTTAGGTTATTCGCTGCTTTCCTCTGTCTCTCTTGCCTTCATTATGTGTAATGAGTGTCAAATTCTCCAAACCCTCTTTCCTCAATATGTGTTCTAGAAATTTCAATTGTCTCTTTTTGCTTCTAAGTATAAGAGTCATTTTCGTTTCTATTTTCCTAAGAACTTCGTCGTTACTCGCATTTTCAGTCTATTGGATTTTCAGCACCCTTCTGTAGAACCACATTTCTGTTGTCTCAAGACTCTTCTTCATCTGTGAGGAAATTGTCCAGCATTCACTGCCATATAAGCGAACCGATATTACATGACAGTTCAGTACTCTTTTCTTTGCTTTTAATGAAATTTTCCGTTTCTGTTTCTTAATACTTTGCTTAACTTTTGGAAGGCATTTTTCGCTATCCCAATGCACCTTGGTATTTCGATCTCACGTTTTCCATCTTCTGTTAAAACACATTCTAGATATTTAAATTGTACTTGCTTGATTTTGATGTCTCCAATTCGTAGTCTGCATCATTGGTTGTTCCACTTGCTGACCGGTATACATTCAGTCTTCTTAAAATTGATAGTTTTTCCTTTCTTCTCACTTTCCTTTACCACTTTTCTGTAGGAGTTCATGCAGTTTACCGTCTCTGTCTGCTATCAACACTGTGTTATCTTCATACGTAATGTTAAGATTGTGGCCGCCAAAAATGAATCCTGATAGGATTTCTAATTCTCCCAGGATCACCTAATTGTTCATGTTAAATAAATCCGGTGAGAAACACGCCCTTGTCTTACGCCCCTTTCTATTTTTGTGTATTTACTGAATTAGCGGCCAATTTCGTTTGCCCCGCGAGCGTCCTGTGTAAGACGACAAACTACATTGAACAGCAAGGCCTCTGACCAGGGGGTTTTGAGGAGCGTGGAACTACATCTTAATTGCTGGTGTTCCCAGGTCCAACCTGACCCGGGGTGGTAGCACCTGTTAGGGTCCCAACTATGGGCAAATAATTACCTCCTACCAAAGAAAAAAAACTGGGGTTCAAAACATTATGAAAGTGTAAAAAAAATAGGTGTTAATACCAGCAATAATTTTTGTGAGGAAAATATATTTCACCATCAATACTTTAAAAAAAAATATTACAACTAATAAAAAATATAGGTACCTCCACGAAATGTAAAAAAAAAGAGCATAGCTTGATGAAAAAGACGCCAAACTTGACGAAAACAAAATTTTATCGTCTAAATGTTTATGTTATTATTAAGAGGAAAGATCAAAGTATTTTTGTGGTTTTTTTTTTACATTTTTTAATCGTTCCTAACACGTCCGAAAATTTCGTTAAAAATCTTGTTTTTATTGAGTCAGCAAAATTGACCATTTTTTTCCATTTCATAGAATCAATGAAAATCTCAGCTTGAAATTTTTTAAATATCAATTATCATTTTTTAAAAACTTATTTTAAGAAAATCAGAAATTATAATGTTTATTTAAAATATTTTGAACCAAGCTTAACTTAGCTTTTGCGCCGAAAAGATGTAATTTGAAAATAAATCAAAGCAGGTCATAAACTTTCGCGTCATTTGACAGGTGTTGAATGACCTATTGATGGATTCCGTGAGGATAATTTGTTCTACGGAAGGAGAAAAGTGAAATATTTTATATTTATGTGAACAAATTATTTACCTCGTTATTTTTAAGGAAAACTTTCAGCGCACTAATTTTTTTTGTACTTACCTTTATGTTTATGATGCTGAAAAATAATTTTAAAAAATGTAAAATAAAATGCCATGATAGAAGTAACTTAATAATTTATGAAATGATAATTTAATTATTATTTAATAAATCAAAATTAAATGTGACTTTCCAATCCAATGTATATAGTTTCTATCTGAAATACACCAGAATCTTTACTTAATGGAAATAATGAATTTAATCATTAAGCTTTTAATTAAATCTAAATTTATGTTGGTAAATAGTAGAGGTACCTATCTGGTAACCTGATTTATATTTTTTTTATATATTTTTCATTTTATTTCTAATTATTGTTATGACAATTATTTTATTATTAAATTTATTATTAATTACATAATTACTAAAACTTTTATTAACCCAATAAACATTACTGAAAAGAAGCTGAACGGAAAATACAACCTGTTGGAAAGCAACAAAGAAGCGAAATGTTATGAAAAGTCCACGTGTTATCCATTTATTACAATAAATGGACAACGCTCTTAGATCATGTGACCTTTTTATAATAATGGCAATTTCAGTCTACCATACATGGAAATAATGAATGTATTAATTAAAAAAATACAACATAAAAAATAATTAAGAAATGAAATAGTGCAACTAAACTTATTAATCTTTGCAGTTTTGGAATCGTACATTTTGTTTCCGCTTAATTACTACATCACCTCGAGGAAACAGTCTAATACAGAGTTTTACACGATTTTAAACTATTATAAATTATTTAATTAAAATTTCTTAAAAAAAGAAAAAATTCTTGTAAAACTTAATTATTCATCAGAAAAATTTTATTTCTTCAGACAATAATGTCCTTAATATTACTTATTTACAAAAGCAATTAAAAGCTTTTCTAATTAAGTAATATCATTGTTTTATTGGATTCATTATTTTTCAATTCAGAGCCGATTTTCAGTCAGATAGCTCAAATTTGAAAAAAAAAGTAGGTGATTTATCATCTCCAAAGACTTCTTTAAAAAAAAAAATTTGTCAGGAAACCGAAAGGTTTTGGGCGAAATTTCATGAAATTAAGTAAGTGGGGGGTAACATATTTAAAAAAAAAAAATTACCAAACTTTTCAAAAAAAAAAATATTTCAAAAATAACTTCATTTATTTGTGAATAAGTCCTGAAAATTTCATTAAAATTGGACAATTACTTGATTTTTACAAAAATTTCGAAATCAATGTGTTTTCAATGGAAAAAAAGCGAAAAAAAAAACTGTTATTGTCTCTGACATCGCGATGACGTAAACAAAAGAAGACTGTAACCAAAATTTCGAACGTGTTAGAAAATATTAAAAATTTAAAAAAAATTATTAAAAAATACTTTGGTCTTTCATCTTAATAATAACATAAGTATTTTGACGTTAAAAATTTATTTTTGTTAAGTTTGTGGCATTTTTCATTACGCTATCTGTTTTCCCGCGAAAACAGTGAAGACGCCTAAATAAATATCTTGTCGGCATTAAATAATCCATTTAGGTTGATAAGCCGTAAAACAAACCAAACCAAACCAATTTGCCCCGCGATCTCTTGAGTTTCATGTTGTAGAGTATCTACTGTGAAAATTTTTGTTACGATTAAGTAGTGAATTAGGCACAAAAATACAGTTCAGATTTATTTTGATTACTTTGTTTTTATTCTTTTGCGGTCATTCTATATATTTTACATCGTTTATACATATTCACAGAAGGAGTAATTTAATTTTAGAATTTATATTTTTTATAACAGGAACCCCCCCCCACCAACAAAAAAAAAACATTACATATAATTAATTAAAATCTCCGGTTGTAAAAACTTTTAGCTAGTTGAAAATATCGTATTAAATTAATTTTGACTGTGAGTTATCTAGAATTTTATCTATAGAGTTAACATCATTATTGCGTGTTCTTTTATAAAAAAAAATAAATCTCGCTTTTTAAATTATTCAAATTTGTCACTTTGTCACAGACGTGCCGTCGCTTCCTTCTGTCTTTTCCACAAATATTTTCTCGGTAACTGCACCAACGAGCGACTTTTGCTGGTTCCCAAACTACATGAGTGCTATTATTAAGTTGGCATCTCAGTCCCACCTTTTCACCGTCAAAACGGGTAAATGTAACCGTCTCTTCTACTCCAATAGCTTCATGTCTGGCACGTCCCGTGTGTGGAACTCCCTTCCTATTACTTGCTTCCTTGATAACTATAATCTTCAATTATTCAAATGCAATGTCAGTCGACATCTTCAGATGTCTTGATCTAATTCCCTGTCCTTCTCTTCATTCTTTCCTCTTTCACGCCTCTTTACTCTTGCTCTCACTCCTCTGTAACTCCTTGTGTGCTAGTGGCACTCCCGCTTTACTTGGGGGTGAAATGCTTAAAAAACTATCCAAAGAAAGCTAATCAGAAAAAAAGTAATAAAAAGTGTATTAAGAAACTTGTGTAGATGCTATAGTAACTTCGAGTAGTGACCGTGTTACCCTAATAACGGAATATCTCATTACTAAGTAAGGGCGATGAGGCTGTGGAACTGATAAGTATATAAAGTGAAATTGTGAGTTATATTATGGAATTTATTTATTTAAATTGTCCTAATTTTTAATATTTTTGTCATTTGTCTTAGATTAATTTTATTTGATCCCTGTTCAAACATTTGGTATTTATATGATTTTATAAGAAATGTTTCTTGTCACAATATTCTGTAGCTAACAGCATCGAAATATTAAGAAAATTAACGACAACAAACCGTAGGTTAATCTGTAGGGGTACAGATGTGAGCCCCCTAAATAATGAGTATCAAAATTTGGTGCCGATTAGGTAACATCCATTAAAAATGTCAGACAAAAAATATCGTTTGAAACTCTGGTTGAAAAATAAAATATGAAAATATACATTCTCCATTGTGTCAAGTACAATTTTATGAACTTGTGAGATAAACGCTTGTAAAATATCCATTAATTTATCGGCCCCTCCCCCCAAAAAAACAAACGAGAAGAAAAACAGTAAAATTAGAATAAAGAGTAGCTAGATCAATAAAAGCAAGCTTTCATACAGGTAAACTTGATGAAAAATGCACATACGCTTTGGTTTGTGGTAAATATGATTTTTTAGCAACATTTTGTGAATTTACTAGTATTTTATAGCGGAAAAACATTTACTAGATATTATTTTCAAGTCTAATTCCCCCCCCCCCCACTGAACTAACCCTTGGAGATCAAATTTCCCACAAACCAATACGAAAATATAAATTGAGCTGTATGGCACCTCGGGGCGGTGTAATGGTTAGCAAGCTTGTCTCGCTGGAACAATTACGACTGAGTAGTGAGTTCGATCCTCACTGGGTGCCCCCTACTTTCGGCCTTGTGCCACATCTGAGCTACGCTTGGAAAATCACTGTTGTGTAAATTACAATAAGTAATTTGCGCATTATCATCTCTCAGTTGCGTCTTTGTCCTTGGACAGAGTGCGCTCAGGAGCTTCTCTGTCGAAGGGCAGAGGGGCAACTGAGAAAATAATACTGTGAGGTGCCCAGCCCTGGGGAACAGCTGCCCGAGGCCGCGCCCTCCCATTGCACAAGAGGGAGGGAACGGTGATCGCACCGAGGCCAGCGCAACCGACGTTTGCGGGGGCTGTGGGCAATTGTTGTGCCCGCCCGGGTGCACGCGCTCGGGTCCCCACTTTAAAAAGACCTTGTATAACATCTCATTCTCGTGGAGGAATGAGTAAACACCGTGTAATGGTTAGCAAGCTTATCTCGCTAGAACAATTACGACTGAGTAGTGAGTTCAATCCTCACTGGGTGTCACATACTTTCGGTTTTGTGCCACATCTAATGTACGCTTGGAAAATCGCTATGAATTGAAAGGAATAGATATTTATCTGGTGTCTCTGTTGTAGAGTTTTTAGCCCGCAAAATTTAATATTTTATTTTCCACTGTGGTTGTCCCTTTTGGACTTGACTGATCTACAAAGATATCAAAATGAAAACAAATTAATATTTTACAATTTGGTGCTGATTGATGGAACGGGGAATAAAAGATGTTTGGAATACTGTAAACATGAAAAAATGGCACGAATCCCTCAAAATCTCTGCTGCAGGGTGAATGATATTTTTTTATGTCGTGGGTAGCAGGAGACACTGACAAGTTAGCATGTCTTCCACTGATTTCTACTGGTTTCCTTCAAGAGTTGCTTGCTTTGTTAAAGTGAGAAGACGGTGACCGCGCAATACAATTCCAGAAGAATAAATCAGTGCATTAATAGTCTCGTTTAAGTTACAATTTATGAGCACCGTACGTCCCCTGCCTGTTCAGAGACGCGCCCATCTCTCCTTGTTTGCGTGGTGAGAGGGAGAGAAAACGCACCTTGTGGAAAGAGCGCTTGCTCGAACCCCTTTCGCTTGCAATGCGTGGCGGTGATTTAGGTTTGACTTGAACAGAGGAGTAAGTCGTATAATAACTAAAAATTATTCCTGATTGAATAAACATTTCTCTTTTTTCTCTCTTTCTCTCTCTTTCCCTGTCTCACTCTTTCCCTTTCTCACTCTCTCTTTCTCTCTTTCTCACTTTCTCACTCTTTCTTTCTCTCTTTCTTCTTGCTCTGTACCAATGAATAGGCTGCAGGTGCAATTGAATTTCTAATAGAGGCTCAGTTTTAGTGAAGTCATGTCGCCGAATAAGAGACGTGGGGCAAACGCAAAAGAAAATATACGACTGCTCAAGACAACTAGAAAAAAACAACAACATTGAAACTATTAAAAGTTTTGCCGTCTCATGGCTTAGCACAATATCGATGAGAAATTTAATGTAAACAAAATTTCTTCTGTCTTTCTCTTATTTTCAGTAACAAGAAAACAACTTCTTGGATGGTTTTTCACGTTCTTAGATCCGACTCACATTGGTAAATAAGCGTCATGTAAATATCTTATAGAGAAATGTCACTTAAAAGAGAAACAAAAGGTTGACTGACTACGGCGCACAATAAAGATCTAAACCCTTGAGTAAACGGACGAAAATTCCGGATATATTAAGTGCAGAATGTGCATAACATTTGACGATTGTAGAAGCCATAAACCAACTGTTTAGATATGGCGCCTATTGAGTTTCTATGAAAGCACAAGACATGATCAATTTGCATGGCTTTAGAATATCATGAAATAGCTTGTAGACGAACATGTTTCACACGCGATTACTTATATCAGCAAATGCGGCAAACACACAAGACATAGCGACATAGATCAAGCCATTGTTATACTTAATTGGCATGGGGTATCGTTAATAAGATCTATTATTTTAATACTGAACAGATTCAATACAAAAGAAGTGGAAAGGATAACGGTCTTTTCTCTTGAAAGCCGACTCAAAAGTCATGAAATGTAACATTAAAGAAGGAGTTTAATAAATCGATGGATCAGTGGAAATTCCTTTAAGATTAATCTTATACATCTGCTGCTCTTTTACGCTTCGCCTGTATCCTCTCGTTCTCTTCCTTATCCTTTCCTCTAAAACTATTATTATTCATTATTTCATGAGCTTTTTCTTTCCTCATCTTTTGACTGTATCCTCTCGTTTGCTCCCTTATCCTTTCCTATAAAACTATTGTTTATTATCTAATGCTCTTTTTCTTTCCTCATCCTTTCACTGTATCCTCTCGTTCTTTCCCTTATCCTATTCTTTAGAACTAAGATTCTGCATGGTCTCATGTAGCAGCTCTGCTTTTACCCTTTAAATGTCTCTTCTCAACACCTACAAATTGAAATTGCTGCTCTAATTATCATCTTAGAACATTAGGGCCGTTATAAATATCTAAGACTACTCATATATGAGTCAGTAAAGCAGTAAAAATGAGAAAAAAAGCATACCTTTAGAGTGTAAGAGAATATCAGAGACCTGATAAAAGCGATGAACATTTTGGCAGAGTATTGGTAGTGAGGAGAAGAGGCTCATTTTACGGTAACGTTGGAGAATAACACAGGCCAACGGAGTGACAGACTAGAAAACACATAACATACAATATAACCCCCCCCCACCCCAAAAAAAAAACTCAGGTCATACAAACAGATGATATGTGACGAATAAAGAAATCAGTAGATCACTCATTAATATCGAAAACTGTGTCCAAATAACCTAAAATAGAACTGGATAAATTCACACAACAAGCGATGAATGGTGAGAACAGTTGCTGACTGGAAAGTGTGCAAACGACTTGGGTTCAGTCTAATGGCATCAGTTTAAAGCAGACTGCCTCAGAAAATAAAAAAGTTAGAAACTATTTGGGGATTTTGGCATCTAGACTGACCATCGGAGCAAGAAGATTGGATCGGATAACCATGGATATAGGAGATAGAAGCTACAAGATTATGAGCAAGGTTCTACGGGCGAAACACAGAATGATTGACTTGAAAGGGAGTGATAAATTAATGAAATACCTAGATCTGGAATGGATGCTGAGAAAAATATAAGATATGAAAGTTAGACTTGGGTACATAATAATTGATGCAGCTGGAACTGTTCTCAGACCACTGGAATGGAGAGATTTAAATCCAGACCAGTGTGCTGTTGCTGTCTGTACAATCTCAACTCAGGATACTGAGTTGGCTGCTGGAAATTTGACGAGACTAGCTATCATTGAATCGTCAATAAGCAAATGTATGAATAATAATAATAATAATAATTTTATGGGACTTTACAATACACAAAGACAGAACAATCAATGTTAATCGCCCAGACATCGTAATCAAAGACAACAAGAACAAAATATGCTTTCTTATTGACGTGACAGTCCCTTCAGATTGTAATCTATATTTAAAGATCTTCAAAAACTATCAAAAAGAAGTGGGAATCTCATAAATGTGTCATATGAAGACATCAATAATTCCAGTTGTAGCTGGAGCCCTCGGCTTGATTGGAAAAGGTTCCGATAGTCACACTGAAGGGATTCCTATGCCTTAAATAAATACAAATTAATTTACCTACGAGTACAGCTCACACATTATCTATGTAAAATGTGGATGATCCTATTATTATTTTTTTTTTTACAAAAATTATCACTGGAAAATGTCCTTAAGTCTCTGGTTGGGACCCAGAATGAAATGTGTATACAACAAAAAATCAAAGCTAATAATAATAATAATAATAATAATAATAATAATAATAATAATAATAATAAAACTGATAATAGGACTGGTTGGAAAAGATTCCAGTAGGCTGATTGAAGGGATCCCTGGAAGTCCATGCCTCAAATCGATACAAAAATTGTTCTGACAAATACAGCCCACACTTTACGAAGGGCTTTATCTATGTAATT
Source organism: Acanthosepion esculentum (assembly GCA_964036315.1). Classification (NCBI taxonomy): domain Eukaryota; kingdom Metazoa; phylum Mollusca; class Cephalopoda; order Sepiida; family Sepiidae; genus Acanthosepion; species Acanthosepion esculentum. The sequence continues at coordinate 51,663,332 of OZ038493.1, forward strand.
ATTTTTTTATTTTATTTTATTTTATTTTTTTGCAGTGGAAAGTGCCATGATGCCATTTCTAACCTTAGGTCCCTGGGCGGGACCCGGAAAGAAATGTGTAAACGCCAGATATCAAAGGAAATAATAATAATAATAATAATAATAATAATAATAATAATAATAATAATAATAATAATAATAATTCGCATACAAGAAGCTGTTCAAGAAAATAAAAGGTCAAATTTTGTGTGATTTTGAGCTTCAAGCTGATGCCGAAATCAAGATTATAGAACGCAATCTTGCTTTCATGAGGCAAAGAAAGATTTTTGCAGTGTGAATGCCGGTGTTCGAGCAGAGCACACTGTGAAAAGCTGGAAAGGTATTTCAATCTTGCTAGAGTAGTTGACAGCTGTAGCCATCATTAAAAGCAGATTTCAGCTCTGAATATTTTTGCGAAGAGGTCGGAAGAATTGGAAACACGAAGAAGAACCAAAACCATTGTATCGAAAGCCAAACTGAAATCCGTTAAACACGAGACTTGATGTCACTTGATCCTCAATCAAAGATATTGTAGCCGTAAAGAATTCAACAAGCACTAAATATAATAATGATGAAGCAATTACTGATTAATTAATATAAAAATTAATGAAATAATTAACATTAATAGAGATGAAAGAAGCGTGCAAATTAAAGTGAGAATTGACGAGATGCCATCGTAGAACCAGAAGGTCGACGAACTGACGAGAGGGAAACGTTTTTAAATTGTTATTGTTGCCATTTCAGAATTTGTCAGCAACGGGACATTTATTCACGGAGCACGGGCTTCCACTTGGCGTGCTCTTTGTGTTGAAAAAGAAACGAAAAACGTTACATAATTCCGGCTTTTGTATATACACGAAGCCTTTGTAAAAATGAAGAGGTTTTTTCTACTCAGTTACATAAAGAAAACACAAAGATACACAATTCTTTCGCATTTGTATGGGAAAATAGGAATGTGGGTTTGCACAAATATATATATATATATATATATATATATATATATATATATATGTATGTATGTGTGTGTGTGTGTGTGTGTATGTTCGTGCGTTTGTGTGTGTAAGCATATATATATATATATATATATATATATATATATATATATATATATATATATATATATATATATATATATAATACACTGGTACATTAGAACATGTAAGTATCCACTTCAAAATTGTACATTTTGTTTCAACGTTTAAAATAAAACTTCCCTCCAGGTGGTTAACAATGATCATCATTCTACTTTTGTAGTTAAATTAATGTGTTAAATTAATGTTTAATATTTATAAACAAAAGTAAAAATGTTAGCTTTTCAATTTTTTAAAACTTAAGAACGCTTATAAATATACAGTAGGCTAACTGAAATTTCTAGATAAATTATGGAGGATGCTAAGTCACATAATTTAATAAACAAAATGAATCATTTTTTTTTAAAATAATGTAATTAATATTTATATTATTTAGTTTGGGATTAAGTTATGGATTATCTATTTTAACTAATAGAAGGTTATGAAAATAACGTTTTTTAAAATTTTTTGACATTTTTTGGTCATGTATGTTGGCTTGGGAAAAGAGTAATTCTTTCAGGAACGGAGATATTGGAAGTAAAACGGAAAGCAGATTTATATTTGGATAAGATCCGATAGAGGTACTCTCGAGAATTTTCCGACTAAGTAAGTTACTTTGTCTTTTAATAAGTGTGAGTTTTAAGGTATGCTATATGTATAGATAAAAGTGATCAATATCAGTGATAGAGCGTATGTAAATCTAAAAATGGACACTGAGATCAACACCGAGTGGTGACAATCTGTTCCTTAATTGAACGCAATCTTCCGGTTACGTGTGTTGTGTTTTGGGACGACTAATTATAAATGTTGATGAATTTTTCATTATGGGTAGCAAGATCTGTTGTATTATCGTAACGGTGATTGAGCGGACGATAACGGTTACGCCTCAATTTATTCTAGCGGCGATTGAGCAGAAATTATTATGTATCCAAATTAACATGGTTATTTGTTCGTGAACATTTTTGATATATTCATCTCTCCAGACCGAAAGGGATGAATATATAAAATATCCATGAAATAAATTTTAAACAAAATGAATCTTTAAGGTTATTTCTTGATTTATTATTATTATGGCCTGTAATTTAAATTTATATTTAGCTCTCTTTGGATTAATATCCTTCACGGAATTATCCCTACCAGTCACAAATTGCTATTATATATATATATATATATATATATATATATATATATATATATATATATATATATATATATATGTGTGTAACTGTTCTTTCAAATTATCTCTAGAGGCTATTGGAAAGGAATGGTTGTGTATCCAAATTAATGTGATTATTTGTTATATATATATATATATATATATATATATATATATATATATATATATATATATATATATATATATGCGTACATATGTATATATATTTTAATTACAAATAAGAATAAGTCGCTCCCAAAAAGAGTGATCAATCCCATAATATAATGATTGCCTGAAAGTGCATGGAACTATATATATATATATATATGTAATATGATAAATTGTAAAAATTTCTAAATACGGTTTGTTGATATATAAAATTATACAAAATTATATATTGTTTTATCATGTATATATATGTGCGTGCATGTCCGCACACAATGCAGTTATATATATATTATTTATTTATTATATATATATATATATATATATATATATATATAATTTATGTATATATATATATATATATATATATAATATGATAAATTGTAAAAACTTCTAAATACGGTTTGTTGATATATAAAATTATACAAAATTATATATTGTTTTATCGTGTATATATATATGTGTGTGTGTATGTACGCACACAATGCAGTTATATACATTATTTATTAATTATATATGTATATATATATTATTTATGTATATATATATATATATATATATATATATATATATATATATATATATATATATATATATATATATATATGTATATATGCACATTTCATTTAAAAACAGCACTAATATAATAGCATCATCCACATGCAACAAAGGCTAAAAATAAGTGAAGCCTTATTAATAAAAACAAACAAACCAACACTTGATAATATTAACTTTGAACATGGACATAATATCTTGACCGTGTTTTGAAACAAAAAAATGAAACATTTTCGAAAACATACATACAACAAACTATTTCTAATTCTAACAGTTAAAATATAATCCTTGAAAATGGCTAAATGTATAGCAAAAAGCGCTCGGATAAAAAGAACATTCGGACAGTTTTTATATAATTTATCATCTGAAAAGAAAAACATTATTAGACCGCACGAGAAATTATATAAAAAACTAAATAAAAGCACCTTGTCAGTCGTTTTTAATGAAATGTGCATGAAAGAAGGATTGCTGCCTAAATACACACACACACACACACACACACACACACACACACACACACACACACACACATATATATATATATATATATAAAACCTTACAATTTCTAATTTACAGTAATCTTAGATCATACTATCATTCATGTAAAACAAAATATTTTTATCTATCTATCTATTTATCTGCCTGCCTTAAAGGTTACGTCTAATTTATCTCATTCTCCCTTAGTCATTCAATATAATAACCAAATTGGTGATGATGTATAAAATACTCACTCTTAAAGAATTCGAAAAGTATTTCTACAGCTACTTCTGTTATTAGATATTCAACGATAAAACTAATAGCCAGAAGAAATAGGTAGTAGTAGAAAGACTAAATATGAAAAAAAAACCAGTCAAATTCCAACATTTTATGTCGGCATAAAAAAACACATCTTACTAATGTATGGGATTCGAATCTCGTCTAAAGCTCTATCAAATTTGTACCGTTCAGTTTTGTTAGCAAAGAAGTGAAGGCTGGAAACCGAATGATACGTAAATATCGAATCATTTCCCTCGTGTTCTGAATCCTTTTCTGATAAGTTACAATATAAATTCACAATCTAGCATTAAATATATAAATCAATTTATGACATCAGAAAGAATCTATGGAAATACCTTTTGTTGTTTGCCTGAATTTCTAAAAACACGGTACTTACAATAATAACAGTTATAAGGATACTCGAATTAGTGATGAATAAATATTAGCTTTGAGGATTCATAAAATAAAATTGCTTGAATTGTTCCTATGTAATAAGGTTTAATGAGTGAAAAAATTAGTAAAATTCGTGTCGTTCATTGAAAGGCAGATCTCAACGTAGATTTGACGGTGACGAATTTTGAAATTCTGAGACATAAAAGCCAACGGAATGAGAATGACGTGCTCCATAAATCAAATAAAAGTCGCCGATCGATATTTATCGGTAAATGAAGGCCATATGGTACCTGAGGGTGATTGGGATGTATGACGGTTGAAATATTAACCAAAGAATAAAAAGATGAGGATATTGGTCGAAAGAATCAATACAGATTTATTCGATTGTAATTATTTTAAAATTTTCAGTGTCGGAGATATAGCTCGCATTATCTTAGAGTGACTTCGGAAAGATGTCTAGTTTTTTTGCATTCTTTTTCACAAATTGAAAAAGTATCGAAGGACAAGGAGGTTTACATTTTTAAGGTTTCGAAAAATATCTGGGGTGAATATACGCCATTATTACGACGCCCCCCCCCCCGAAAAATACATATTTTTTCAGTAGGCATAAGTTTAGAGATTCATAGATTTTTTTAAAAAAATTTTGTCTCGTAATTCGTGAATTTCTATCTTTGTTTTTTAAAACATTTATTGCTTTTTAAAAAAATTCTGGTTTAGTATACTAATGTTTAGTTTAGTATATTAATGGATAGAAAATCGTGGTTAAGAATAATAAAAAGCGTTTTAGAAAAAGTAAAAATACATCGTCTTCACCAATAAAATATTTCGTATCAGTTAAATGATATATTGGTCTTCATTGTAGCAATGGAGGTTTTACAATTTTCCAGATTGATTCGACTTTAAAGTTGCTTCTGTATGAATTAAAAAAAAACATTTAAGGAATAATAATTACCATTCAAACGTCCTATCATATTTAGAACAAACAAACAATTAAAAATAACTGAATATAGTTATTGTGAACAAAGAAGAGAAGGTCTATCAGACAGTGGATGTCGCCATTCCAACAAACTCCCCGAGGAAAAGCTGGAAAAATAGAAATTATTCTAGCAAAGAAGCAAAAATGTTGTGAAATCTGAAGATGATCATTGTCTCTATCATTAAAGGAGAAATTGGAATAATAATCCCAAAGTCTCGAGGAATCGCTATTTTGAAGAACAATTGGAATGATTCAAACAAAAATCATTAGTGAAATCCCCTAAAGTATAGAGATGAATTTTGAAGTGTCTTGCTGTCACTTGATCTTGCTATCACCAGATATAACTTGTGCGAAAAATGAATAACAGTGGCAGAGATGGTAACAATATTAATAATAATGAGCAATGCTATGAGCCATTTAATGTTGCACCACAGTTTTGACCCAAATACCAAATTGGCAAAATTTTTTAGTGGTCCAGAAACTCCGATTACAGAAGCGTTGAAATTAATTATGGAAAAATGTAGACATTTGCAAGACATTGCCACTTATTTCAGTTGGGTAATTGTCGCCATATTGTTTTTGAGATGTTATCGGTTTTGTTTGTAGGCAAATTAGTGTTTTTTTTCCCCTGTTGGCAGCTGTACTCAACCCGATCAGAAAAGAGAAATTAAAAACAGATTAATTTCAAAACAGTAATGAATAGGAGGCACGCCATAACTTTAGCGATTCGCGCCTTGCTGTTTCAAGAGGCTAATGACATCCGGGAATCGTCTGCTTGTCTTTTTCTTTTCTTTTCTAAAGAGCCGGTCTTTTGTTGCTCTTTTGTGTTCACTTTGTTAGTGTGAAAAATGATAATACATTAAATGTTAAAAGTATTAATTTACTTAGATGAGGTACACAACTCTTAAATTTCTACCCCCTTAGAGATGGCACGGTGAAACATATTTTAGAACGGGTGCCAGCAGGCTTTTGGTTCAATCCCCAAACTTTTATGATTAAATGACTTCTGTTATAATATAAGGAAAAGATTGCAAATAACAATTAACTAGCTTGGAGGAAACAGCACAGAAAGAAGATAGATAATATATATAATATATATATATATATATATAAAGAATATTTTTGTTTAGTTTTTAGTTTTTAAACTGTTACATCAATAAAATTAGATTATCATGAAAAAACATATTTATCCAACTCTTCCACTTTTTTCTCTCTTTATATATATATATATATATATATATATATATATATATATATATATATATGTGTGTGTGTGTGTGTGTGTGTGTGTGTGTGTTTAAGCAACAATGCTTCTTTCATGAACATTTCATTGAATACGTCAGACAAGGTGCTTTGATTTAGTTTTTTATACAATTTCTCATGCGATCTAATAATTTTTTCCCTTTCAGATGATAAATTATATAAAAACTGCCCGAATGTTCTTTTAATCAGAGCGTTTCGGCTATTCATTTAGCCATTTTCAATGATGGAATATTTTAACTGTTAATTTTGTATGTATTTATATAAACTTTTCATTTTTTGTTTTTAAAAAGGCAGTTTTTATATAATTAATAATTTTTCATTTGAAAAGAAAAATTATTAGATCGCATGAGAAATTGTATAAAAAAACTAAATCAAAGCACCTTGTCTTTTTTCTTGAAATAGAAATTTAACTGTGAAAAAAACAGACAGTCGAAAAACTAATACAGAAACATTCAAATGGATAAAATCTGTATTAGTTTTTCAATTGTTTTTTTTCGACTGTTTTTTTTTTAGCTTTCACAGTTAAATTTCTATTTCTGACATGAACTCAGTCCACACCGGGGTTGATAAGACAGACGACCGATATCTTCGTCTGCCGAAATAGGCTATTCCCCATATGAGGTGATTTGGGATTTTATTGTTTATTAATTATATTGCTCTGTAATAATAAATACATTGAGCTCTTTTTGTGGATCAGTTTTAATATTTTATATATCCACCTGAATTATATACCGACGCATTTGTTACCTTGACTATATACATATATATGTAGTGTGTGTGTGTGTGTGTGTGTGTGTGTGTGTGTGTGTGTGTGCGTGTGTGTGTGTGTGTGTGTGTAATACAAGTTTTATTTACTTTCTGCGTGACGATTTGTTTGAAAGCACTGGTGTTAGCCATTTTGAAAAGTCTGCTGCGTTAACTGTCATGGCGGACAAAACGAAAATTGGCTAATATTAAATGGAGCAGAAAAAGAGGAGCGTGTGCAAAACTTATAACTTAATCTTTCAGACGTTTTGACAAAGCAGTAAGAATGGATGGTGATTTGTTTTCATTCAATGTCCGTGGTTAAAAGGAAGAAAGAAAAACAACATTGAAAGAAAGAGAAAAAAGATGAAAGATAATAAAAGAAAAAAAAAGGATAAATATTGTACAGTGATATGTGAGTAAAAAGAAAAGATACCAAAAGAAAAAATTAAGAGAAAACATATGAGGGAAACTAACGAGAAAGAAAGAGAATAAGAAAAAGGAAAAGAACATAAAAGATAAAAGAAGAAGCAGATGGTAAAGCGAGTGCGGCAAGAGGAAAAGAAGGCAAAGAGAAAGAATGAAAGATTTAAAGGAAAAAAATTATGAAATAAAGAAGAATAAGAAAACTGGGAGGTGGAACAGAAAAAAAGAAATAAGTGAAAGAAGGTGATAGAAGTCGAAACTAATAATAGTGAAAAGTCAAATATGTGAGAAGGAGAAACAACTAACGAGGGAAAAGAAATGTTGTAGAAAAGGAAAGAAACAATGATACGATAAAGGCAAGATAGGGAGGCAAGAAAAGGACGGAAAGTAGGCGTTTATCGTTTGCAATGACAAGAGAAAGTGTGCGCTCTTTCTATTTTATTAACCAAGCAGAAATATCACCACACTTGAAAGGAAATTGTTTGGAAAATTTGTTTGTGTTTGTCTGCGATTGAAAGGGAGGCAGTCAAAATATGCAAGGATAGGAGTTAGAGTATTGAACCAATAACCGAAAGACCAGTCTTTTCGGTTTACAATCCCAAGCTTTATTTTTAAATTCGAAACTCTGTCAAAATGCAATGTTTGTTCTCATTTAATATCAAAAGTATAAAAATATTAATTTTAATTATTTCTTTTACGTTTTTATGAATAAGCCATAACGAATCTAGAAACACAGGGGAACAATTTGTGGAGTTACCTTCTCTTTTCATTCTTATAGACATTTTTCAAAATGGCTATTTTCTGGGGAGAGGTGGAACGTAAAGAGATGCCATGGATTTTCTGTTTTGCAAAGGAAAAGGTGCTGCAATTAAGTGATTATTAAATGTTTATGAAAAGGCTGCACTTGGCATAAGTATAGTCAGGATATAGGCGAATAGAGTTAATGACAAACTTAGTGAGAAAATAGAGATTGAACTTTGTGACGGGCCTCGTCGTGGCAGGCAAACAGCTGTCGCGAATGATAATAAGACCAAACAGGTTGATGATCTCATTACAGCTAACAGAAACATCAAACTAGAAACTAGTGTTGAGAAAAGAAATCAGAAGCTTTTAAACATTGGAATAGAAACAAGAAATTTAGTTTAGGGAATGGAAAAAAAATGACAAAAAGGTCCATCAAAATAATATATGCAGTTGTTAAGGTGATTAGGATTAAAACGAAGAAGAGTAAAAAAAAAAAAAAAAAATTCGTAGGCGCTGTGAAAATCTCGTAAAATGAAAGTAGCAGAGTCCCACTGATGAAAGTAGCAGAGTCCCATTGATGAAAGTAGCAGAGTCCCATTGATGAAAATAGCAGAGTCCCATTGATGAAAGTAGCAGCGTCCCACTGATGAAAGTAGCAGAGTCCCACTGATGAAAGTAGGAGAGTTCCACTGATGAAAATAGCAGAGTCCCATTGATGAAAGTAGCAGACTCTCACAGATGAAAGTAGCAGAGTCCCATTGATGAAAGTAGCAGAGTCCCACTGATGAAAATAGCAGAGTCCCATTGATGAAAGTAGCAGACTCTCACTGATGAAAGTAGCAGACTCTCACAGATGAAAGTAGCAGAGTCCCATTGATGAAAGTAGAAGACTCTCACTGATGAAAGTAGCAGACTCTCACAGATGAAAGTAGCAGAGTCCCACGAATGAAAGTAGCAGCGTCCCACTGATGAAAGTAGCAGAGTCCCACTAATGAAAGTAGCAGAGTCCCATTGATGAAAGTAGCAGACTCTCACTGATGAAAGTAGCAGACTCTCACAGATGAAAGTAGCAGAGTCCCACTAATGAAAGTAGCAGCGTCCCACTGATGAAAGTAGCAGAGTCCCACTAATGAAAGTAGCAGAGTCCCACTAATGAAAGTAGCAGAGTCCCACTGATGAAAATAGCAGAGTCCCATTGATGAAAATAGCAGAGTCCCATTGATGAAAGTAGCAGACTCTCACAGATGAAAGTAGCAGAGTCCCATTGATGAAAGTAGCAGAGTCCCACTGATGAAAATAGCAGAGTCCCATTGATGAAAGTAGCAGACTCTCACTGATGAAAGTAGCAGACTCTCACAGATGAAAGTAGCAGAGTCCCACTAATGAAAGTAGCAGAGTCCCATTGATGAAAGTAGGAGAGTTCCACTGATGAAAATAGCAGAGTCCCATTGATGAAAGTAGCAGACTCTCACAGATGAAAGTAGCAGAGTCCCATTGATGAAAGTAGCAGAGTCCCACTGATGAAAATAGCAGAGTCCCATTGATGAAAGTAGCAGACTCTCACTGATGAAAGTAGCAGACTCTCACAGATGAAAGTAGCAGAGTCCCACTAACGAAAGTAGCAGAGTCCCACTGATGAAAGTAGCAGAGTCCCACTAATGAAAGTAGCAGAGTCCCATTGATGAAAGTAGCAGAGTCCCACTGATGAAAATAGCAGAGTCCCATTGATGAAAGTAGCAGAGTCCCACTAATGAAAGTAGCAGTCCCACTAATGAAAGTAGCAGAGTCCCATTGATGAAAATAGCAGAGTCCCATTGATGAAAGTAGCAGAGTCCCACTAATGAAAGTAGCAGAGTCCCATTGATGAAAGTAGCAGCGTCCCACTGATGAAAGTAGCAGAGTCCCACTGATGAAAGTAGCAGACTCTCACTGATGAAAGTAGCAGAGTCCCACTAATGAAAGTAGCAGAGTCCCATTGATGAAAGTAGCAGAGTCCCACTAATGAAAGTAGCAGAGTCCCATTGATGAAAGTAGCAGCGTCCCACTGATGAAAGTAGCAGAGTCCCACTGATGAAAGTAGCAGAGTCCCACTGATGAAAATAGCAGAGTCCCATTGATGAAAGTAGCAGACTCTCACTGATGAAAGTAGCAGACTCTCACAGATGAAAGTAGCAGAGTCCCACTAATGAAAGTAGCAGAGTCCCATTGATGAAAGTAGCAGAGTCCCACTAATGAAAGTAGCAGAGTCCCACTAATGAAAGTAGCAGAGTCCCATTGATGAAAATAGCAGAGTCCCATTGATGAAAGTAGCAGAGTCCCACTAATGAAAGTAGCAGAGTCCCATTGATGAAAGTAGCAGCGTCCCACTGATGAAAGTAGCAGAGTCCCACTGATGAAAGTAGCAGACTCTCACTGATGAAAGTAGCAGACTCTCACAGATGAAAGTAGCAGAGTCCCACTAATGAAAGTAGCAGAGTCCCACTAATGAAAGTAGCAGAGTCCCATTGATGAAAGTAGCAGACTCTCACTGATGAAAGTAGCAGACTCTCACTGATGAAAGTAGCAGAGTCCCACTAATGAAAGTAGCAGAGTCCCACTGATGAAAGTAGCAGAGTCCCACTAATGAAAGTAGCAGAGTCCCACTGATGAAAGTAGCAGAGTCCCACTAATGAAAGTAGCAGAATCCCATTAATCTTTGAATGGGAAAAACTAAGACGTTGCAGATCATGGCATTGTTGAGACCTGACAAGATTTACTGCCAATTGTTTCTTAGAGATGACCATTTCTTAAACACAAATGCTATTATTAATTAATAATGAATAATTATGAGTTTCTAGATTATCCGAATGCACTTCGTTTGCAAATTAACTGAAAAGAAATAAATACCCGGGGGATTAGAAATCTCGTCAGAGAGAAAACCGACGACCAGTGAAAGAAGAAAAGGATAAACCTAAAAGTAAATAACATACATTTCATGTTAAATAACAATGCGCGTACACATGTAAATAAAATATAATAAAAAAAGACAGACATGAAATTCAGACAGAAATAATTAGTCGATGCCAAAGATTAAAAGTCAAACGGAAGTCTTGAGGCTAGAACGGAAGACGCGGCCAAATATGGCGACAGTGGTAACAGACGGAATTATGTCCGAGTCACTGTAAAATAATAAATAACGAGAGAAAAAGAAATCCCCGGAATCTTATTATCATAGATTATAAAGATGGCGCCTGACTCCCTCATCCACGGTCCCTAACTTTTGTAATAGCAGAAGAAGGGAAGTATTTACTCTTAGAGCCTTAACAGTGAAAGCAAACGAAGGCAGATGGCGATGACGGGCAGTTGGTGACTGGCAGCCGACAACAGAATGCGGTGATAATATCTGTTGGCAAACAAAATGTCTGGTGGATTTGATCTAGTCACGACTATATTGACGACTTCCGGGATTTGCCAAGAAAATAGCGGTTATTCCACAGAAGGGAAAGGAGTTAAGCATGGCTGTGTGAACAGGCTGTCAACACTAAGTGAGGAAAGAGGGTGTAATGTATGTGATTTTAGAGCAAGGTTTGCATTTTATTATGCATTATATGAATGATTCGATGAAAGGCTGGTGGAGTAAGAACAGTAATACAGATAAACTAGGTGTAGAGTTAGAGAAAGTGAAAGTGTGAGAGTGAAAGGAAGAGGAAATAAATGGGCAAGAAAAAGAAAAAATAAAGGAATAAAAACAAAACGATAAAGGACAAAACAAGATGAAAAGGTTAAAAAGGAAAGAAAATGAAAATGAAGTAAAAGAAGATAAAAATGAGGAAAAGACAAAAAAGAAGATAAAATGAAGAAAAGAGAGAGAAGAAATAAAAGGAAAATAGAAAAGAAAAGGAGAAGAAGGAAATTAAATATGGCGGTGGAGATGCTAATTAAAGGTGAGTAAGTAAGAGAAAATTTGAATAAGAGTTGAAGATGGATGTCACTAAAAAGAAATGAAAGGAAAAAGAAGAAAAGAAACGTAGAAAGAGAAGAAAGTGAAATGGATAGGAATAAACAAATACAGAATTGAAGAAAAAGAAGGAAAGAAAGAAATTAAAGGAAAAAGAAGAAAAGAAACGTAGAAAGAGAAGAAAGTGAAATGGATAGGAATAAACAAATACAGAATTGAAGAAAAAGAAGGAAAGAAAGAAATGAAAGGAAAAAGAAGAAAAGAAACGTAGAAAGAGAAGAAAGTGAAATGGATAGGAATAAACAAATACAGAATTGAAGAAAAAGAAGGAAAGAAAGAAATGAAAGGAAAGGAAGGGAAATATTATTGAAAAACAACAAATAAATAAGGAGAAAGGTTTTAAAATATAAAAATGAGTCAATACAATCTTACATAAAGAGAACAATAATATGAATAGCAGAAGATACTTTGACCATTTTACTGACATTAATAATAATAATAATAATAATAATAATAATAATAATAATAATCTTTTAAGCAGGAGTAGCGATATATCGTTTGTTTCCTGTTTAGGATTGGGCTTCCGGTTGCTTCTAAAGTCTTCTTCAACTCTATACTTCTAACATCTCCGACTAAACTGAAATTGTATTCATTATTTTTGTCCTCACCCAACAGATAGGTTTGCCTATCATCCGGCCAACAGTACTCCCTGATGTTCTGAACAGGAGTAGAGGTTTATCCCTTGTTTCCTGTTTAAGAATGGATTTCCGGTTTGTTCTAAAGTCTACTCCAACACTATACTTTTAACGTCTCCGATTGAACTCTGAAATGTTATTCACTAATTAAATCTTGACCTCTTCAAGTTTAGAGTTAGTCATTATCTTTTCTGCATAGCCCCAAGAAATTCACTTCTTGCTCTATCTTATGCTCATACAAAGCCACAAAATAACCCTCTATATTGAATGGCTCTTGGGCCTTGTATTAGATGAAAATTAGTAAAAAAAAAATAATAATGATAATAATAATATGATACGGGAACAAGTATGGCGTGGATGAGAAAAGGCACTCAGGAAATTGAACCAATGTTAAGAGACAACGAATAAGCAAATAGGCAGGAGCAGCAGCAACAACAAACTGGAGGCGACTAGCCAAAAGATCAAAGGAATGTAATCACAAGAGATGCTGACACATAGAGTTAAACAATACAGAAAGAATGCAATATGACAAAATAATGAAAAAAAATTATCAACGCTTAAATGGAGAAAAAAAAAGACAACAGAACTATCGGTGACAAAACATTTTGGGAGAAAAGACCATAAAAGGCTGGCTCAGCTGAAACGAAAACAAAAGGGATTGAAAAGATCAGAGGCTGAAGTAAATCTCGAAAGCATAAAAAAGTTTTTAAAATGATGCCAGTTGTAAAGTGTCTGGACAAGATAGAATGGATGGCTTTTGTTTTCAATAATGGGAGAATATTCCGACAATTACGTAAATGTATGAAAGAAACAACAATCTCCGAATAGATGGCGAGAAGAAAAAAGACTCTGATATAAAATTATGCCGGGAAAACAATACTTTTTAACAACTATAGGCTGATAACATGCTTGCCACCGAGTTGAAAAGCCCGAACAGCTAAATTAACTAAAGCAATAGACCTTTCGTTGGAAAGTCGAGCATTATATCCCGAGGAGCACAGAGGGTGTTGAAAAAGTGAAAAAGTGTGATCTGTTATACATCTCGGACAAAAGTTAAATCAAGAAAGAAGGATTTAGCCGTGATGGCGATTGACTAAGAAAAAGGCTTAGAAGATGAAACCCCGACAATAAATAATAGAATGCCATTGATTTTCAAGGGAAGTAATTAACTTCATAACGAAGACAATGAAAAATTGGAAAGTTGACCAAACCACAAAAGAAAGACATTACATTCATCGACGCTTGTTGAACGTTTATGGAGACCAAACAATGGAGATAAGCACAGTTAGTGGGGGAGGGATAATGTTTTTCAGTTTCCGGTAAGGCTACACAGCTATCTATCCGTGAAATGATTCATTATGTTGCTCACAAGCAGAAGTGCATAATCGGTGGTTAAGCCGATGTAGAAAAAGAGTTTTGCTAGCTAAAAGTTTTCTCCCTGTGTTATTTTTATGAAAATATATCGGGGAATAAATAAATAAATCTATCTATCTATCTAGCTATCTATCTATCTATCTATCTCAAATTATTCATATCTATCTATCTATCTATCTATCTATCTATCTATCTGTCTTGTTTATATGTGTAAATAAAGAAAATGGTAAGTTTACTAAGCTCAATTTGGAACGTGATTCCACTTTCCGGAGCGCATTATGTAAGCCAGAGTTAAAAAGAAGTGCTCATTAATATGAAGTTAGCTTAAGAAATCTTAGATTGACAGACATATTGTTATATTACAAGAGGAAATATTGAAAGAAAATGTGAGAGAACAAGAAAAAGCAAGGAAAGGAAGTAAGCTGCTTGAGAAAGAAACAACGAAAAAATGAAAAGAAAGAAAAACGAAGAGAAACAAAACATAAAACAGCTGAAAAAAAAACCTAATAAAGGGTGTCCTAATAACCATGAAAAACGAGTCCATTTTTTTTTAGTTTATGTTTTGTTTATCGAAAGTTTCATTTTTATTTCTTATTTTCCATAGAAATGCTTTAGTTCCGTTTAAAAAGAGAAGACCCTGCGGAATCTTGGTAGACGCAAAAGCAGACGTTAATGAAAAAAATGGAGTCGTATTGTTAGAATAAACATAGCCTCAATCTGATGTCATAGAAAAGATATCTGTTTTAAAATTGTGATCTTTGAAGTATGAAGGATTCCTAATTTTTCTTTATGCCTCTATAATACGTTCACAGAATAACATATTTCTTGTTGCTCTCAATTTTTGGTCTTGTTAGAAGTGGGGTTGTTAATCAACACTTCTTGTAAAAGGAAAATTAAATTTGTAGCTTACAAAAACATTATGAGTCTCTTTAGCTTAAGCTAGCATATAAATGGTTAGTTTCTCAAAAAGGAAAATGTATAAAATCAACTCACAGTCAATAAGTCCATTATTTCATGTCGGAACGAGCAACAGAGAACAGAATTCGTAATATCCATATGTTATCTCTGCCGAAAATAAGAAACAGACGCAAGATGTTATATTGACACAGCCCATTAAGAATAGTTTAATCAAAGAAAGTATTCAATTAAAACCTACATTCTGTAAATTATTGTTGTATCCTTAAAAAGGTTACAAAAAGACAAAGGGGGTACTGTAAAAGAGAATACACTACTGAAAGACAGGGAATCGGGAGGCAGGCTAGTAATTACCGAAGCAAGGATATCTACCAACCGCCCCACGCGGTCAGATGTGGTACAAGGCCGAATTTAACGCTGGATATCCAAGCCCGTAGGCTCGGCAAAAAATTCCCCGTATAAAACGGCTGTTTCCTGAGAAGAAACTCTGCCTTTGTCTTTGACCAGCACAGCTGGAGACGAATCTCCAACTAACTGCCGAAGCAAGGTTATTTATCTTATCTCCACGCAAGGCAAAAATTCCCCGTAGATCCCGTAAAAATGGGGTCGGGTAGCTGTTTACCACCCCAGACGAAACCCTGCCCTTCGGCATAGCCTCGTCTGGGTTCCTCTCTTCCCGAAGGCAGAGAGTTCGACCAGCACATCTGGAGACGAATCTCCAATTAATTGCCAAAGCAAGGCTATTCACTTTACCTCCCTGCGAGGCAGGATGTGGCACAAAGGCCGATTTTAATGCGGGTCAAAACCGAGCCCGTAGTCGCGGGCAAAAGTTTCCCGTAGATTCCGTATACACAGGGTCGGGTAGCTGTCTACCACCCCAGATGAGACTCTGACCTTCGGCATAGCCTCGTCTGGGTTCCTTTCTGTCCGAAGGCAGAGAGTTCGACCAGCACAGCTGGAAACGAATCTTCAACTAATTGCCGACGCAAACCTCCAGGTATATCCTGTGCTCACGATATATATCTACTGAAATAGTCAGTCCACATAGGCGATAGGCAGCGTGGGACATTCCATTACAACATTTATGATTATTCACAACCACAGAACGGAATTTGTTAAGTTTAACAAAGGCAATAAGGCCGAATGTTTGCAAATAAGATAAGAAAATGTAGTTGTGCTAATCGCTAAGAAAAGTTCAAAGGGCCTTCCTGCTATAAAACGCAGCATTTAAAATTTTTAAGCCTTTACTTCACTTTGAACACCATCTATCGATGTGAATTGATTTATGCCACTATTTTACAGCAGACACTTCTGTTTAAAGCATCTCTATACCCTTAACGTCTCCGCCTAATCTATGAAATTTTATTTACTATTTATTTATTTTACCTCAATAGAAGTCGATAAATTCGCCTATCGTCCGGTTCACACTTCCCCATGTATTCTGAACAGAAGTAGAGGTTTATCGCTTGTTTCCTTTTTAGGATTGTGTTTCCAGTTTTATCTAAAGTCTATTTTAACTCTATATTTCTAACATCTCTGCCTAAACTCTGTTATTTTATTTACTATTTAATTTTTCCTCAATAGGAGCAGATAGTCTCGCCTATTGTCCGGTTCACACTCTTTCCCGGCCTTTTGAACAGGAGTAGATGTCTATCTCTTGTGTTCTGTTTAGGTTTGGGATTCCGATTCCTTCTAACGTCACTTTACTTCTCTTTCGCTCCCAGTAGCCCCTTGCACTGCTTGGAGTGAATTGAATAAGAAAAAAAAAGAAAAGAAGTTGAACTTGATACAAGACCAGAATCCAGGTGAGATTGAATCTCCCTAAACTAGCAAACTGTGTTAAAGTTTTTGGGTACGTTATGTGCTAATGAGCCAACCAAAATGAGCTGACTCATTTTATAGTTGACCAATAGAAGTGTTAACCAATCAGAAAGCTCAAAATATTCAAGTCGACGTGTATAAAGGCAGCCATTTTGTTTTTTCCCGAATATTCAATGCCGACCTCTGATATCGAAGACTGAACAGCTGCTGCTAGTGGTATTGGCGTTGTTTCATTGAACAGATTATTTACTGCGCTGGATTCTATATTCATAGACTACGACGGACATGGTCAACAAACCGGTTAGTGAGACGTGCTGACTACACAGCGCACTACAACAGACACATTAAACAGGTATAGACTTTGGAGGCAGAAATATTGTCAATAAACAAGAGTTATTTCCCTTCGTCCTATTTGCTGTCTTCTGAGAAGGAAATCAGACATTTTAATCTTTTTAGCCAATAATTTTTTCTTTGAGGTACCCAACCAATGAGAACTTTCACATTATTTATAAAAACAGCAGTGTGAGTAGATGAACAGCTTTCTTCGTTCCATCTGTTCAAAATTTAGTCACAAATGGATGGTGCATCTCGAATATTGTTCTCGGGTGTGAAAAATGACTTTATTAAGTGAGGGAAAGGAACTCATGTAATGCCGTCAATAATAAATACATTTTAGCTATTTTCTTCATTGATACCTGACAAGTAATCAAAATAAACACATACGCACACCGCACACACACAAACAGGTGTGTATATATACATATAACTGTATCTTATATATCTTAACATATCTTATATCATTTGTTTCTTTTATATCGCTATTTTAATGGATACACGTGCTTTATTGAATATCCCATTTTTATCAAACAGTGGTATTGATGTCCACCAGTATAGAATTATAATGTCATATTAAGACTTTCTATGTGTAGTTCAGTGGATATTAACTTTATTGTTTTTACTAAAAGTGAAATTAAATTAAAATACATAATATATATATATATATATATATATATATATATATATATATGACAATGGTAAAAAAGTCTTAGTTCTTGCCGACACGTTTCGTCTTCCGACTTTATCAAAGCAAGCAATAAAACGAAATGTTTAGCCATAGTTATATCAAATCCAAAATTTAAAAAAGTTTCATCTTCTGCTTAAGCCTCTTTCTGGATATTGGAATTGGTAACTTCCTTTTTACTAAGAGATTTTTTTTTTGTTTTCCATGTCGACAATATAATCGATAAAGTTGATAAAGTCGGAAGACGAAAAGCGTCGGCAAGAACTAAGTTGTATTTATTTTCAGAATTATTTCTGGGAAACTTAACTATATTGTCGACATGGAAAACAACAAAAAAAAAACTAGTAGTAAAAAGTAAGTTACCAATTCCAATATCCAGAAAAACGCTTTATGGAGGAGCGTCTCTTTTTAAAATTTTGAATTTGATGTAACTATAGCTAGAAAACATTTCGCTTTCATTGCTTGCTTTGATATGGTCAGAAGACGAAACCCGTCGACAAGAACTAAGAATTTTTTCCAATTATTAATTTTAATGCAATTTATCTTAATTTTCAGAATTATTTCTGGGAAATTTAACTATATATATATATATATATATATATATATATATATATATATATATATATATATATATATATATATATATATATATATATATATAAAATTAATGATATCTCATTCAACATCATTATATATACGTTGATTATATAGGAGGCAGGAAGACAGAGAGAGAGAGAGAGAGAGAGAGAGAGAGAGAGAGAGAGACGGGAGGAGGAAGAGAGCGAGAAATCTCGTAGCATCGCCGTTAACATTTTGGAGAGTGGGTTTGACGTGACGAGTTCAAATCTCAACTGAAACCGTTGCGTTTACTTTGTCATACACACACACACACACACACACACACACACACATACACAGACACACACACACGTGTGTGTGTTTTTGTGTGGGTAGATAGCAAGAGAGAGAGAGAGAGAGAGAGATAGAGAGGGCACAGAGAGAGAAAAGCGAGTGATAGTCGAACAAGAGACATGGAAACAAGTTTAGAGATTTATTACGAGGTCCTTTTATTGTGATTGAGGCAGACGGTAATTTTCTACCAGAGTTAGAGTTCGATGTTCGAGCCTATATAAAAAAGTAAGACGTTCGAATGCTGATTTTCAAGGTAAGTCCCTTTGATTATTTTCCCGATTTAGCCCTGTGCCGTACAAAACGAAGTTGAGTAAATATGGATAGGTGTAATAGGGGACATTGAAATATGGATTTGAAAAATCAATATGCTAAAACTGCGATAGATAGATAGATAGATAGATAGATAGATAGATAGATAGATAGATAATCAAGCCAACCAGATAGTTAGATAGACAGATATGAAGAGAATGGAATATATAACACGATATAGAGATAAATCAACATGAAGAAAGAAAGAAAAAAAGGAAGGAAGAAAGAAAGAAAGAAAGAAAGAGAACTATGTGAGTATTGTAAATCTAATCTTATTAGAATGTGCAGTACCTCACCGGTGAGGTGTGAACTTTCAGGCTGCTCGATATATTTTTGAATGCCAGTGGATTTTATTGAAAGAGAGCCAGAAAAAAAAAAACAAACCAAACAACAAGAGAAAACAAAAAATATCCTTTTTCTGTTCTCTTGTTTCATCAGCGCAACGAAAGGAATGTAAATAGAAGACGATTTAGGGTGTCGGACTTCTTTTGTTGGGCGAAACAGTTTGTAAACAACGTCACACGTTGATGATTCCCAATACAAAAAGTGAAATATAAGTGGAAGCGTTCTTCGGATATCGGGGAAAACAAACAAGATGATTAAGTGTCCGTTACAAATGCTTGTTCCAACGTACCCTCTCTATCTATCTATCTATCTATCTATCTATCTATCTATCTATCTATCTATCTATCTATCTATCTGTCTGTCTCTGTCTGTTCATTATCTATCTATCTATCTATCTATCTATCTATCTATCTGTCTGTCTGTTCATTATCTATCTATCTATCTATCTATCTATCTATCTATCTATCTATCTATCTGTCTGTCTGTCTGTCTGTCTGTCTGTTCATTATCTATCTATCTATCTATCTATCTATCTCTGTCTGTTCATTATCTATCTATCTATCTATCTATCTATCTATCTATCTATCTGTCTGTCTGTCTGTTCATTATCTATCTATCTATCTATCTATCTATCTGTCTATCTATCGATCGATCAATCGATCGATCGGATTAATATGAGTAAAAGTTTGTCACTTAGCTGATTGATGTTACCTTCAGCATCCTGACACCAGACTTTCCATACTTCAGAGGGTATCAGCAATATACTATTTATATTTTTCTTTTACTATATATATATATATATATATATATATATATATATATATATATATATTGTCATCCACAGACAGACTGTTTCGCTGTATCACAGCTCATGAGTGTAGCTAGACGTCTGGTCGCCTCTGGCTAGAATCGAAAACCGGCTGAGTTCGCGTCAGTCGGAAATTTTATCCTGAAGCCTTTGGCGCACGGCAGAGAAGAAGGTGAATTTAAGCGTATTTATATTTAGATAAACACACAGTGGCTGAGAGAAGTCGATTCGATTTACCGAAGAGTTTCGCATTATTAGCCGTAATAGTCACTGTTTACAAACCCACACATCCTCCCCAGAGAGCTCAACCGAAATAAATTTTTCAGGAACATATATATATATATATATATATATATATATATATATATGTATGTGTGTGTGTGTGTGTGTGTGTGTGTGTGTGTGTGTGTTTCTGCGTATAATACTTCTGTTCTCGTATATCCATAATAGTACAAATCTATCTAGGTCAGTTCATATCTATCTATCTATCTATCTATCTATCTATCTATCTATCTATCTATCTATCTATCTATCTATCTATCTCAGTCTGTTCATATCTATCAGTCTATCTTAGCATCTTCATATGAGACCATTATTTTGAAAATAGTCTCAGTGCTCCGGCTTTTTACATGCCTAAGCTAATTTTAGAAATTATCTCAGTCAGGTCTTTTTTATTATGGAAATTTACCATTCCTTATTCTAGATATTTTAAAAGCAATCCAACCATTTTCCAGTTGGTGCAAAATTCAAAGTGAGCAAAAATGAATAAAAAAAAATAATGTTTATTAAATAACCAAGATGAAAATTCAGGTTGCGGCATTCATCCCAACAGAGTCTGCCTGTCCTTAAAATACACAATCAAAATCTTAATACTAAGTGATAGAATACTTACTTCTGCTGACTGCAGAGTAATTACTTTATTCAACCGTCAAAGTATGTTTTTTTATTGCTATTGTCGAACTTCAGTGATTTCATGACAAAAGTGTTTGAGATTGCACATTATTATTTAACAAGTAAATTTGAATAAATCGTTTTTCATAACTTGGGAGTTCGTCTTCTAAGAGCGGTGCTATCGACTATTACAGGGGTCGGCAACCTTTTGCTATGTGCCGACTTAGGGTTTTAAAATCATTCACTGTGTCAACAGCATACGTAATTTGATACAAGTCAAGATCAATATACCTGTTCTATAATATATTTCATATAGTAATATATAGTATATATACTTCAGTATATATTAAAATTGAAATAGCTAAATATCTTCGTTATATACCGTACCTATGAACACTAATGTTTAAGTAGTTCACTACTAGCAGTGGTTTACCTACTTCTCGCCGCTGGCGAGTATTGTATTTTGTTATTGCTACAAAGATAACCATTTCATTTCCAACCACCGTTTTGGTTATTCCTCATTCAGTAAGCTTTTCTAGGTTACAAAAATCTCCTTTGCTTTGTAGTAGTTATTGGTTCGGGTTTCGTGATGTCATTTGCGGCTGTGTGCCATTGGAAATTGCCGTAGGTTGCCGACCCCTGCTCTAGTAGACAGACCAGTCTACGCATCTTTATGCTTTATACCATCATCTATTTCTCCTGATTGTTGAATACAAAAGGAAACGAATGAAAATGTAATTCCAAGATATTCTACATGAAAAGACCAAAAGATGTTAACTTTTAGAGAATAGAGAAAGAAAGCAACATCATTTGCGCGGAGGGGGGTGTCAATTAGTGTCATTCATTTGTTGTTGTTGTTTGTTGCGCTCTACTGTTGAACTTATTGCTTTACATCGATTACTTTCTGGGATGTGACAGAAGCGAAATCTGCCTCTCTCGGGAATAAATTGTGGGTTGTACGTGGGACGAACAGTACAATTTTGTAGTAAATCCAAATGTCAACATTCTCCGCAACTTCAAAGAGAGATTTCCCCACCCACTATTCATTTGCCCACACCCCCAAGGGCACCTAACATGGCTTCGCGATTTAGAAATTCCCTTCCACTTTATTCTAGATTCAGATACCTGAAATGGATCCTTTGTTTTGACATAGCCGAGATGAAAACCAGACAAATATATCATTGATAATATCAACAAAGTAGTATGTCTATATCCCCAACAGCTTTGCAATTGCCGGAGATTCCCTAGTCGAAAAAAAGTGTAATTACCATAAAAGTAACAGCTCACTCGACATCGAGTTAGATTACGCCATCAAGAAATACCAGAGTCGTCAACCCAACGGATTGTTACGATTGTTGTCCTTTTTGTTATCCTTGCGTATTGTTCTCATTTCATTGTGTTTGCCTAAACAACCAATTGCGCTTCAAAAGATCAAGTGAGAGCTGATTGGTCAGGAACGCCTAGACAACCACAATAAGGAAATCAGATACCAGTTCTTTTTCTTTTTTTTTCTTTTTACTCAAAATTCAGCATTAGCTAGAAACTAGAGAATGGAAAGCATTGACACTTAAATACACTGAATTTAAAGGTCAACATTTCCATTTTGAAAATTTTGGATAATGTTAAAATAAATGTCGACATCACGGCCATCTAACACGAGGAATGGATCTGCAAAACCACAAGGAATGGATCTGAAAAAACACGAGGAATGGATCTGCAAAAACACGAGGAATGGATCTGCAAAAATTGTGGAAATATTCATTTTTCTATCTGATATAAAATGCAGCACAAACAACTTTAAGAGGAATGCGTCTAAAAGGCCAACGTCATTTGAATATTATTGAAAATTCGCACCAAGAAAGATTTTGATCAGAATCTTTCATTGGGATATCCTTTTATTGACACATTGGGATATCTTTTTATTGTCACTTGACAACAAGCATGCCTTTAATCATCTCAGTCACTGACAAGATCTCTAATGTGTAGATCGGTCATGGCCAAACTGCAACTCGCATGGCCACCTGCGGCATGTTTGGCTTTCTGATTGGCACGCCTAATTTCATGAGAAAAAATACTCTTTATTAAAATTTTATTCCTTTCGTTTTGTTCTCACTTGTTCGCTCACACACTCTCTCATACATGACAATATACAGAAACAATGATTAAGTACAATTTTATTGAGTTTTTTTAACATCTCGTTGAAGGTAACTTTTTCATTATTTTAAACCATTGGCTATATTTACAAAGGAATATCATACATGCAAACATTTTTTTGCCTTAGAAAACGGAAACGTTCATAATGTATTTTTCTCTAGAGAACAAATATATATTTTATTGTTAAAAATAATTTATGTCTGGATAATGAATAAATTCGAAACAAGTCACACGTAACACCATGTATTAATTACTCATCATGTTATCAGTGATACGATTTTAAACAAAACTTCAGTTTTTTTTTTATTGAAGAAAGAATTCTTTTCTCCAAATAAAAAGAGGGACTTTTCCCAATTTCTAAGGCACATAATTACGTGCATGGTCTTCTGTAGTGAAAATGGCTGCAGTACCGCCAAAGAAAAATTACCTTTTTTTTTAAGTAGCGCGGTCCGCCTTCTGATGAACTATATTTTATGCGACCCATTGTTCGAAAAGGTTTGCCCATGAATAGTCAAGATGAATTGTTCGTGCTTTATGATTCTAAACACAGCTATGAAAGTCGAAGGTTATGGTGAAAGAGACTTAAAAAGAAGTTTGCTGTAATAATTAAAGAAGCGCTGAGAATAGATGAGTTTAGTCAAATTACTCGAACAATTACTGGATTAATATCTTTAATACAAGATGCTTATGCTCCATTCCATGATAGCCAGTGTAAGATTAATTAAACAAATACATTAAAAAATATTTTTTATTAAGAAGAACAGTCCAAGATGCAAGCTACGAAATGTCAGCTTCAATAAGGTGAAATTGGCAGTTGATCTAAAAAAAGACCTATAATCTGTTGTTAACTGGGGCAAGGAATGACTTCAAAATGAAACTGCTCTCTTTTGAATCTTTTAATCGTCTGAGAGAACCTTTCCTGACTTCCGTCAGCATGGCCGATGCTAACCTCCAGGTAAGTGACTTATTGCGCCTTCTCAAGCAAACGCTTTCCGCTTACGTGAGGTGGGAAGATTATAGTCAATCAATTGCTAGGTCTGCTGCTAAGAAAGTCGGTTCACTGTGTTGTGCGAGACAATTTTTCTCCCCAGAATCTTACACATTTATAAGTCTATCATTTGTCCATGTATCGAATATTGCTGACATATTTGGTTTGGTGTTTCTACTACGTATGTAGAGATTCTGCACTGTTACTAGTCCTGACCTGGTATCTCGGCTTCAGTCATTTTCCCACCGTCGTAACGTAGCTTCACTGTCTCTTTTCTATAAATACTTTCATGGTAATTGTTCTGATGAACTTTCCTCTTTGATAGACTTTACGAATTTAAGTGCATACTAGATTAGCAGTAAGGTTTCATCATTTTACATTTGAAATGGCTAAATGTAACCGTAAGTTCTATACTAACGGTTTTCCCCTCGCACTTCTCGCTTGTGGAACTCTCTTCCCACTTTTTGCTTACCAGTCAACTTTGATCTTCAAAAATTGAAATGCAGTGTCAATCGTTATCTTCTGTCTTATTAATTCCTGTTTTTTATTGTTCTCTCTCCTTAATATTTTCCCCATGTTCTATCACACTGAGTAACCCCCTTCATTCTTAGTAGCTTTATTGCCTTGCTTGGGTGAAATTATTAAAACAAAAGCCTAACAAAATGAAAGGGAATAAAAGTCGAGAAATATAAAACAAAAAAATCATTTAAAATGTAAAAAGTGATTAATGGCAAAAAAGTAAAATCTAAAATGTCTTTCTCTTTATAAACGAGTTCGAGTCTCGTCGAAGGTTATCTTTGATTTCGTGTTGTTTGTTCTGGTTGTCGAAGATTGGATCGACCCAGAATGTTATGATAAAATGCAACAAAATAAATTAGTTACAAAATACTAATTCGCATAATTAACTAATATAAATGATTTTAAAATATTTAAAAAAATGAAACTTCTTGCTGAGTGCGAATAGCCAGGTTCGAACCCATGATAGTTAATACATGAACTAATACCATGACCAGAAAAGCAATAGCCCTAGATGCTATTAATTGATTCTGTTACAGCTGCACTTAAAACACTCACTGTGAAAGTCTTAGATTATTTTACTGCTGTCTTCACGAAGCGACAGGTTAGCTAAGCTGTAATTTACTCCCCTGAAGCCTTTACATCTCACTAAAAGTGGGTAGACGCTTACTTGGTTGTACAATGCACCAACTTTTCACACCATTTTCTAAGACAGACATCGTAAAATCCCTGCTTATTTGAGGTTTTGCCATAAGAAATTGTGATTTATGATGTTCCTCGGCAGGTCGACACCCACTTCTGACACCAGTCATTTCGGCTATGTAACTAAATTTCGTACTGCCGGTTGCTCTGTCCGTGACTGTCGCCAGTTGATAGGTCGCCTGTCCCACGTTTACAAGCAAAGACCCAAATCATTTTGGGGGAGAGGGGGGGCAACTGTGTGTTCAGTCTGGTTATCATGAGGGAGGTTAACTTCTGATCGCTTTCATTTTCTTTTGCTTTGTCTCATCATATCGATGGTTAGAGAAAGTCAGCGTATCTGCTGACTGGACAGAGCACAGTGAAATTTATTTCTATGGCAAAATGACTCGATCGATCAGTACGTAGAATCGGACGGAATCAACGGTTACTGGTCCGTCGCGATGGATCAACGGCCACAGGTGCGTCACGGTGGAATAAACGGCCACAGGTCCGTCCCCACTCCCGGCTCTCGACCCAAATATATAAACAGAACTGGTCAGGTGTTAAGCTGCGCAACGATTCTGTGGTCTGATGATGATGATGATGATGATGATGATGATGATGATGATGATATTTGACTGAAATGAGACTGAACGTATGAAAAAAAAAGAAGTTAATTGATTCCGTCTTTTATTTAGTGTTTTATTTAAATACAGAATACCTGAACCTGTCGTAGATATTGTCTAGTTGTAAAAAACAATCGGAATTTTAGGCTAACAGGTTTATGGTTTCTTTTGTGATTAAACTCGAAAAAAAAACCAAGAGGGAAAACATCTCATAAAAAAGATGACGATGACTTTAACTGTTAGCTGTAATTATATTCACAAATCTACAATAGCCATAGGAATTCTAAAACGTCTTCTGAGCTGACAGTCATTTTCATTGATGAACGTGCTTACAGACAATGGCTTGCAAGATTGGCACGATAACCACTACAGCGGTTGTTGCAATACAGTTGCACTGTCAACAATGAGGATAACGCCTACAGTAACATTTCAACTCATGAGGGTAGAAGACAGGGAGTGGAAAAAACGGCTGGATGCTTGAGCCAAGAATTTTTTCTGAAATTCCACAGGCGATTATTAAACAATATTTAAATTTCGTTTTTCATTTCTTGATAATGTTTGAGAAGTTCATATGAAAGAAGAAAAAAAATTAAAATCTTGTATACCACTGGGTAATTCGTGACACTTTGAAAAGACGTTGACACGACGTGAAGTAGTGGTTGAAAGCGACATATCAGGCCGTAAAATGTCTCACTGGTCTCGAGCTGTTTGACGAGTGGCGGTCCTAGATGAGAATGTATGATTGCTTCGTTTTGGCAATAGCTTCACCCCAGAAGTCAGCTGATTGGTGCACAATGACAGCAGGGGCATCAGGTCCAGGTTTGCACAATGCTAATTCATCGTCCCCACCGCTCCATCAAATGGTTAAGAAGCACCACTGGGAGGAGACTTGTCGGTCACCAAGTACAGTTTCGATTAACGGGACATTTGTCGAGGGGGGTGGATAGAAAAACAAAAAAACAAACAACGAATGGCATGAGTCTCAACTGTCACCCACCCGAAAAAAATACATGTACCCGATACGCGGATTTGATGTATATTTAATAGATGAGGTGACAATTTATCTGAGTCTTTAATTGACCACGTGTATAAAGAGAAGCATGTCTGCTTTTAAGTGTGTATATCTCTAATTATATTAGGAATATACGAAAACATAAATGTCATTGTGTGTGTGTGTGTGTGTGTGTGTGTGTGTGTGTGTGTGTGTGTGTGTGTGTGTGTGGCAAGCATGTTTGAATATAAAATATTTCTATCCTTCTATATCCATAATAGTACAAATATGAATCTATGTTGTCGTATACATTCATATCTATCTATCTATATATATATATATATATATATATATATATATATATATATATATATATATTATGAAACGAACAAAGTTCGACAATTATTTTAAGACATTTTTATGTTTATACATTCTTTTTTATAGATACGAATATTTAAGTAAATGCTCTGTTTATAATAAACAGTATTAACAACATTTACCGGCCTGAATGTCTGAGAAGTTGTCATAGAAAATATGCGTCCTACGACAGGAATCGAACCTGTATCCTATACGGAACCGCCATATGGCCTGATATGCTTTTACTGATTTCGTCACAGAGGAGCGTTTCGATTAGAAAGGTCGATTTTACTGTTTTTAAAGTACAATTTTCCATGATTTTCTCACGTACGTTTATATTTGCTCGATGCGTATCCAAATGTAAACAAATAACGTCACACATAACAATGATATGAATGTACGTGAGCAAAATCATGGAAAATTGTAGTTTAAAAGCAGTAAAATCGATCTTGCTAAACGAAACGCTCCTCTGTGGCGATATTGGTAAAAGCACGTCAGGCTATATGACGATTCTATGTAGGATACAGGTTTGATTCCTGTCGGAGGACGCATATTTTCTATGACAATTTCTCGGACATTCAGTTAATACTGTTTATTATAAAACAGAGATATTTGTATCTATAAAAAAGAATGTATAAACATAAAAATGTCTTAATATATATATATATATATATATATATATATATATATATATATATATATATATATATATTGTTCTTCTTCTAGACAAATTGTCATCCATGGTTATTGTTGAGTCTTGACTCATTGTTGAATCTCGCCTAATGCATGGAATAATAATGCAACACAAAATGTACTTAGAACAAGAATGTATTATAACAAGAAAGTGTACACAATAAGTACATATAGTATTTCTGTATATTTCTGGGAAGACGTTCCTGGAGAATGTGTTGACTAGTCGCAGTCGATCAGAGTCTCTAGTTGGATCTCGTGATTCCTCTCCCCTCGTCTTCCGGTACCAACCATTATTTATATAGTTGGTAGTCACCTATGCAGATTAGGTGGATCCCACCACAACAGTTATGCATATATATATATATATATATATATATATATATATATATATATATATATATATATATATAGCCTTGGATGACAATTTGTCTAGGAGAAGAACAATATATATATATATATATATATATATATATATATATATATATATAGCCTTGGATGACAATTTGTCTAGAAGAAGAACAACTCTGAATTCAAAACCTGCCGGTTGGTCGTTTGAAGACCGTGTGGCCCTTTGTGGCACAAAGTACTACTATAACCAAATGCTATGTGCTGGTGTCTGGGCTGTCGATTCCAAGGAACTGAGCTGCTTGACCCTCATACGTCGAATACGACGGGAGCGTCCACCAATATATCACAAATATAGTGTAGGTGTTAATAAAACAGTGCTTGACGTAATAAAACAGAGCTATACATTAATAAATATACATATCTTACCGATCGCACGACTCGGAGTTTCATACACAACGCAATCTTAAGACCGTTACGTAATTTAATTTTTTAAAACATCTGGTTATCGCAATGCTGGCGTAGTTATATATTATACTGGGATTACATGTTTTTAATTTTAAAAATTATATCTAGCATCTAGAATAAACGCGATTTGTATATATATGTGTAAAAAATATGTTAGTGTTGTGAATATTAATTTTTTATTTTTTATATTAAACATAAAGGGGTGTCGGATGTTCTTTTAAAAAACAAACAAACCGTAATTTACATTGAAATTTAATCTGGATGAACGTATTTAAGCAGATATTTATTTTTATGCCTACATGTAAACATCAATTCATTTCTCTTGTTTAATAAGCTAGGGTTATTTAAGTGTTTTAAGATAATCAATTTTTCAGCTAGACATAAATTACATCTATTTCCTTTCGCGTTGTAAAATTACTGTAATATCCCAGGTGATAAAAGTTGTATTACCATTTAATTGCCAGAAACTTTTATAGAGAGAGCAGTGCTGTTTTTGTATTTTATGTTGCATAAAGTCATTTCGATGATGATAGAAACGAAATTTCTAAGGATTTTCAGTTTAACCAAAATAAAATTTAACATCATTACCGGATTGTGTGCTAGCTCGATATACAAGACTATGTCATACATTGCCCGTTTAAGGAAAGTCTTTCGCCCTCACCACGGGAGAACTTTTGCCGAGGGTTTATTGTTTTACTGTCGATTTCTCTACATTGTCTCTTCAGTCTTGATTACGGGATGAAGCAACATTTAGAATCTCGGAATCCCCATTGCCTACAGACTAGACGTCAGCATCAGTTTATGATTAATTCGTAGGATGGAATTGTAGGTGACTGTCTGGTAGGTCCATATATTCTCCCAGCACATCTTACAGGAACTGTCTACATGAAATTTATTTCGAAAACTCTTCCAAACCTGCTTGAGGATGTACTCCTGCTAATACGAAGACGTATGTGGTTCATTTTAGTCACATTGTTTGCGATAAACTGGCTGATATCTACCATCAAAGATGGATAGGTAGGAGAGGACCGGTTCTACGGCCTGCACGTTCCCCCAACCCCAATCCTTTTGATTTTTATCAGTGGGTCCATCTAAAACAATTGGTTTTTGTAGAAGATATTACTAATGCAGAGACGCTTTATGACCGTATCATGGGGGCCTGTGAAACCATTCGACACCGTGTGGGAGTATTAGAAGGCTCCGCCAGTCAATGATCCGACGGGTGCATGCGTGTGTAGAAGAAAGCGGAAGACATTTAGAACATTTGTTCTGAGTAGCTGTGTTAATGTTTCTATGGACATTTTACCTTATTTTGGTGTTAGGAACCCACCCCCAAGGATTGTAAATGCATTTTTGGATTGTATCTTGGATTGTGTATTTAACAGCGTCTACCGTAAACAAAAGATAAAGATTTGCAGTTATTTGTTTATATGGACATCTGTCCTTGTTTTAGTGAGAAACCCGACCCAAATTTTGTATTTGATACACCCAGTATATATATATATATATATATATATATATATATATATATATATATATATATATATATATATATATATATATATATAATGTGTGTGTGTATGTGTGCGTGTTCGTGTATGTATGTGTCTACGTAGAGAGAGAGGAGGGAGAGAAATAGACAGTAGATAGAAGAGAGAGAGAGAGAGAGAGATGGGGCAAAGTGGAAGTGATAAAGTAAAAAATACCTCGAGTTAAATAAAAATGTATGCATTTTTTAGTATATATGCATATATCTGATGACACAATTATGAAGATATTTGAGATCTATAGATAAATGCGAGTATGTAACTTTACGCTTTATTTAAATATGTTTATTATCTATCTATCTATCTATCTATCTATCTATCTATCTATCTATCTATCTCGGTCGGTTCATTTCTCTATAACACCGTTCATTAACTTAAGTATTAATGATCATGCGCGTTTAACGAAAAACCGCGAAAAACGAAAAATCGATTTCAGCACAAATTTTAAACTAAAATCTCCCACAATTTTCAAGCAATTTAATAGAAACTTCATTCAATTGTAGTCAACAATAAGTTGATTGTTTAATAGTCATTTAATTTGATAATTGAGTCCAGCCATATAGTGAAAACCCGCGTAAATAGCGAAAAATGGTGATTTTTACTGGTTTCTTTCTTATTTTTTGTTGATCTTTCAACCAATTTTCATCAAGCTTAACAATTGCTTTATAAATGTATCCTCTTTTACATCCCTGGTAAAAAACTGACAAATTGAATTTCAAAAACTCCAAAATAATTGTGGTCTGAAGTGGGTCTTCATGTTGCCTGTTTTACCCCTTCATGTCCGCGATTGACTACTTCTGTCATATAAGTAACTGCATTAATTCAAAATGTTTTTAATGAAAGTACTTTAAAGTCATTGAAGAAGATAGATTCTGTTACATCTAAACTAAACATGATGCTGTTTTTGCTCCATTCTAATTGAAGGCCTTTTCTGATCGACCAGGTATGGCTGCTAGTATAAAATAAAGATGCGTTTGAAGAAAAGAAAAATACAAACTTTAATGGAATTTTCGAATGTGAACATATTTTAAAATAATTTTATTTATTTTTTAGTTTTATAACTGTTTGATATTTTATTTTACGGAAGATCGAAACTGAAAATCAGACATAGAATTCTGAATTATATTTCTTGGTTAAGGGGTTGTAACTGAACT
This sequence comes from Acanthosepion esculentum, assembly GCA_964036315.1. Taxonomy (NCBI): domain Eukaryota; kingdom Metazoa; phylum Mollusca; class Cephalopoda; order Sepiida; family Sepiidae; genus Acanthosepion; species Acanthosepion esculentum. The sequence goes on from OZ038493.1 coordinate 51,695,146, forward strand.
GAAAAATATTGCCACAAAGTTTTCTTACAAATTACCATATTTATCTTATTTTATTTTATTTATGGCAGAAATTTCTTTTAAAATGGGGGACAACTTTAAAAGAAAATAATTATTTGACCTTTCATTGTGTTGGCAATCAAAACCATACCCAGCTGCGGAACAATATATTTTCGTTATATTTTAAGCAAAAATTAATATTTTATAAAATTTATTAATTAATCCATAAAATTTACTATTTTTCATTGAAACATATGTCTAGCACAGATTTTAAAATCTTTTGCTAGCATCCATCAAATTAGTTAATCGAACTCGGCGGAAGTGAATTCCTGTTTGTTTTAAAAAAATTCTAAAAAATAAAATTATTTTTAATTTCTTACGGATTAACTTTAGGCTACCATCTTTCAAATAAAACTAAACTTGAACTTCAAAGAAGATATTTAGATTATTTAAAATCGTTATATTTTAAAGCCATTTTTAGAAATCCCGAGAAGGTATCTATCAGCATACAAAATGCTTCTTTTTCTTTTTTTTTTTCTTACGGCGTCTCAAATAATGACCACATGCGATGGTGGGAAAACACAACTCTTTCAACAACTAAGTTCACTTTATGTCTACTCCTAAAGAAATATATGCTCAAGAATAAGATTAGTTGAATACAAGTTGGTGCTTGTTTGCATTATTTAATGTCAAAAAGAGAAAGCGTGGGAATCTCTAACAAGATATTCTTATTCAACAAATATACAGACTTATTGTTACGGGAGTTCGTTCGTTTGACTTTCATGTAATTAGAAATTATCCCCCCCCTCTGTCTCTCTCTCTCTATATATATATGTGTGTGTGTGTGTATCATGTTTTGACAAATGTATCTTTCTATACATGCGTATACTGGTATATACAACATCACACTGTATACATAATATATATATATATATATATATATATATATATATATATATATATATATATATATATATATATATATATATATATATATTGTGTGTGTACATTCACTTACTTTAATGACGCTTTTGTATATACCTACCAAAAACATTTGAAATCAGACTATATATATATATTTATGTGTGCGTATATATATATATATATATATATATATATATATATATATGTATATGTATATGTATATATATGTGTGTGTATCACATTTGACAAATGCATCTTTCTATAGATGCGTGTATTTGTATATAAAAGAGCACACTGTATACAGAAAATATATAAATGTACGCATTCACTTATATTAATGACGTTGCTGTATATACTGACCAAAAAGCATTTGAAATCAAACTATATATATATATATATATGTTTGTGTGTGTGTGCATATGTGTGTATGTATGTGTGTGTATATATTGTATCTGTGTGTGTGTGTGTGTGTGTGCATGAAGACGAGATATTCTCTTTTGAGCACCCACTGACCAAATGCACTTATTTGACGCGGACATCCCATACAAGAGTTTCTCTTAATTTGAAATGTCAAACTTTTCACTCCCACAGCTGGTGATATAGAGAACACCCATAGATCTGGTGACCGACCACCGCAACCTAATGAGACATGTAAACACACGGATAACGCTTTTAGATTACGCTTAAATGTTATAACAACGGATTCAGGATTGGGAGGTCTAAGTACCAGGCCCGTTTTAAAAGTGACAATTATTTCTTTATTCCGTTCAGTGACAAAGACGTAAAACCTTTTTAACTAACCGGAAAGTAAAAGACAAATCCGCGATATCCTCTTTTGAAATGTTGTTTTCCAAAACAGATATTGCTCCATAAAATAGTCAATCTATTTTTGCAACAATCAATAGAAAACTCTGGAACATGACTGACATTTAATAGAAAATAATTTTTACTGATAAAACCCCACAAATGGCAAATATTTTTGTGGAATTTTATAAATAAAAAAATATTTTTTATTGTCTGCCAACCCTACTGCTATGTGCAGTATGTAGATGCCATATTCTGTATATTTAATGATTATTTGGAGGTAGATATATTACATGGAATATTGAATAGTTTGCATTCTTCTCTTCAGTTCGCTATTGAACGGGAGGGGAACTGGCCTCCATCTTTTTGGGGATATCTTGCTACAAAACTTAATTCTAAGTTTATTATATCGGTGTAACGCAAGCCAGCGTTTTCAGGTTTATATACTCACTGGGGCTCTTGCTGTCTCGCGGGTAAAAAATCGATTTGGTTAAAGCCTTAATCCATCGGGCGACAAATGAGCTGTTCTAATAATTTAGAGCAAGAACTAAAATTTATTAGAGAGATATTTTGTGATAGTGATTATTCTTTGGACATTGTGCAATCGAGTACATATGCGAAGATTGCACAATTTTATTTTGGCCCAGAAAATGTCCTGTCTATTTAAGACGGCCCGAGATTGGGGAGACTGATTCGATTTTTGCAACGCAAATCTCTGTCAGTAATGTAGGTACCTTCAAAAATTCGTATACCTAAGGTTTAAATGTATTTTTCATGAAGGAAACATCCTTTTCGAAGCCTTCCCGCAACTTCAATTGAAAGCTAAATGATTAAATTTTCTAATTGCCGAAAAAAAATACTGTGGAGTATTTCAAATAGAAATTTGAATGATTTTTAGTCGATGCTTCCGAAAAACCAATCGAAACGCCCATTTTTAACTTTTTTTAGAGAAATGTAAACGAACTTATTTTTCGGTTTTGAAAATCCCGCTAAAATAAGATATACATTTCTGAAATGTTACTTTCGTAAAATTAGCAAATTTAAAGTTAAATTAATCTGTTCTGAAACAGAAATCACTTACTTATAGCATAAAATTTTCTAGACAAACATTTCTTAAGCTCGGGGTCTTCTTATTTTCACGTCTCCATCGATAATTTGATGGCTAAATGTGTTAACAGGTTTAGTACGGTGCATCAAAAGTGATATAACGGTTTTTTTGTTTCTTATAATAATTTAAAATACTATAAAACTTTCTTACATTATTCAGTTATCTCTATCTCTTTCATTATTTATAGCTAAGATAATAATAAATAATTTTATTAATTATTAATATTACATTAAGTTATTACATTTTTAATTTAATAACTGAGATAATAACTAATAACATTATTATTATATTAATAATTAAAATATTTCACTGAGTTATTAATTGTTTAAATTGATAAATGAGATAATTTTATTATCTCAATTTAATTTTTAATTTAATAACTGAGAGTGAGATCAGACCTTTACATGTCGAGAGGCTTTAAGATATCACACTAAAAACATATAACATTTTGACGCACAAAAAAATATTTTTAATTATGGTAAAAGATTTTGGTAACATTATTAGTATTAAGCTTTTAATTTTCGCTTAGTACATATAGTCTTCACTTAAAAACTTAATAATCGACCCTACACTCTGCTTAGAAGAATTTTAAAACATTTTTTAAAATTAAAGAAAAATGAAAATCTAAAAAAGAAAAATGCAAAATTCTTTATTCATCGAAAAAATTTTTTTTCAGATAATAATGTCCTTAATGTATATTATTTATAAAAGCAAATAAAAGCCTATCTAATTTGATAATTAGATAGTTTATTGCAGTTTTTATTTTACGATTTGAAGCAGATTTTTAAAAAGCTAGCAGTAGTTGTGAAAAAAAAACAAACAAAAAAACTGATGATTTAATTTCTCCAAAGAGTCCTGCTTCTAGTAATATAAAATAATTTACGTACTCTTGGAAATTCTAGAAAATCTCATAAAATTAATTTAGTGGGGAGGGTAAAAGATGTAAAAAAATATTTTTACCAAGATTTTCTAAAAATAAAAATTTAAAAAATAAATAAATTCATTTTTGAATAAGTCCTGAAAGTTTCATTAAAATCAGATAATTATTTCATTTTTGCAAGAATTTCCAAATTAATATGTTTTCCCTCTGAAACTGCTACACTAAAATGGCGATTACCACAAGTATTGCAAAGTAAAAAAAAAAAACGAGATTTTTGACCCAAATTTAGAACGTGTTAGAAAGAAGGAAACATTTTTAAAAAATACTTTATTCTTTCCTCTTAATAATAACATAAACATTTTAACGATGAAACTTTGTTTTTGTTAAATTTCTGACCTTTTATCATTATGCTATACTGATATTTTAGCGAATTATTGGAGGTACCTACAGTATTGTTATTTTTTATCGAATCCACGAGTAATATTCTTGTCTCGTCCGATCTTGAGAACCGTCTGGAAGGACAACCTGCCTGCCTTCAAAACAGGATCCAGTATTAAATGTCAGCGAGAGGCTGACTATATCGGTAGGACAACTCAAATTCTTGAAAGGAGAATTTCCCAGCACGTTCCCGTGTTCATTAGAAGAAGTCAGCTTCGAAATAATTTACATAAGTCTATTGTGTCATCCGAGTGTTCAACTGCAGAGCACCTGATTAAAAACCGTCACTGTTCCTATACATACTTTAAGAACATGTTCTCTGTGTTATACAAACCTTATTCTGAGTTCCACCTTAAAGTCTCTGAGACAATTTTCATTAAGTCCAAACAGCCTTCCCTGTGTAAACCGAAGATATGGCTGCTAAGACTTAATACAAATGTGATCTGCTTGTAGATCTTCCGTGTTTAGTATATTACTAAGAACGGTCTATTAGTTTTTCATTTATCTATTTTATTCCTCGATCGATTTCTGACAAATTTCTGAAGAACGACAACCAGTAAACTCCGAATTTTTTCCTTTCGCATTAAAAGCCAATTTTTTTTTTCTTGTGACATGTCGAAAACTCAGTTAGAATTGAATTGACGACATTAGTAATGACCAGTGAGCAGGAACGGCGCCTACTACTGTGGGGGGAGCAAGACTGATTGGAGCTCACGCCAGTGTTTTGCGACCGTCGCTATCTTATCAACATTTGCTTTTTTCTACTTACATTTATATAAGTTACAAATTAAACTAAACACAACTGACTATTAAAGGATGAAAAATCTTCACGGCTTTTGACGTCATTCTGGTTTGTTTTCTCGTCCAAATCCGTGAATTTGTTTTGCTTATGCTAAGTTTCGAAAAAAAAAAAACACTATATAAAAATCACTATTATTTATCCATGGTGTTGAATATGTTAAAAACTATTCAAACTTTTTAACGAGAAAAATTTCAAGTTGATGTTAAAAATTGCTGCAAAACATTGTTGATTTGCTTAAGATGGAATGATCTATTATGACATGTCTCTAATTTGTATTTAGATATATTGTATTTATTTTCAATTTTTCTACTTGAATTGTCACATATATTGCATATGATCCATCATTATACATAATTAGGTTACAATAAAATGTATCTTTTATATGAACACTACCTTATGACAATTGAGATGTAGTAGAGTGGAGAGGCACCATCAAAGATTCAGGCTGGGGATAGGAGGGAGGTCACAAGACTCTTGCACGCGCCCTATATGCGAGACTAATTTGCTAATTGTCTCTTCAAGGTGAGGTAACTTATGTCGTTGCTTATCGTGTAATGGAAGGTTTTCTTTTTGTGTGCAAAACACATTTTCGACGTAACCAGGAGGAAAAAGTGCAGTTACATTCATTTGTATTATCTTTCTTTTCTCTTTCACAAATCTAGAATGCTGAACAAAATGACGTCACTTCCGCTACCAATAAAAAAAGTGTTATTTCCCTCAGGTGAAGTTTTCTCCTCTTCTTCCAAATTTTTATGATTTTTATTTTCACTTTCTTTTCCTAATTTCTTTTTTTTAAGAATTTATTTTCTTAGAAAATCCTGCTATTGTTCTTTGTATTTATTTTTGTTATCTGTTTTTATTGTTTGTTATCTATGTCTTCCTTCTGTTTATTTATTACCTTCTTGTCTCTATCTTAATATATTTCTACCTTCTCCCTCGATTCATCTAATTTCACTTCGTTTCTGAGATAGACAAATGATAACCCCCCGCCCCATCATTTCCCTCCAGAAATATCCTGCTTTTTTTTTTCATACAATCATGCGTGTCCAACACCACTCGGAATTCGTCCTTCTCCACAACAATGTTCCTTTCCTCTTCAGGGTACGCCCACCCGTTGCCTCTGATCGGGTTACCCTGACATCTCACCTTTAATGAAAACTTGCCAAAAAATTCCAATGGTTTCGTTTTCATCCGGAGACACAATTCTTTCCCTACCCTCCATCCATAAGACGTACCCTCAGAAATTTTAAGCGCACACACACACACACACACACACACACACACACACACACACACACACACACACACACACACACACACACACACACAAGGCTACGCGCGCTACAAGCACATACATACAGCACGCACATATAGGTCACACATATACTCATATCCACATACATACGCACATTTACATATGTTTACGCACAAGTGTATGTGTATATCTATCTATATATTACACTCTTCCTTCGTTTAACATTTTCTATTATAAGTATCGCAGATTTTGCAAGTACGTAAATGACACTAAACTAAAGCATAGTGAAATAATCTAATAATTAGGACAATGTTGATCATACAGAAGAAAAAACAGTTCATTAATTATTCTTGCCAAATCTGTAAAGATATCAAAATAAAGTGATATCGAAGTTGTGGTGTACGAGCGGCACATAGATTCTTCGGCCTTCCGTGGGGGAGATATTGTATTTAATAGTTGTTCGTAACTGATTCAAATAAACAACCTTTACATTTCAGTTGTACAGTTTTTCATTATTATTATTTAATTCTTAGTTTCGCGCCATCTTATTATTGTTGATTTTCACCAGAGTACGAATTTCAAAGTAATTAGCTGTACACTTCGAAAATAAAATAAATACAGTATAAAGAATCAGATAGAAGAAAGCGATAGAATTAATACAAATTGAACACCTGCTTAGTTTTTATAGCTTCCATGTCCGTAGTGTTTAAAACAGCGTCCATGAAAGATGGATTCTAGAAACAGTGGAATGTGAATTCGAGTTAATTCAGATTTCGTGTTGTTTTATTTAGCGGTCGAAGAGTATATCGACCCATTAATAAGACGAAACAGAATTCAGAATGAAATGATGATTGTAACTTGCATATTTATAAATTCATGTCAATTTACTGAAATGGTGCCATGAATGGTTATTTTAAAGAACTCTACAAAGGACAAGAATTCTTTATAAAATATTCGCATTTTATCTTCATTTCTGCGCTTCATTGCAAATATTTACAATTTAAATTTTCATTTTGTAATGCTGGGGAAAAAAGTTGCCTGTCATGAAATACTAACTGTATTAATTATATTTCATACATCTCGAGGCTTTGTTCTTAGGTTTTCTTTACTGCTGTTGAATTGCATATCTATTTTTCATGTCAATATAATTATGAGTAAATTTGATGAGAGAAAAGGAGCTAGGGACGGAGAATCATCATTTCTTTTAGATTGTCTAGAGTCATGTCAGAATAAGCGTGTATTAATATATGATTAGCAGCTGTTTCCATAATTAGGGATGCGTATGGGCATTTTAAAAATTAGAATGTATTTTAAAAAAATTAGATAAATATCTATCCTTTTAAAAAATAGGAACCAATTAAAATTGGGATTGATTAGGCTAGTCAGCCAGAGTTTACGTATTTAGAAGATTTAAAGAGGCATGATTCCAAATTTCGGAAAATCATTACGACTTAGAATTACGCGAGGTGATGACAGAAAAGCAAACAAGTACATAGTTTCCCCTATCGACCAGTTTACACTCCTCCCCAGTCTTTTGTGCAAGAGTAGTGGTTTATCTCTTGTTCTCTGTTTAGGATTGGGTTTCGGGTTTCTTTTAAAGTATTTTCATTCTGTTTCACTCCCAGTAGCCCCTTACATATTAACGACATTATTGCTTTGCATGGGGTGAAGTGATTAAAAAAACCCCAAAAAACTGAAAATTAAAAAAAAAATAACAATTCAAATGAGACAACAGCGAAATAATAGACCTGAGCAGATTGGCGGTTTTGAAGAGCGTGTAACCACCTCTTAATTGATGTTATTCCAGCACCTGTTAGGGTTCCAGCTTTGGGCAAATAGAGAACCCTCCAACTGGAGGCAAAACACTATGAAAATATAAAAATACATTTTTATAGTAAAGCAATAGATTTTAATAGTAAAAATAAATTCCAGCAATAGATTTTAACAGCATAAAAAATTTTCAGCAATATATTTTAATAAAAACTTCCAGCAATAGATTTTAACAGCATAAAAAATTCCAGCAATATATTTTAATAGTATAAAAACTTCCAGCAATATATTTTAATAGAATGAAAAGTTCCAGTAATAGATTTTAATAGTATAAAAACTTCCAGCAATATATTTTAATAGTATAAAAACTTCCAGCAATATATTTTAATAGTATAAAAATTTCCAGCAATATATTTTAATAGTATAAAAACTTTCAGCAATATATTTTAATAGAATGAAAAGTTCCAGTAATAGATGTTAACAGCATAAAAACTTCCAGCAAAATATTTTAATAGTATAAAAACTTCCAGCAATATATTTTAATAGTATAAAAACTTCCAGTAATAGATTTTAATAGTATAAAAACTTCCAGCAATATATTTTAATAGTATAAAAAATTCCAGCAATATATTTTAATAGAATGAAAAGTTCCAGTAATAGATGTTAACAGCATAAAAAATTCCAGCAAAATATTTTAATAGTATAAAAACTTCCAGCAATATATTTTAATAGTATAAAAACTTCCAGCCATATATTTTAATAGTATAAAAACTTCCAGTAATAGATTTTAATAGTATAAAAACTTCCAGTAATAGATTTTAACAGCATAAAAAAATCCAGCAATATATTTTAATAGTATAAAAACTTCCATCAATATATTTTACTAGTATAAAAACTTCCAGCAAAATATTTTAATAGTATAAAAACTTCCAGCAAATTATTTTAATAGTATAAAAACTTCCAGCAATATATTTTAATAGTATAAAAACTTCCATCAATATATTTTAATAGTATAAAAAATTCCAGCAATATATTTTAATAGAATGAAAAGTTCCAGTAATAGATGTTAACAGCATAAAAAATTCCAGCAAAATATTTTAATAGTATAAAAACTTCCAGCAATATATTTTAATAGTATAAAAACTTCCAGCAATATATTTTAATAGTATAAAAATTTCCAGCAATATATTTTAATAGTATAAAAACTTCCAGCAATATATTTTAATAGTATAAAAACTTCCAGCAAAATATTTTAATAGTATAAAAACATCCAGCAATATATTTTAATAGTATAAAAACTTCCAGCAATATATTTTAATAGTATAAAAACTTCCAGCAATATATTTTAATAGAATGAAAAGTTCCAGTAATAGATTTTAATAGTATAAAAACTTCCAGCAATATATTTTAATAGTATAAAAACTTCCAGCAATATATTTTAATAGTATAAAAACTTCCAGCAATATATTTTAATAGTATAAAAACTTCCAGCAATATATTTTAATAGTATGAAAACTTCCAGCAATATATTTTAATAGTATAAAAAATTCCATTAATAGATTTTAATAGTAAAAGAAAATCACCAAAGCCTCTACGAAATTTAAATTT